>CALSBZ010046819.1:3428444-3456159 GCA_943591055.1 Gobionotothen gibberifrons | reverse complement strand
ATGTGTGTGTGTGTGTGTGTGTGTGTGTGTGTGTGTGTGTGTGTGTGTGTGTTTGTGTACTTTAAGAAATGTTTCAATGGGTTAAATCCCCAAGGGGCTCCAGCTCAAGAGCCGCGTTCACACCGAGTATTCTGAGCAACTTTTAGTTTGAGTTAGTTGGATAATTTACGTCATTGTGAATGAATGGAAAATAAGCTGTTGTATTTGCAGCTCAGTTTTCATTGATTTAATCCTTGCTCTGTGCTATTTTTAGTCTACAGGTCATGTTGTGGTTTCAGTTAGGGGACACAGCTGAGGAAGGGGCTCCTCTCCTTCCCACTTAACTTGGAGGGAGAAGAAACTTTTTACTGGGGATGTGGACCAAGGTCATAAAAGAATGAGAGAATATATAAGAGCACAATATTTCTGACAGACAAAAGAGGCCCAAACTTCCTCTTCAGCCAATATACCTTAATCCTTTTCAGAATTTAAAATAGCCTCCCTCGTTCAGTTTTATAATATCCTCCAGGGCAGCCTGAATTAGGGTCTGTCGTCCCCCTCTAGAGAGCACGGCATGTCCTCTCTCATGCTGTGTTTATCAGCACACTCTTGCCAAGGACACCACTTTCAGCCCCTGTTTGCTTAAGCCTTCTAGGGACAGACCCATGGGATGCATGCATGGCATGAAGTCTTTAATAGGGATGAAGAAAGGAACAAGAAAGAAGGAAGTAGAGAACACCTTCTCAGCGTCTGCTCTGCCTCTGTCTGCAGAAGGAAATGCACCAGCCTGCAGAGGGGTCCCCCAGGAAGAGGGAGGGATGCTGGTTTCTATCTGTGTTGTTATTGTTGTGTGGATTTGGATTGGTGACAGGAACCCACATGTTGAGTCTGTGCTGAGTAAGGAATAGTTGACAAGTGTGTGGAGGGGGGTTACTTAGGGGCTGTAGACTACTGGTGGGGGAAGGATGTACAGACAGGCTGTATGTAATATGAGATGCAGGAAGAAATTCTTTATCTGAGGCCACAGACGTTTCAGCAGACAGTGCCAAATGGGAGTGACAAGGGTAGAAATAAGTAAATATACCAAAGCTAATGACATTTTAACACTGTCTATATGAGTATGAACTGCAAAATATACAGAGTATAAATATGAAATTACTTATTGAAATGGCCACTTGGAGAGATAATTATTTATTGCATTATTAAATCAATAATACTGATGCATTTATGGTTGAGCTTGGGCTAGCTTTTACAACTTCATATACCATGCCTTTGGGAATTTGTATTTGAAGATTATGTTCTCAACTCATGTTCATCAATTGGTATAGAAAATGTCTACAAAAATGACCAAGAACCATCTCGCAATTTCCCTAAAAAACAAGTTGACACATCGAAAATGCTTGTTATGTCCAACCAACAGTCCAAAGTCCCAACAATATTGAATTTTCCCATCAAAGAACCAAGCAAAGCAGCCAATCGTCAAAATTGAGAGGCTGAAACCAGTTTTTGTTTTTTTCTTAAAATGTGTCTTAATGTGGTTAATCGATTATGGAAATAGTAACCTATACATTTTGTGTCAATTAACTTATTGATAAACTACCAATCGTTTTGGCTCGAATTATTAGCATATGATTGATGATCTTAGTTTTTTTCTATACTCCTCCATGAGATCTCTAAATCTGGATATTTTCTATGGAACAGGTTTTTCAGTGTTTGGTGCATGATGCCTATCAAAATATGGGTTTTGGAGATGTAATGGTATGACATTTGGAGAAATTCTCTTATTCGCTTCATGCTTAGACTTAGACAAGCATATTCATGTTCTTGTTGTGCATCAATGACGAGTGGAAATAGGAAGAAGGCCTTAACTTCTAAAATGTATAAATTGGGTTATATGGGGAGTTAAAGGGTAACTATTTGTTGGCAGGTCTGACCTAGTATCTTCTGGGGCTGCTGTCTTATCATCTACCAGCAGCAAGCAAAGCAGGGGCTAAGAGAGGCCTGAGAGAAGAGAGAGAGGCCCCAAAATGTAAAGAAAAGGTCAATAAGGTCATATAGGATGAGTATCTTTACTATCCTTCTGATAGTTAAGCTATATATCTAATGTCAGTGTTAAGCCTCAGCGCACATGCAACAAGCTGGACTTCTGAGTCAACTTGTTCATCGCCACAGCTCAGTTTTTTTACCTCAGACAAAATAGCAGTGTTTACAACTCAAGGTTTGAGTTTACTCACATGCCTCAGTCAGCTGTTTGAGTTGGGGCAAGGACAGGCATGCTGTCAAACAAGAGCCTTACGTCACATTCATAAATATGAACATACACAGTAGAGAGAAGGGGGGGAGCAAGAGAGGGAAAGAGAGAGGGGGAGAGATTGTTGTGACCTTTCACCTATTTCTCCATGCAGCTGTGGGAATTCTGTGAAGCAGGCAAATTCAGTGAAAGCTCTGGGATGGATTTAAAGAAAGAAAAGGAAGTTACACAATGGAAAACCACAATCTCTTCAGCTTTTATTCGTGAATGCAAGGTTGTGATCCCATCCTTTAGGGAAATTAAGGATAAAGACTACACACATCTTGAATTGTATGCATTGTGTATCACAACCTGACATGAAGACAAGAACATGACATAACAAGTTCCACCAGGCATGCGACTTCTTCTGACTCGTTTGAGAACACAAACTTTAACACAAGCACAGATGCACCAACTGTTCTTGTCAAATGTTTGTGTTCACTATGATACTGGGGTTTACATATCATCATCGCTGCAGGGTGATTGTGTGTGCTTGTGTGTACATGTGTTTGTGTGTGTGTGAGTTGCCTAGCACCTGGTAACTGAATAGCCGAAACCTTATCGTCTTGCCTTTAGAGAGTTTGTGCTGTGCTGGACTTTTGCTATCGTCACTCACCACTGAGGTAATAAGATGGCAAAGTGTATGGCAGAAAAAATAGCTTGGAGAAGCACGAGGCACATCTGGAGATAGATCTCTGTTAGTTGGAATATATTTGTGTGCAAATTGTGTTCAAAACAGTCAAAGAGACCAGACCACTCCCGAGTTCATTTGCATGTCCATTATGACATAACACTCTCATAAAGGTTTTACTTACATTTGATATACTACCATATGCATACAGATGTATAAAATGGATATTGTCAATAGTTTCAGAATAACCCCTATTGGGCAGAGTTCCAGTTGTCATGGGGGATATCCAAAACCTCTGTACAGTGAAGAGTTATGTTTGTGTAAAACCTGAGTGACTCATTAAGCTTAAGCTATAAATTGTGTAGATTGATCCAAGCTTTACTTAAAGAATGCCCTCTTCCACAATAACCACTGTAAGCATTGTACAACCATATATAAACTTGCACATAGCCACACAAACAAACTCATGCATGTGTGTGCATAAACCTATGGCATAAACCCATGAAAACTGTGAGTATTGGCCCAGAACCCTCATAAAGCACACTTCCCACAAATACACAATTATGTCCACAGTCATTATTTAACACAATTTCTGTACTGTCCACTGCCTCTTATTGTCTGCAATAATAAAAGGCAGTGGGTATTCTCAAAGCTGACTGCAGATTATGAAAGTGACCACCAGGGGGTTTTCAAAGCATCTCTGCATCCTATTGGCTACTCAAATGCTGCATTCAGAAAAAGCACGTCTGATTGGCTGACAAGATTGACTGGCACATCGAGGTCCCACCCACAGGGTGAGTGAAAAAATTGATGTGGAGGGGGAGGGGAAAGAGCTCTGTTTACAAACGAAAATTGTGAGTAACATCTCCAGGATCACTGGTCAAAAATGATATGGTGTGTGTAGTCCACCTATTTAATTTTACATATCAATCCAGGATTTCATGGTTGACAGGATTTCTTTTCTAACTCTGCCATAAGAGGACAACATGAGATGATGAGGTTACCCTGTCTTTTTCATTTTTACCATGTTTAAAAATTAAATTAAATTAAAAGATGCAATTTAACATTTGAAAAAAAACATCCATGAGGTAACATGTAAGACACAAAGATACATGTATCCAGTTTGCAGTCCAATGTCTATTCAGGAGGTGATATAACAGGTTGGTTATAACTTGTTTGTTTTTTACAGATCAACAGCAACAGATCAGCTCTGTGCTCTCTTTTTCTCTAGCTGAACTCAGCACCAATTTGAAAATGTAATCACTTTTCTATCAACAGATCTTCATAATTCCCTGTTACAGATGGCTTGTATTAGCAGCCATGTGAGCACAGACTCAGGATCAGTTTACCATCCCCCACCCGGGATTCCAAACAGCAGGGATGGTGAAAGCAGAAGCTGATCATGGATCAGTTTCTGTGAAAAGCCACCCTTTCCATCTGGGTGCAGGTTGACAGCTCTTTTGCCCAGCCCCCACCCTGTTACCTAGAGAGGACCGGCTTGTGTAATATTCTGATTGGCTGTTTTTCTTGAGGTGGGCGGGGAAAGGGGCGTGGCCAACGTATTGTGATCTCACAATCAGCTGTTTTGTACGTTTTACATTCTGATCCGAGGATCAGCTGGAGGCAGCAATAAACAGAAGGAAATTCTGCAGCGGAAAAAAACTGAAGAGGAGGAAAAAGCTGCAGATGTTATAATCCGAAAACATCAGTGTAACATTTTTACACGAAGCCCTTCTTCTAAGAAGAAAGCCTTTTATTTTTGTATAATAGTGTTTTAACTACCTCACTTAAAGACGATCTTAAGCTGTGCTTTAAGAATTGTTATCGTTTCTACTGTGTTCGAGATCTCGTTTACAACTTGAATAATATTGCAAAGGCAGGTAAGCTTGTCTTTTCTATCGTAATTGTTGTTTGATGTTTGTTTTAGGCTATGTGTGATCGTAAGAGGTATCAAGCTACATTTGTCTCTGCTAGTGGCTGCATTCCGCATATGTTAATCTGAAGATCCTCAGAAATCATGAAATCATAAAACAGGTAGAATAACATTGTCTGGCACTCACTCGTTAAGATGCTATCTTTGACTGTTGTGATATAATAGGGAATGACCTATTATTAGGTCACGAATACATTAAAGGAAGCAGCAGCCCAGAAAAATGTTATCTAAATTAGGTCGATTCGACGTTTTATGACCCCAAAAATACATCAACCTGCATACATGAGCCATAAGCCTTATTACAGGATCCCAGCGACCGTTTTTTTCCTTGTAAAATGCACCAAATGCTGATGTGGAATCAAATTCGATGGCGGATGTTGATGTTTTTCTGGGAGGCGGACCTTGTAGGCTCAGGTTTTCTGCAAATTATAGTCAGTCATTTAATATTTTGTAAAAAGACCCTGTTTCGTGGTATTGTGAGAAGCCTATACAGTCGATGTATTTCGTGCACTGTCGCTGAGCCACAACTGTCATTGCTTTGACCCTTTAGCTGTACAGCTTATACGGATAATTCATGTTTAACCTGGATACTCTAAAGAAAGTCCCGTCTCCTCTCGGCTGATCAGCTGTCGAACATTTTAGGCCGAAGATTATGTTTTATCGTGTAACATCAATGTTAAGGTATTTTTGTGTGTTTAAAATGTAAACATTGTTGCTGTGGGCAGCGTTTTTCTTTTTTTAATAACGTCAATGGGTTTCAACTACAGACGATGACCGTCGATAAAAGCAGATTTTCACATATTGATCGTTTTCAGCAAAGTGATGCAAAATGCAGATGACACACAACAACATATTTAGGTCGAATAAAAACAGCCATTATATAATATATTCTATTGCTATGTTTGCTATTCAGATGTCTTCTTGTCTCCGGTTGCTGAAAAAGCCTCTGTTGGCGTCAGTGACGTGTGCATTACGTCACAGGCGTCTTGTTTTTATTTCGTGAATCTCCTCCCACCCTGCTCCGCTCCTCCTACTTTTTTTTAAAAGGCCAATGTCAAAAGGAAGGTCCATGTTTCAAGGTCCTTTTTTATATCTATATAGATGTGCAGTCCTGCTTGTAAAATAATATTTATTGTGTGACATTTGATTCACAACACAAAACATGACCTGTCATTGTTCCTGATGACCATATAGGCAACATCTCTCTGCTGTAGTGTGTGCCAAATATTAAAAAGACATCCTAATATTAGAATAACATCGTCTCATTAATAACAACAGCATAATTAATATGCACAGGATACTCATGTAGACATCCACAATGTATTATTACCACAGTGTCCTTACTGTAGTTGCACTAAGGACAATTAAGGGAAAACAAGGAGTGTTTTCCAGACAGAAAAGACAGGGCAATATATCCAGACTTGCATATCATCATGCTAACATTGTCATGACTATAATTCAAATTAAAAATAAATACACATTTATTCTCCTGCTTTTTTACATGTGATAGATGTTACTTCAAAGGACATTTATCAGTGTTAACTTGTGGAAGTTGTTAGATAATGCTTTTTCGCAACCTATGCCATATATTCAGGAACTGCCTCCTCCAGGATATAATCCATATCAGTGGTGCTTATTGTACTCTAATGGCGGTATCAAGGCTATATTTACACTTGTCAGATAGCCCTAAATTAGCAGCCGCCAAACTGATAAAATAGTTGTGTAAGGGAAGTGCTGCATGTAGTCAATGTTGTGGGTGGGTGTGTGTGTGTGTGTGTGTGTGTGCTGCACCTTATGCAAAGCAGTCTTCAGGTTTTTTTACCAACATTTTGTGTATCTGGATTTGATGTGGTCCGATGCCTTTGGTTTCTTTAGTTCTTAATTTCAGACACAGTTTTTGTATCTTTTGGTTTACCCTTGCAATATTCCCCAAATTGATAACAACCATGGGCCTTTTCATTTATTTGACTGGATAGGATCTTTATACAGCTGAGATGTTTTGTATCCAGAAGGCTCGTAATGATTTATTCTGGAAATAGGCTACATCTGCGGCTTTCCGAGTCAAAGTTAATTTGACTCTCATTTTCTCTTGTTATATCAAGCATACACCCATGCAAACTGTCTCCTTGAAACTGATAGTTGAAAATATTCCTATTCCATCTGACATAAGAAATCTCAGGAGCATGTCATGTATGCTTGCAATTATGTCTCTTCCCTTTATATGTGTGGTGTCCATGTTGATTCTCCAAATAAGGAAAGTAAAGTGTCTGCTTTGCAACAGCCACTCATGCATAACTCCGTATAAGAATCTCATGCTCTTCGTTTCACCTTTTAATCTGAGCTCATTCATTAATACCAACCTCTGTCATGCCTCGTGTTGTTGGTGACATAGTTACATGTCTGCAGAACATATCGGATTTCCATGAGAAATTAAAGGAAGATTAAGCATAGGTCAGAGATCATGGATTGAAATAGGTTATGATCTATTTAAACCACCATTGAAACTAGTATACAAATGTATTATTTATATATGTATATATAAAATATAAGCATATCAAAAAGAAACAGAAGAGAGCAAAGATATATCTAGTGTGTCAACAACAATTATTAGCAGAGGATTGCTCTCTGCGGTCTCTTCAGTCATTACTTCTGCACTCACATAGCTTAAGTAAATAAAACTCAACCTTTGTACATGTTTATTTTTTAGGCTATGTTTGTTAAACATCTGTTCAACATGATGTCCTCATGTTCACATTTAGGTCAGGCACCTATCCTTTGCCTCAATACCGTTTGTCCTGGTGTATCTTTGCATTTTCACATTGTGCACACTCACTTTGTTTGACTTTTTGAGAACCAGGGTCTTTGTATCACCTCATTTCACCTCCTCCTCCTCTTCTTCTCTGCCCTGTCCATCTGTCCTGAGACTTTGCCGATTGTTTATATAAACTAATATCGGGGGAGGGGAGTGCAGACATTGTCCACCAGCCTTTTGCATCCGGATTTAATTGAGTTCATTATAGAACACATTCTTTTACCTAGTTCTTCTGCAATTCAAAGCTTAAGACAAACTTGTGTGTGTTTCACTTTTTTCCCTCTTTGATTAAGAGTCTAAAGTATAGACAGGGTTGAAAGAACTGTCAGGAAGTGTTTAAGCTACTATAATAAATATACTTTTATATGGGCAATGTGTCAAATGACTATGTGAAACAGTGCACTCATATTGATAAAACCAACCTATATTTGATATCCAGACCAGACTCCTCGCAGCTCTACAGAGTATCTTTTAGGTCATTGTTTATTTTAATCACCCAAAACCTTTCTGTTTTGGTTCACTGCTCTGATCAGCATTTTGAAATAGTTACTTACCACAAGCATTACTCATTGTACTTATCTAATCTGCCCTGACATAGCGGCAGGAAATTAACCCAATAGTGGACTTCTCTTTATTTAGATGTCTTTTTATAGAAAATGTGTACAGTAAAGTACATTACTGTATCTTCTGATTACCACTAACCACCCCACCCTCTTCTCTCTCTCTCTCTCCCTCTCTCTCTCTCTTGTTTTCTTTCTCTAGGCCTTCGCTCCAAACCAAGTCAACCTTACATTTGCACTAGAGAAGCCTGTTCAAACCTGCTTGTCAAAATCGAGATCCAGTAAGGGCTTTAGGTGGAAAATAAAAGAGACTCAAAAGTATTGCTTAGAACAGCAACAAGTGATACTTAAACACAAATAAGAAATTCAATAAGGCAGCTACAGCTTTTTCTTTGTGGACAAACAAGAAGTACCTGAGTCATCACCACTTGACGAAACAAGCAGTCATGTTCCAGCGTTTGAGCAGCCTGTTGTTTGGGGAGGTAGAAGAAGTGGCGGCTGAGCTGAAGGGACCCAACCCCTGTGTGACAGAGGCCGACGAGGAGGGATGGATGCTCGTCAACCTGCCTGGTGAGTACCAGCACAGAGAGTGGAGTGGTCGGATTTTAAAGCCTTACCAAACAGGGAAATAGACTAATTGTGTTTTATGAGTTAGCAGCAAAATATATATGTTCCCTCTTGCATGTCAATAATACGGACTAATGTTTAAAGTGTAGGATTATTGATGGGGATGATGGGGTGAGGTGAAGAATCAGTAGGGGCGCGACGCAAATACACCGGTGCTTACCCATATGGCTGCCATACCAAAAGTGTTGTCTGTCAGTGGAAGGAAACACATAATTCTCTGTGAACATGCATCTCCTTCTTCTTTGTTTATGATCTCAATCATGACAAAGACAATTATTGAGAATGAAAACTTGCTTTGGGGCCTTTCCAGAAGCCACTCAAACATTAAAAGCAACATAAAAGTAGCTCTCAGGAAAGTCAAGACAAACATTATGTCACTGACATAATCACAACCTCAGAGGGTCAACACAACTAATGATGTGACTCTTTTATGTTTTGTGTTTCCTTACCCCCTCTTCTTCCCCACCTCCAATTTTTTTTAAACACCCCTACATTCCCCACACTGGTATGTGTGTGCGTGCGTATGTGATCCTTTAAAAATGTCCCCTTTCAACCCGCATGGCTTTTTGAAAAATCTACCATATTTGCATCATTTGTGCAACATCCCCCTCCCACCTCAAACATCTGTCTTTATTGGCCGTCTCATCTCCGATCTCCTCGCTGCCTCAGAAGAATCTGACTGCATGATTCAGGCAGACGATGAGACGGGAGAACCATCAATTGCACAATCATTCCCAGATAGTAACCAATCAAATCAAAAAGACAAAAATTCAAGGACTGAAAGCCTGGCCCCCATTTCCCACCCGTCTATCAAGCGACGTAGAACACATAAAGCTCGGTCACGAGGTGCAGTAGCACCATCAGACCCACTGTCTTGTCCAAGCGCTAGCCCTTCAGACTTGGGTGCCACTACACCTGTGACCCTGCCGAGACGGGCCAGGCTGTCCACGCCCTCCTCAACCCCGTCAATGTCCCCTGGCTCTGGAAGTGAGTGTGGGCGCAGTGGGGGTAGCAGTAGGTCAGGCCAAGAGAGAGGCTGCATGGATGAGAGCTGGTTTGTCACCCCTCCCCCCTGTTTCACTGCAGAGGGAGCCACAGCGGAGGCCAGCCCGATGGAGGACCTGCTCATCGAGCACCCCAGCATGTCTGTGTATGTCTCTCCGAGCAACTTCTCCATGGTCTCCCACAGCAACCTGTCGGTGTTGGGAGAGGAAAGCATTGTCAGCCTGGCGAGCAGCGTGAGGTGAGAAATAGCACTCTTTATGCTGGCTACACTTGACCTTTACCTGCTTTTTCAGCATCAGCACAACTATCACTACATCACACCTTCATGTTTTTCTCTCTCCTTGCAGCAGAGTGGCAGAACCAGCTGCTGCCCCGGCTACCCGCAGCACTATGCCTACCAGGGTGAGCCGTGGAGCCGCTGCCCAGGCTGGAGCTCTGGCCAAGGTCACCCAAGTGGCCAGGGTCCAGCGTAGCAAAGCCCGCATCGAGCGACGCCATCTGGGCCGCAACCGCATCCAACGCCAAAACCGCACCCGGGAGCAGGTCCCT
The DNA here is from genome assembly GCA_943591055.1 of Gobionotothen gibberifrons. NCBI lineage: Eukaryota > Metazoa > Chordata > Actinopteri > Perciformes > Nototheniidae > Gobionotothen > Gobionotothen gibberifrons. Next base: position 3,445,773 of record CALSBZ010046819.1, on the reverse strand, counting down.
CGCCATGCAGGCCACGCCAGAAACACCTTCCTTCAGCAGCCCACCAAGCGTAACATCTGCCACTAAACTCCACTACACCAGGGGACAGCACTTAGTCTGAGGGCATTAGTAGTGCATAGTCAACTCCAAGACACACAGGATTAAATGTCTTCACGCACCACATATTTGCTTTCTTTTCTGCACATTATATCATAATTAGATGCCAGTAGACCAGTAGCTTTTTGTTACAAACTGGCTCCACCTGGTAGTTTAATGCCCCTTTAAGATGTCAAGCCCTCTGAGAAGATCTGTGTAGACGTTTATAACAGTTGTTATCCATTGCAGTATCAAAACAACAACAAAAAAAGTATAAAAATATGTATACAGGTTATACTTGGTAACAATAATTGCTAAGAAAAACAAAAAAAACTATAGCTCTTTTGATTTTTTTTTTCTCCTATCTAAGTAAACTATTCTTTTTTCTTTCACTTGTCCTCAAGGCATGTTATTTTTAATAATTCAATTATTAAATCCCTTAAATTGTTTATATATTTAGAGAGATTTTTTAATTGTAATTACCAAGTGTACTTTAAGATATTTCTGGTAGAAACCATGCAAGAAAGAGACTTTCTTGTTTCAGAGAAAACAACTCATCATGTCTTCGAAGCTTTACATTATGGTGACTATATTTTCAGATAGATAGAAGGTTATACCGTGAGACGAGTGAGAGAGGAAAATCACTTGACATTTGTTCCTCTTCAGTTTGGTCTGGCAAAAGACAAAGGCATTCAGACTTGAGGCAACCTGTTTCATCACAGGAAACACATATTGTGATATTTCTCTTTTCTCTCTGTGAAGGTTAAGAGCAAGTAGAAGATGGTGAGAGTATGAGCAAAACAGATTAAAGAGTACAAATAATGTCTTGACATAGAACTTGACATTATTAAAAGGATTATTGAAATGAAACAGTTAAAGGAAAGTGTTATGTAACCCTCTGAGCAGTCAGTATCTAGAAAATGGCTTTTGTTTTGAATATTTCATCGGTATAACTCTGGAAAATGAATAAGGCACTTTCTTTCTATGAAATGAAAGATTGGCTTTATGGGCAGAGACATATTGATAAAGAGTATAAATGGATGTGAGATGAGAAGATACAGGGCTTGCCTTTGGGTTACAGGGTATGGCAAGTTATAGTAAGTGCAGAGCGGTATTGATGGCAACTCTTTATTTTGTTTTGTGATATTGTTTTCTGCCATTATTTCCTTTTAATTGTAATATTATTTAACAGTCTCTCTCTCAGCATGGTTTCACTAAATAAAGAAATAAGGCCTGGTACACTTGTAGCTTTTAAAGTAAACAAATAAGAGAATCTCTCTGTTGATCATACGACAGCATGATTATCATTAAATGTGTGGTCTGAAAACTAAAGTGATGTGCCCGGCACACATCAGACATTTTCATCCTCAACGTGTGCTGTGATCTTATGTTATCCATGTGAACACCAAAAAGATAGTACGACCTATTCACACGTCAGTTGCTTTCATATAAAGGTTGCTGGGGAAAAACATCTCTCAGCTGAACAAAACCCATCGTCCCTCTTCAACACATCCAGAACCTTCATCTTGAATCTGGTCGTGCAACCCATTGCTCCCTAACATCATCTGTCCATTTCTACCCGTCCCTTTCTCATTAGCACATCCAGCTCTAATAGTTTCCACTTAACGATCTAGCTTACTGATATGTATTCAACAACAATAGTAAACAATGGTGCTGAAGTGTATACTAATGTTTGTAAATTATTTGAGACATGGATGTAAGTTTGCACTGTCATACATTTTGTGAGTCAAAGTTTTAGCAGTGTGCTGTGTGCTTGTTTTTGTGGTATATATTTTTTTGTTTTGATTTAAATTGTGTGTGAGAAGGTGTACTGACACGTTAAATGCTAGAAACTCTTTAAAAAAAACATGATTAGTGGTCATTTATTTTTATTGTAAATATTACAAAACAATTTATAACGCACTATTAGATGTCAGAGCCTTTCAAGACTTGAGTCCACAAAGTTGTGTCTAATGAGACTAATGACAAATCCCCTCTCTGCCTCACCTCTGTGCTCAATATCAAATCAAGAGGGCATTTCAGTGGCCAACAGTGTGATGTCTTTGCCTCAACTTCAGTCTCATCCCTTTGAAGTGCACCATAAAAACAGCACTAGACTCAGGGTTGATGTGTCATAGGCAAACACTGCCCTCCAGAGGGTCCACTAAGCACAGCTCCAGCTGTATGGAAGCTGTACAGTACAAAGACCTGGTTTTAATATAATCTGTACCAGTGTGTAAAGGAAAGATTGTCTGGGTATTCCTGTCATATTGTTTGGAAATTGAAATGTCCTGTCCCTTCTTAAAATACATTTTTCCACCCCGAATAACCTACCACAAATTAATTTCTGCCAATATAAGTCTGTTTTATTCAAAGTATGTTAATATTTGTTAATTTATGATATAATTATGAATTGTATCTTTTATTGTGTTTAAAGATGACTATTTTCTATCATGTTGATCAACGCTGAATGGTGCAGGAGATGGATCTGAGGTGATGAGTCCAACATGCTCAGAGACATAAAGAAACACAAAGAGATCTCTGTTGAATGAATTATGTCTGCCCCTGTAATAAAGTACATACAGAGTAAAAAATTGGAAATATGAGAGATCACAGATGAATGTGTGGGCGTGAATACAAAATGTAATGACCATCACAGCCTTTTCCACTATATACGTTTTTGCCATCATTTTATTTCTTCCTTTCTCTCCCTTATTATGTAAACAGGAAATATGTTTTCAGTATGTTGTGTGTGATTATTGAAAGGCGGAGTTTAAGGAGCGACAGTCAACAATGGGGAGCGAGACTGGTCATATGATGTGGACAGGGAAAGAATGAGGCAGGAGATTTATATATTTAACAAAAATATGAAATGTACCGTCAAAAATACAATAGAATATGCTTGTATTTTCCCATATTATCATAACAGTTGTTCACCAATAGGATGTTTTAAATAAGAGGCGTTGAATGTCTGGGGAGTTTCATATGTTTTATGTTATGCCCTGAAATGGCAGCTTAAAAACCCTTGGGGTTTTTGCCCATGTTACATCTCAATTAGTACACCTATTCCCTCGTAAAAAGAAATATAAAGACATAAAATGTGGTGTATCTGATATCTACAGTATGGTGATTGTGCCTTTCACTATTTCTGCATGGTTTTTGTGATGTACTGATTTTTCCATCCCCAAAGTGGACGTATGTCCACTGACAGGCAAGACCTATGCAAAAATTAATGGATGGGTTTCCAGCATCCATTCAGAAAAACACAGGTACCCGCCAAAAAAAACAAAAAAAAACATCAACAATAAATACTCAGGTTAACACCTGAATCTTGTGTCATTATTTTCCACTGTGAGGGCATAAGGGCATTGGAATAAAGCATATGGAGGCTATGGAATAGAGCAGTGAGTGTGTTATCAGTGGGGGAATGTAAACACTTGACGCCTTCAGAAGGGCCCTCAAGTCCCATCTGTCTGCCAAGGACTTTGGCCCCGAATCTATTTGTTGTTTTGTCTGTCGTCTGACTGCCTTTTGTTTTGTTATGTTTGTTATGTTTGTTTATACTCCTGTTCTTCCTTGTAAAGCGACCTTGCAAGGTATCATGAAAGGCGCTATAGAAATCTAAGTTATTATTATTATTATTAAAAATAGAAATGCCACAATGTTAAAACAAACAATTATGCTTCCAAGTTTTTCAAAGTAAGTATTAACGGGAAAAGATGATAAAAGTTTCAAAACAAAAGTACCATGTCAATAGAATATTTACATTAATTATAATATTTACCTCAAAAGTACCTGAAATGTGTTATTGAGTAAATGTACTGTTACATTCCACCACCTTTCACCTTGCAGGTGACGCTTTAAAAGTAGGCGGAAGTTATGGCATGCCAAAAAAAAGGGAAGCATTAGACAGACGGGTGTGGTAATGGAGTATAAATAGGCTACATTGTGTGTATTTAATATGGGTGGGGTGCTATCTTGCAAAACATAGACCTACAGTGGCTTGAAAAAGGAAGAACATAAAATGAAGGCAAATAAAGATGCTGTAAAAGGGTAAAGCAAAAATAAGAAAGACATCTATTTTTGCAGCAGTGGTCCAGCTTTTGTGGTGTGAGGCTGAGACAGACGCTGAGTTCCCCTGTAGTATAGACCTCTGACCTTTCTTTCAATTGCAGCAAGAACAACATCTACTTAAAGTATTGTAGTAATATTGTGTAGTGGTGTATTGCATAGTATTGAGTATTTGTTCACTGTCTATTAGGACTGTTAGTGATGTTCTGCCACTTAAAAAGGAGAAACATTATGGGAGGGACAGAGGTTTGTAATTGGAGCAGGTATTCTGCATACCTGCTTGGCCACGTCTAACCTCTTAACAAGTAATACAATACACACTCAGCAGAGAAACTCAGGTTGCTGGGGGCAGTATCTGTCATAATACTGTGTGGGAAAAGGCTTAAAGAACCGGTGCTGGGGAGAGGATTTGGTCATCAGCTGTTTGGATGAGATTTATGGACCTAACGCCATCTACTGTGAAGTAAGTCTGATATTGGTACAACACGGCCATCAGCCTTATTTCTCTATTTCAACGTGTAATTCATAAATATTTCCATGTAAGTCATTTTGTATAGGTTTATTTTGGTATTGAGGTGACAGATGAAATATGTGCACATTTTAACCAGCTATTTGCCAGAGTGACAAGTCTTACCGGTTTCTCTAGCTGTAACACGAAGCCGACTTCCCTGCCGTTTGCAGGTGTCGTGATCCAGAAGCTCTGTGACGGCAAAGCTACACTCACCCCACCTCACCCGGCAAAACACCTAAGATAACACTGTCAGGATTGTTTTTTTATTTGACTGCGAGTATTTTACGACAACGGTAAGTCACATTAACGTCGCTTTGATCCGCTTTTAGCCGCAACATTTTACGCATTAGCAGAGACAAGCGTGAACAGATAGTGTACGTATATGGGCCCTACTGCTGGCTCTGTGCTTGTTTTTAACACTGGTAATGTCATTGTTTTAATATAATACTATAATTAACTGTTTATCTGCGCCATAGACAGACCATGGCAGACGTATTGTCGTAGCCTATGTCAATAGTTGCGGTAGGTTATGTTTACCTAGTGACCAGGCTGGTTAGAATTAAATCCGATCATTATCGCAGACAAACCTTTCTCTAAGGAGAGCCCATGTAGTTGACCCACAGGTTTTTTTATATCTGTTGCAGGTGGCATTTTACATGACTGGAAAATGCATCATCATCGGAGCAACACACCCTTGTCTTGGCCTATCCAAAATATTTCACAAGAAGAAGGAATCGCACTGATCTCTCTGTAAGGGTGCTTATGCCATACAAGAAAGCTACAAATTCCTGTCCGGGAACTCTGGACATACTGGGACATTAAAGATCCCATCCATTAGATTTACTTAATTATTCAGCACCACAGTGCACACAACCTTGAATTTGCAATTGGATGACAGTAGCAGGGTGTTTGACTGATCATCCAGGAATAAAAACAGATGTGAATGGAAACATGGATATCCTGCTTTAACTCTCTTCATCACACCCTTAAAATAAAGATAGATTAATTGCGGATCAACAGTAGTCATGCACAGTCCAGCTCCTGACATTGTGGCTGGGTACACCAGTGGGTGTGTGGCGGATAAAGATGCCAATCCAGAGACGACCCTGGGCAGTGCCTACTCTCCTGTGGACTACATGAGCATCACCAGCTTCCCCAGGCTGCCAGAGGACGACGCGCAGTCTGGGGAAAACACTTTAAAATCTCGAAAAGATGATGACAACGTCCTCAGTGAGCAAGATACAGGTGAGTAAGTCAGGTCATAAACTCAATTACTAGAAAAACCACAGCCCAAAGACAATATTGTCACGGGTGTTTACGTTTCTGGATGTGGAGTTATTATCCATGAATTCATTTTTCATTGAAAGCTGAAGGAGTTCTTTAAATATTAAAAGTCACAAATCAATGTGTGAACTAGGACTGCAACAATTTATTATTTTTCTTATATTGGACTGCCTTTTTTTCCTCAAGTAATAGGTTACTCTATTACATTCAAGAAAGATGATTCTGCCAGAGCCCAAGCCGATCTCCTCAAATGTCTAGTTTGGTGGGACCAACAGTACAAAATCCAAAAATGTAATTTCATAAAGAAAAGTAGCATATCCTTGCATTTTGGTTGCTGGAACTATCAATGCTGTTAAAATATAAAATGAAAATGTAATTATCCAGACTTCTTATCTTTGTACTAGAAAGTAACATTGAACTGACACTTTTTTGAATGGAGTTATGGTTTTACAAAACAGCACATATTACATATGTACTGTTTAATAAGCCTTTTGGTTTGTGTTGAATGTCCCAGACCCGGATCTGTTTCTGAAATCGGCTCGTCTGCAACGTCTCCCCTCCTCAGCTTCTGACCTGGCTAGCCATGATATCGCATCCCTGCGGGAGACCAATAAAGACCCTTTTACAGAAGACTGTGCCTGTCAGCGAGATGGACTCACGGTCATCATCACAGCCTGCCTCACTTTCGCCACAGGAGTCACTGTAGCTCTTATCATGCAGATCTACTTCGGAGACCCACAGGTATTGGTGCATGTTTGTTACCTGCAGTCGCACCTTTGTAACAATGTTGACTTAGGGTTGCTTTTCTCAAACAACTTCAAGTGATTATTGGATTATGAGTAATTCTACATGCTCCTCCCTGTTTCCTCCCACACAAGCCAAAAGTCAAATTAAAGGCATATAGACAGTCTCTACCTTTATGCTTTGTTCTCCTTTCTCTTGCAAGATCTATAACCAAGGCGCAGTGGTGACGGATGTGGCCCAGTGTACATCTCTCGGCTTTGAAGTTCTGGGGAAACAGGGGTCCAGTGTTGACGCAGCCATCACCGCTGCCCTCTGTTTGGGAATTGTCCACCCTCACACTTCTGGTATTGGAGGGTGAGTCATTGAACCATATTTATCTGTTATGAACAGAAAGGTATAGATGTAGTTGATGATACAAGGCCTTTAAACACTTTTTCTTCTGTTGATGTTTAGTGGTGGAGTTATGTTGGTTCATGACATCCGAAAGAACGAGACGAGGATAATCGACTTCAGAGAGACGGCACCATCTGCCATTCAGGAGCAGATGCTGCACATGGACCTTGATCAAAATGTAAGGGATTTATTTTCTGTGCATACTTTTTCTAACAGTGAAATGTAAAGTATGAAAACAGAAGACAGGCTACTATCATTTATGTGAATAGGCCCCCTAAACATAGTTTTAAGACTATTTATAACATTCAACAGCTTAATAGTTACATTTCAATAGTTGACTTGTTTGAATTTGTTTGATGTTGTTTGTTAGATGTCTAACAGAGTATACATTGACCATAAACATACCTACATAATATACTCACTCAAACTGTGCTATACATGTTATCAAAGGTTGTGTGAGTAGTTCAAGTGAACTATTCTGAGAATATGTAGGTATGAATTAATTCACGAATTGTCACATGAACTCATACTATATAGATAATCTGTTAAACATCTACAGACAAAGGAAACGGTTGACTTATCAATCTCAACTAATAAAATATGTTACATGTACTCAATAGACAATTTCGGAAGCGGACTATCCAATTAGAGTGTTACGGAAAGTCTCATTGTTATTGTTTAGTACTGAGGTTAATGTGTGCTCCCTGTGCATTTCAGCCGGGCCTGCTGGTGGGAGTACCAGGCATGCTCAGCGGGATGCATCAAGCACACCAGCTCTATGGCAGGTACGGATACTGCTGTGTAATCCATTGTTTTAATTGTTCAATCTCTTCCCATGCCATGCTATATAATTAGAGTCCTCATGCTGCTTTTTGTTTTTTCTACATTCCTTACTTCTTTGATATTGTTTTTTCACATGTGGGCACTCCTGTGTTTTATGATACATCTATAAATAGAACCTTATTTATTATATTCCTAAATTGTTCTCCTCATTTAATAAACACAAGCATTTTACAATCTTTGATAGCATCAGCTCTAAACGCTAAAGGAGTGAGATCTCAATAGTCCCAAGCTGTGTTAAAAATACATGCAGTATGGTGACAATGTTTTGTTTTTTTAACACGGGTCATGGGCTGCAATTACTCTGATCCTCTATAATTATCATGATCCTGATGCTTCAGCTGGTAAGAGGCTGATGTTACACTAGCTTTACCAAGTTTTAAAGTATTGTGAATGGTTATTTTTAGCCCCAAAGATCTCTTTAAAAAATAAAAATGTTTAGAGTCTATATGATTTTTAAACATTCTCAGCAATCTTTTTGTACTTTTTACCCAGAATGCCATGGAAGGATGTGGTTACCATGGCAGCAGATGTGGCCAGAAATGGATTTAATGTAACTCACGACCTAGGTAGGTATAATGTAATGTTGAAACAATCCCTGGGTGAAGTCACTTCAACCTGTGACACTGTGATTAAAAGTAATCAGCATTATAGCCTAGCCTTAGTGTTAAAAAAAATAAAAGATTTGCCGTGATCTCATCTGCCTTTCCTCTCTCTCCCTAGCTGAAGCACTGGCAAACGTTAAGGACCAAAACATTTCGGACCTATTTCGGGAATTGTTCCTTCCAAATGGCCAGGCTCCGCTCTCTGGGCTGTTCACCACACGTCTTGATTTAGCAGCCATCTTGGATGCAGTTGCAGCTAACGGGATGTCGGAGTTCTACAGTGGCAACCTGACGCAGGAGATGGCAGCAGCAGTAAGGAAGAATGTTTTTCCCCCTGTCTCCATCTTTGATGATATAAGTGGTCATGAATTCTTCATGGATCCAAGGGATTTTACTTTTAGTCCCTGATGTACTTTCACCATGGCTTGACTGGGGTGAGGTAATAACTATGAACTGTCATAATGTGAGAAAAATAATGATGTTAGGTAACTATGACTTCTATTTTTAAAGACAATATTCCTTAGTTACACAAAATAATCTTACAATGTGTTTTGAAGATTAGTAAAAAAAAATTGAACACCAGTGCAGTTTATTTAATCAGACTCATTAATGAACAGATATTGCCTTGAATGAATGAATATGTTCTTATTCATTTATTCATTGTATATATATTTCCAAATACAAATCTTACTCATTACAGTTAGTGGTGGTATTGCTTTGAACTGCATTATATTGAGAAGTGTTTGTAATACTCTGACCCCTTCATGTAAGTAAATATTTAAATATAAAGGACGAAAGATTTGAAAAACCTTTCAATATAAAATATTCCCATACAAAACCACCTTTAACCCTCATCAGACCTGCTGGATCGTAGCAGACCTGGCCGACTTTACTGTCTGTCCTAGAACTAACATGTGCATTTTTAATAGGTACAAGCAAGAGGCGGGGTGCTCACTGAGGATGACTTTGGAAATTACAGCACAGTCTTAGAGCAGCCAGCAGAGGTCATCTATCAAGGTAAATATTTGTTGTACTATTTACACCAAACGTTTTAAGATATGAGCCTCAAAGTGACAGTACAGCAAGCCAACTGCCTTATTAACATTACAATATTACTGAGACCAGAATTTCAAGGTGGATGCAAACCAAAACTGGGCCACTTGGTTGAATTTATCTTGTCATTAATTACATTTAGGAATTTACTAACATATACTTGTGTTTAGAGTGTTTTAATTGGGGCATAAGCAACTGTTGAACCTGGAATGCAAATATGACAGACATGACACAGATCCTGTATAGGCTTTATCATTATCTTTCCTTATTCTTCACATCTTCCCCCCCCCATTTGCTAGCAATTATCACATATATTGGATATACTGTCAGTTTCCTTTTAAAATGAAAAATGTCTGTTAGTGTTTTCAATCTTATGCTTTGTTGGTGTTTCTACAGGACACCATGTGATGGTGGCCCCGGCCCCACATGCAGGTGTTGCCCTGATCACTGCTCTAAACATCCTGGAAGGCTACAACATTACCAGCCAGGTGCCCAGGAACAACACCTACCATTGGATTGCAGAGGTAATAAACTTCACCATTGTCAGCATTAACAGTTTGAAAAGTACAGTATGTCGTTTTACTTAAGTATTAATAATGCATTACTCTCCCAGGCTGTAAAGATTGCTCTTGCCCTGGCTAGTGGGCTGGGAGACCCCATGTATGACACTTCTGTCTCGGAGATTGTCACCAAGATGCTGAGGTAGAGATCCCTATACCATCTTTAAACATATAATGTATACAATTCAACAAGGCATGTTCATGTAACCCTACCATTTGTTGTTCCCATCTCAAAGTAAATCACAGGCCTCCATACTCCGCCAGATGATCAACGACTCTCAGGCCTTCCCTGTCGGCCATTACACTCCATCATTTACCATGGAGAACAGTGCAGCAGCTGCCCAGGTCATGGTCATGGGCCCAGACGACCACATTGTGTCAGTCATGAGGTACAGCATGCTAGAACTGAACTGATATTGCACATTGGTAAAGTAAATCTCAGTGACAGTTAGGAGTGGATTGATTTCACTCAAAATATTAAACTAAGACCACTTTTTTGTGTGACTGTTTTAGCTCTCTAAACAAACCATTTGGCAGCGGGATAGTGACTCCTTCAGGAATCCTCCTAAATAGCCAGATACTGGACTTCTCCTGGCCTAATAAAACACAGGGCTCATCACTTAACCCGGTAATTGTGCATTCTCTTTTCTTACATTGATTGAAGTATTGATACATTTCTTATTGAACGTTTTCTTGTAGCTGCTCTAGGTCCTCATGATTTGTGTTCCTTTGCTGTAGCATAACATCCTCCAGCCTGGAAAGAGGCCCATGTCTTTCCTGATGCCCACAGCAGTGAGGCCTGCCGTGGGGTTATGTGGCACATATGTAGCCGTTGGATCTTCCAATGGGGAGAAAGCTCTCAGTGGCATCACACAGGTTATTACATTACTGGAAAGATTAATGCATTTTCTTTCATTAATATTACATATAGATTTCCATTTAACTCATTTGTATCTTAATCTCTTTAATGATCTTTCACAGGTGCTGATGAATGTGCTGTCCTCCCGTAAAAATATGAGTGACAGCTTAGCATATGGAAGGCTCCACCCACATCTGCAGCCCAACACCCTGCTGGTAGACTGTGAGTTAATCCTTCTTATCCATCTATACGATCCAAACATAACTGAATCTCTTCAAACACTATGATTGCAGCGTTACTGCTAGCTTTTTGGCCCATTTCTTTAACAGTAATTTCCTGCTATAACATGCAATATGCTCTCCAGATAAAAACAATCCAATAGTGCCCTTGCACCAGTATTTACATTGCACGTAGGTCACCTGTATGTGTACACTATGCAAAGAGGCAAGTAGCTGGGAAGGAAGCAAGTACCTTTATTGTAGTCATAAACAAAGGTGGCAGGTGCAGGGTTTCCATGACACAGAAAACGCCTGCTTGAGTTTCTGTGCTGTGGAAAGAATAATCTTATTGTTGATTTTAGAAAACATCATGGTAATGTGTTATTAAATACTGTGAACCTCATACTGCAAACATCACATTTCTGGTTCCAATAATGACATGAAATGTCTGTTTCATTATCAAGAGTGCAGAAAATACTGTTTTGGCTGAGATCTAAATATAATCTAAGGATTTTACTTGGTCTGCCCCTGCAAACTGTTTGTGTGTGCTTTTAAACATGATATCTTATGACCTACATGGCTGAAAATCACAGGAAAAATGTGCTGTGTTAACTCACTCCGAGTGTTAAAATTACATTTAAGTACCAGGTGTAAATAAGAGCTAATTCAGTTTGTTATATAATTATTTGGCTAACTGACTGACCTCAGATCATCCTTTCCCTTTGTCTCCTACAGCTGAGTTTCTAGACGAAGACGTGGAGCTGCTGCAAGCCAAAGGTCACAAGGTGGAGAGGAGAGATGTTCTCTCACTGGTTGAGGGAACCCGGAGAACCAATGACCTCATCATAGGGGTGAAAGACCCACGTAGTGCTGATGCCTCTGCCCTCACTATGTCCGTGCCCTAGTCCACCCCCTTTCCCAATACTCACACATAATCAAGAAAGGGTGGAGTAACACTGTGTGATCGTTAGTGAGGGAGTAAGGAAGCTGCTCATCACTTAATACACTAAATGTAGGTTAATGTTGAAGAAAGGTTGTTTGACAGAAAGAAACTGTGACGAGATTATATGGAGCCTAGTGTTCTGATCAGTTTACACGCAGAAAACTACAGAGGATCAACATCTCACATGCTGGTGTCTGTATTACTTCCTTCACAGCCTAGGGTTACGTTCAGTTGCAGTGTAGATAGTGTTCAAAATGTATGTAAGACATCACTTAATGGCATTAGTCAAGTCTGCAGCATGTATTGTGCAGAGCAGGGTGTGTCCGAAAATGTAAATTTTATGCACTCAAGGTCCACTTGAAGAAAGCAATACACTCAATAGGTTTAGAGTGGATTTACTTAGTGGGCATGAGAAAAAACTAAATGGAAGTTTATCACTCTGAATATCGCCTCAGGAATTGTGAGGGAAATTAATAATGAACAAATTGATTCTTATCAAATACAGGATGAATGAATCTAATGATGCTACATCATTAAGCCACTAATTGTATTATGTGCATGGCCCTATATCTTTCTGCTTTTTGATTATTCTACATTTCACCATAGTTTGAAAGAACACATAGGTTCACATGGAATGTTAAAGGTTATATGTAAACCACTAATTAAGCCTTGTATTGTCACACCTAAAAATATACTATCTTAAACCAAACAAAGAGGCTAAACCATTCACTATCCTTTTCTTTAAATGGTGTTTAACTGTGATTAGATGTTGTTTGGTATAGCTGCTGGAGTTTTAACCGTTGCAAACAATCAATGGCTTCTTGGGACTGTGTACAAACTAACAAATGATTAACAAATGATACGGCATTCAAAATTATCCATTAATTTCCTCTACAGAATTTGCATCAGTTTTACAGGTGTAAAGTATTACTTATGATAGAGCAAGTATATTTAAATATATTATTTAAGATATTTTAGTTGTGGCATGATTTTGCTCTCTTTTAAGCTTGTTGTTTACATTTTTAATTTTAAATTTAGACCAGGGATACTTGTTTTTAGAATAAGAATAATCTGATTCTTTACAAAAGGATGAATGTAAACTGTCTATTTTTATATGAAATTTAGTTTGGGCTGTAAACATTATTTCTACTGTTGTAACACAATTTGCATTACTTCAGCTCATTTTAGAAAAGGCGGTAACGTTTATCTTTTGTGTACTTGTGTAATTATTTTTGGTAGAATATTTAAGAAAGAACCCACAGCTTTTGTAAAGCATTGCATTCTAAAAGTGGTTCAATTTAATTTAATTCCAGGATGGCAGATGCTGACTGATCAAATGAGCCCTTAACCTTTCTGTCTGTTGTTTGGCACTAGTGCAATATGACTGTTGATGCTTTCCCCCCTGTACTGTAGAGTACCATGCCTCAAGGCACGCATTTGCACAACACCTGATGTTTAATTCCATATGCATTTTTATCTGATTTTAATAAAAATCAGCACTGTCAACCCAAAAAATAAAATGTTTGCACACTTCTTAATGTGGATGAATAGTTGCCCTTTTTGCCTCATACATGTGTATATATATATGTGTATATTTTTGATCATCTAACCTACTATAGAGTATGTGAGCTTGCTCTTTAAATACACTATTCTTTTTTAAAGAATGATTAGAATTTTAAAATTGAGCAGATGTATTTTACAAATGTCCCAATGCCTGTTTAAAACCTGTTATTAGCAATACATGTGTACACCTATTAAAACTATACTACTGCCTCCATCCTTCATTTATATAGAGGCATTGAAACAATAAAACGTAAGTGTCTCTTTCAGTAGAATCCATAGCTCCATACAATAGTAACCTGTAGACAGGTCTTTAGTTTAGGCTTACACGAGGCAGTTATTCCTAATATTAATACATTTGTTATCATGAAAGGGACGTTGCTTCTTCCTTAACTGGGATTTTATTTTGGAAAGTAATACCGGAAATAGTACTGTTCGATGTTCGTATCTCTAGCTTGACATTGTTTCTTGCTTGTGGTTCATGTTTTGTTAGCTAATCTGGCTAGCAGATGTCGAATGGTCGAATTAAGTGTCAGATGAATATATGTGGTAAGGCTTTTGCTTTTCTCATGCGGATTGTACTGCTTACGATATGCGGCAAGTTAAAGCTAACGAATTTGGAAGCCAATCGGTTGTGTTTCAATGCATTCATGATGAATTAACTGCAGTGCTACAAGGCTAACTTGGCTAACGTTTGCTAACTGGAGCGTTCGGAGAAACCAGCAGGAACCGCCTTGACATGTAATGTTTATCCTCATTCGTAATGCAGTGACTGCAGGAAACATATTCATTTGAATTGTACGCGGTGTTCATATTGGCACGGGTGTGCACACTCGCATGGGATGCAGGATATTTGTGTTCTCCCTGCCGATTTATATTTCGTTACGTTAGTTTACGTTTGCGTCAAGGCCCGTGCTACTGCTGCTGGGCCGATCGTGAAGCTGCTCACCGGTTATGGCATCTGATTTATACAATGCAACATTATTCGACATTAATGCAAATCACACGGCAGTTAATACCTCTCAACCACCTACAGTCACTTCTGTAAGATGTTGACATGCCTACTGTTATAAGTTTAGCATCACCGGTCACAATGATGTCACTACTAACGTGTGTTATTACTGCGATAACGTCATCTATTTACTTCACGAGTATGCGAAAAAATATTTATTTGATGTTGTCTCTTTTGAAGCTTGCAGTGTATAACCTATAACGTATACCTGACATCCTACTGCCTATTTATCCAGCATATGTTCTACTCGGTGGCGTAAAGTAACTAAGTAGATTTACTCATGTTCTGTACTTAATTACAATTTTGATGGATGTGTGTTTTTCGTACATCTACCTCACTACAATTCAGAGATACATAGTGTATTTTTAGTCGGCTACAGTTACAAGCTTTGATAACACTTTAATGCATCAATAATTACACTCAAAACACAATTAATTTTATTCTGAAATGGGCCAATTTGCATGATAGATACTTCTACTTTTGGTACTTTAAGTATATTTCGATGCTAATACTTTTGTACTTTTACTGGTACTCTTACGTTTACAGTAGGTAGGTACAAGATCTGAGTACATCTTCCACCTCTGGTTCTACTGTATAAGGCATCTTCCACTAATTCAATTCTGATTGTTCCCAATTTGAATAGCCATCTCTGTTGTTTATTGACTGTGACATTACTCTTGAATGGGATGGACTAGTGATCTGTTTCTGTCTTGTGTACAATTTCAGCTTAAAACGGTCAAAACGCCACTCCTAGTAAGACGGGAGGATGGCGCATCGACGTACCCCACCTCCACTGTCTCAGAGGACAGAGTACCTGGAACCCGATAATGACTCCGACAGGGACTCTGGCGTTGGGGAGGATGCAGGGGAGGATGCTGACAGTAGCCATGAAGCCACATTTACGGAGGAGGAGAACGTCAACATACAAGATGGATTGGAAGAAAACGGAGGAGAGAGACGAGATTTTACAGTTTTTGTAGCCTTTCAAGGGAATATGGAGGATGAGGACTTCGCTCGAAAACTTGACACTATCCTCAGTGGGATACCCAACATGCTTGATATGGGTAAGTTCTGTAGCTATCATTGTTATTGGGGAAAAACAGCACAGGATTTTTTACTGTTAAACCTAACATTTATAAATATAATATTGAAATAAATTGCCATTGCCAAGTGTGTGCAATTGCCACACACTTAATAAAGAATTTACAACTCTGGAAAAATCATAAAAGTATGTTCTACTCGGTTGAATACATTATTAAAAAAACATTTATATTCTTCGATGTAATTTGGTGTTTTGACATTGATTAATGACTGATAACACTTGAAGTGAATATGTAGCCATGTTATAGATAATTGGGTGGTATTTGTATTTGCTGTATATGTACTTAGTTTAGATACACCTGCAGAATTCGTACGTTTGAAACATGCCCACATTTCTTTGTGGAATATAGCAGCAAGAGTTTTGTTTTTCCTTTCCTTATCCTTTTCCAATCAATAGTTTTAGATGTGTTGTTCCAGCTTGCACTTCAATTGCAACTTGTATTCTTTGTCATTCGTTTAGGCTCTGATAGGCTACAGCCACAGCATGTGGAGCCGTGGAACAGCGTGCGTGTTACCTTTAACATTCCTCGGGATGCTGCTGAGCGACTCCGACTGTTGGCCCAGAACAACCAGCAGCAGCTCAGAGACCTGGGGATCCTCTCTGTGCAGATAGAAGGTAACAACACAGCCTACACACTCCAACAGCATGCAAGAGACAATGTTTATTACCTATGTGGCACCTTTGAATACAGCATACAAATTAGGACCCTAGCAAACATCTCCCCTCAATTATTGTTCAGGGGAGGGAGCCATCAATGTGGCGGTGGGACCAATTAGAGGACAAGAAGTCAGAGTGAATGGACCAATTGGAGGACCTGGCCAGATGAGAATGGATGTTGGATTTCCGGGTCAGCCTGGTACAGGTATGAGTTTACTAAATGTATTATACATGTTGCCTTTATACCAATCAAAAAATAAAATACTGCACAGTAATTATTTTATGTTTTTTTTTCTCCTTTATTCCACACGTATGGATCTGTGAAAAAAACAAAAGCTGTAAAGAGAAAGCCTAACTGAACGTGTTTTTTGGATGTTTTACTTTTCTTTAGTGTGTCATAGCAACTCATTAGTTAGTGACTATAATTCTGTTATTTTGTTAATCAATGTTTACTGACATTGTATATATGAGTTATTTGCCTGTTTCTTCAATATGATTCAATTTTCACATGTTTCCGGTAAGGAGGAGTGAGGATGGCTAATCCAGCGATGGTTCCTCCCGGGCCTGGAATGGCAGCTCAGGCTATGATGCCAGGCGGCAGTGGACAGATGCATCCTCGTGTTCCCAGACCATCTTCACAGACAGGTTCAGGTCTTTATTTCTTGTACGTTAAATGATAGGTGTTGTAGGTTTAAATATCTTACAGCTTGGACAATACACTAATGGAAATGTCAATCTTCCTGTCCCACAGATGTTATGGATCCAATGATGCCAGGTATGTCGGTTCAGCAACAACAGCAGCAGCAGCAGCAGCAGCAGCAGCAGCAGCAGCAGCAGCAGCA
>CALSBZ010046819.1:3341904-3428434 GCA_943591055.1 Gobionotothen gibberifrons | reverse complement strand
CAGCAGCAGCAGCAGCAGCAGCAGCAGCAGCAGCAGCAGCAGCAGCAGCAGCTTCAGCACCAACAGGCTGGCCCACATGTCTCAGGCCCCATGCCTCCTCAGGCTGCCCATCACATGCAGGCTCTGCAAGGTGGCAGACTGCTTAACCCTGCTGCACTGCAACAGCTACAACAACAACAACAACAACATCACCAACAGCAACAACAGCAACAGGCCCAGCAGCAAGCTCAACTGGCCCAGCTTGGACCTCGACCTCCATTTAACCCATCGGGCCAGATGGCTGTGCCTCCTGGCTGGAACCAGCTGCCCTCTGGGGTGCTGCAGTCACCAGCCGCCCAAGGAGGCCCTGCCTGGAGAAAGCCCCCACCACAAGCCCAAATGCTTCAACGTCCACCCTCCCTTGCTGCAGTTCAAACTCCCAGCCATCCCCCACCCCCTTACCCATTTGGCAGCCAGCAAGCTGGGCAGGTATTCAATGCCATGGGACAGGGACAATTACAGCAACAACAACAGCCAGGGGTGGGCCAGTTTGCCACCCCCCAGCCTAAAGGCCCACAGGCTGGCCCTGGAGGTGTCGTAGGACAGCCCAGACCTCCTCCACCCCTTCCACCTACATCTGGACCGCAGGGCAACCTCACTGCCAAGTCCCCTGGGTCCTCCTCGTCACCTTTTCAGCAGGGTTCACCTGGGACTCCTCCTATGATGGCTCAGAGACCTACAACTCCACAGGGTTTCCCTCAGGGCGTTGGATCGCCTGGAAGAGCAGCCCTCGGCCAACAGGGTAACATGCAACAGGGATTCATGGGAATGCCCCAGCACGGACAGCCTGGGGCTCAAGTTCACCCAGGTGGGCTACGTTTGTAACATTGTTTAGGTAGACTCAAATGAACATCAA
Source organism: Gobionotothen gibberifrons (assembly GCA_943591055.1). NCBI lineage: Eukaryota > Metazoa > Chordata > Actinopteri > Perciformes > Nototheniidae > Gobionotothen > Gobionotothen gibberifrons. Next base: position 3,427,539 of record CALSBZ010046819.1, on the reverse strand, counting down.
TAAAGTGCTTTTTTCCCCTTGTAAATGCTGTATTAAGTAATTAATTAATTACTAAGTACTCTGATATCGACAATAACAAAATAATTGAATACATTTTACAGGCATGCCGAAGCGTCCCATGGGCTTTCCAAACCCCAACTTTGTCCAAGGTCAGGTGAGTGCCAACACTCCAGGAACCCCTGGTGGAGGAGCCGGTCAGCAGCTTCAGAGCAGCCAAGCCATGACTCACTCAGGTAAGATATTTGCTGTTTACACAATCTGAAAGCATTTTTGACAAAAATCCCTTTTATAAAATATTTACAAAGGCTCTTTGACTGATAAAAACAACTGCTGGAAAAACCATTACAACATGAATACTGAAAAATATACACTACTGAATTGATATATAGTTTAGGCATCAGCAAATACTAATTGTTTTCAACAGCAATAATTATTGTTTCTAAAAAGCATATATTAATACAAAAATAATAATGCTTTCATTTCACAATAAACATGTTAAGATTGAGTCGTAATTTAGAAATTCTTTATATATTTAATATATAATTATTACTAATGCTGTTTCACTCAACTTGTCACAGGAACATTCATTCATTCAAGTTCAGCTGTGTAGTCTGCTTTTTGTTTATATTTAGATGTGATGAACTGCTTTATTGTGTCAACAGTCTAATTGGAAATGCCATGGTTTAACAAGCAGTTAATAGAAGGTTATTGTATTACTTGTTGTGAAAACCTTTCACCAAAAGTGATTATTTTTCCTCTTTGTTTAAATCAGGAGCTCCGCCAGCCTCCACACCAAACTCAATGCAGGGTCCACCCCATTCCCAGCCAAATGTTATGGGTATACAAAGTGGCATGGCGGGTCTTCCCCCTGGTACAACCGCTGGGCCTAGTATGGGCCAGCAACAGCAAGGCCTCCAGACCCAGATTATGGGCCTCCAGCATCAGGCCCAGCCCGTGTCTTCGTCCCCCAGCCAGAAGGTTCAAGGCCAGGGTGGTGGTCAGACTGTCCTCTCAAGGCCCCTCAGTCAAGGGCAGAGAGGAGGGATGACCCCACCCAAGCAAATGATGCTTCAGCAAGGCCAGGGGGTGATGCATGGGCAGGGTCAGATGGTTGGAGGCCAAGCGCACCAGGCCATGCTCCTGCAGCAGCAGCAGCAGCAACAACAGCAACAAAACTCCATGATGGAACAAATGGTTGCCAACCAGATGCAAGGTAATAAGCAGGCATTTGGAGGCAAGATTCCAGCTGGGGTCATGCCCGGCCAGATGATGCGTGGCCCTGCTCCAAACGTTCAAGGTAACATGGCTCAGTTTCAGGGCCAGGTTGGCCCTCAGCAGATGACTCCCCAACAGCAGCAGCAAATGGCTCAACTCCAACAGCAGCAGCAGCAGCAGCAGCAGCAGCAGCAGCAGCAGCACCAGTTGCAACAGCTACAGCAGCAGCAGCAGCAACAGCAACACCAGCAGATGAATCAGCAACAACCACAGCAGGTTCCTATTGCTGGCAATCCTAATCAAGCTATGGGCATGCATGGTCAACAGATGAGGCTCCCTGCTGGCCATCCTCTTATCCAACAACAGTTGCAACAGCAGCAGTTACAGCAGCAACAGAAACAACAGCAACAGGTCATGTTGCAGCAGCAGCAACAACAACAGGCAGCTCAACAACACCAGCATCCTTTAGGGGATCCTAACAGTGGCACAGGGGACTTGGGGGTCCAGCAGATGGTCCCTGATATACAGGCACAGCAGCAGCAAGGCATGATGGCCGGCGCACAGCACATGCAGATGGGAAATGGCCACTTTGCAGGTCATGGCATGAACTTTAACTCACAGTTCCCAGGTCAGATGCCAATGGGCGGACCCTGTGCACAGCAAGGAGGCTTTCCTGTCAACAAGGACGTAACACTGACTAGTCCACTGCTGGTCAACCTGCTGCAGAGTGACATCTCAGCCAGCCAGTTTGGGCCAGGAGGAAAACAGGGAGCAGGGGGCGGCAACCAGGCCAAACCCAAAAAGAAGAAACCAGCACGAAAGAAAAAGCCCAAAGAGGGAGAAGGACAGCAGCAAGTAGAAGGACTTGGGTAACACATTTGATTTGTTCTAGTTATTTCCTTCTATAGTGGACAGTTGAAGTAAGTGGAATCATTGTTACATGAATTAGTTGATACAATTCACCTATTTACCTTTTTTAGTGGTCTTGATGGGGCTGCTGGCATGGATGATCCCGAACTGCCAAATCTGGGTGGTGAACAGAATTTGGGTTTGGAAACCTCTGGCCAGAAACTCCCTGATTTTCCCAACAGGCCTGCAGGTAAATTCAATTCAAATACATCATTTTGGCAATCATTTTGTATCTGCATTCAGTTAGTGATTTGTTTACTTTTTGCAAGTTTACAGTCTTTTCAAAATGTGTGTTTGATTTCTATATGTATGCCTTTTCTACAGTTAACGTAGGTTTTCCCGGACAACCTGGAGACCAGAGAGTATTGCAGCAGGTACCGATGCAGTTTATGCAGCAGCAGCAGCAACAACAACAGCAGCAGCAACAACAACAACAACAACAACAAATGCAGCACATGCAACAGCAGCAGATACAGCAACAACAAATGCAGCAGCAGCAGCAGCAACAATTACAGCAACAAATGCAACAGCAACAAATACAGCAACAGCAGCAGATGCAGCAACAGCAACAGATGCAACAGATGCAAATGCAGGGTCTCCCAAATGCCCAAGGACAGCAGGGGATGACGGGGCCGCAGACTTCTGGTCAAAGCCAGCCTCAGATGCACCCTCATCAGCTGCAGCAACAGCAGCAGCAGCAACAGCAGCAACAACAACAGCAGCAGCAGCAGCAGCAACAACAACAACAACAACAACAACAGCAGCAGCAGCAGCAACAACAGCAGCAGCAGCAAACTCAACAGCCACACCTGCAACAACAGGTATATTTCATATCATATACTTAAATGACTGTGTGTTCTATCAAAGCAATGGTTAACTGTTTATTTATTTGTACTTTTCAAATGCTTTCATTTTTAGCAACAACAGCAGATGTTGATGATGCTGAAGATGCAGCAGGAGCAGGCAAAGAATCGTATGTCCATCCCTCCAGGGGGGCAGCTCCCTCCAGGGGGGCAGCTCCCTCCGAGGGGCATGGGCAATCCACCGGAGGTGCAGAGGCTTCCTGTCTCACAGCAAGGCAACATGCCTGTAATGATCAGTCTTCAAGGACATGGAGGGGTACCCCCGTCACCTGATAAAGCCAGAGGGATGCCCCTGATGGTGAACACACAGGTGAGAGCCATGTTAACACAATGTCGACAATCATATGGCATGATTTGGGTTTAACTTGTGAGTGTGCTGTTTATTTATTTTCTTTGGAGTAAGCTGTACATGTTTGTGTCTGTTCTCCTTTCCAGCTTGCAGGCGCTGCACGAAGAATGTCCCATCCTGATGCAGGACAGGGTCCTCAAGGCTCCGGTTCTGAAGAGCCCATTGCAGGGGCCCACATTAAGCAGGACAGGCCTACTGGCCAAGAAATTGGGGTGCAGCCTGGAAATGGAACCCAACAGATGATGGCCAATCAGGGCTCTAACACTCACATGATGAAGCAAGGCCCTGGTCCATCAACAATGCCCCAGCACACTGTAGCCAGTCCCCAGCAACAGTTACCCAGTCAGCCTCAGCAAGCAGGCCCCATGCCTGGCCTTCATTTCCCAAATGTCCCCACAACCTCTCAGAGCTCTAGGCCCAAAACCCCAAACAGAGCCAGCCCCAGGCCCTACCACCATCCTCTCACCCCAACAAATCGTCCACCCAGTACTGAGCCCTCCGAAATCAACCTTTCACCTGAGAGGCTAAATGCCTCTATTGCAGGCCTTTTTCCTCCCAAAATCAACATTCCTCTGCCTCCCAGGCAGCCTAACCTTAACCGGGGATTTGATCAGCAAGGTCTTAACCCAACGACTCTGAAAGCCATTGGGCAGGCCCCTCCTGGCTTAACTTTACCAGGTAACAACAACAATGGCAGTATGGGTGGAAATAACACTAACAACAGTCAACAGCCCTTCTCTACTGGCACTGGAATGGGAGGTGCAGGCACTAAACAGGACAAGCAGCCTGGAGGACAGGGCAAGAGAGCAAGTCCTAGCAATAGTCGGAGGTCGAGTCCAGCCTCTAGTCGTAAATCAGCCACCCCAAGTCCAGGGAGACAAAAGGGGACAAAGATGGCCATCACCTGCCCTCCCCCCCAGCAGCAGTTGGTCAACCCTCAGGGGCAAACGATGATGCTAAGCCCATCATCAGTACCCCCAAGTCCAGTATCTATGCATTCACAAGTTAGTGGGTCCACGGAGGCACAACAAACCCAGAGTCCTTTTCACGGGATGCAAGGTAACCCTGCTGAGGGAGTCAGGGAAAGTCAGGGAATGGTGGCAGCGGAGCAGCGGCAATTGCCTCAGCCTCACCCCCAGCCACAGCCTTTGAGGGAGTTATCAGCTCCCAGAATGGCAAGTCCTCGTTTCCCCATGCCTCAGCAGCCTAAACCTGACCCGGAACATCAGGGTGGCACAGTTGATAGGCAACCAGCAAACACAGCACCCAATATGCAGGACTCCCAGGTCAGGGCAGGGCCATCGTCCCTCAACCAGTTACTTGATAACTCGGGTATTCCAATCATGCCTCTTCGGCCCATACAGAGTAACACTGTTAGGGATTTAATGGGAAAGGACAGCCCTAAGTCTGCTTTGGATCCACGGCGACCACTCCACAGTAACTCCCAGAGTACAGAAATGTCAGCAGCTGTTAGTACTTCTGCCACTATAAATGAATTGGCAGCTAAACCAAAACCTACTGTTCCTATTTCTACCAGCAGTCCTAATTTGCAGCCTACTTCAATTCCCATCTCCCACCCTAGCACTAACGTGACCTCTAATACTACCCCTAGCCTTAGCCAAAACCCTATCTCCAGTCCCGGTGTCAATCCCAGTCCGAGTGTAAAGCCAACCCCTTCCTTCTGCCCCACCCTTAGTACTAACACTAATGCCACCATGAGTTTAAGCCCCAACACAGTCACTTCAGGCCAGAGCAGTCCTGCCTCAACGGTTAGTACCAGTTCTAACTCCAGCGTGGCTCAAAAACCAAGCCCTAGTCCCAAACCCGGGACAAGTGTTCAATCGGTCATACAGATCCCACCCTCTTCTAGCACAATGTCCCCAAACCAGATAACTGTGTTTGTGACCTCTAACCCCATGACCTCTGCCCCCACTCCCCAGGCACCCACAACTATGGTCTCCACCATGGTGGCTGTCCCTAACAAGAACATTAGACCTCAGGACAACCGGCAGCAGGCCCCGGTCCCCCGACCACAGTTTATCACCACCACCCCTGTATTTATCAACCCAATTTTCCAGGTCCCAGGTGGATCTGTGGCTCCCAATACAACAATGGTACCACAGCCGCTCACCATGGTGAGGCCTATCCAAGTGTCCACTACAAACATCAAACTTTCAACTGCTCCGACCTCTACCCAGTCCTCAGGGGCTAACATGGGCAGCACTCAGCCTACCAGAAGTATTGTAGGACAGGTACAGGTTGCCACTAGTGTGTCCTCCTCAGTCCCAGTTGGTACTCCCCCAGCTTCTCATCAAATTAACCCAGGGCCTCCAAAAGCAGAGAATCAAAGTGAGGCCGGTTCCGATCATAAACCTAGTCCCCCAGTGAAGCAGCCATCTCCCAATCCAAGCCCTTCAGCATCCTCTCCCTTTCAGCCACCCTTGGCTTCTCCTCCTATTTGCTCTAATCCTGGGGCTGCTAACAACATCCGAAAGAGCCCCATGTCACCGTCTCCCACTGCCCTGGGGAAAAGTAAACCTGCACAGGTTGCTGCAGCTGTTTCTGGTACAGCTGACTCACAGCTAAGTCCCGTAGAAAGGTCTGCAAAGGGGCCCTCCGGAGCGGTGCAACCACAGACCCTTCATGTTCCTGCTATTCCTGCCACTAAAATTGAAGCACCAAATCCCCATAGTACTGTCGCTGCTTCTAACAACATGACACCGCCGGCTGTCTCCTCTCCAATCCCAGTTCCTGCACATGTGGCTGTTCCCACTCAGATTGTTACCCAGGCTTCAGTGACTGCCACAGCTTCAGTTTCAAGCAAGGCCCAGGAGGTTGCATCTCAAGCTGCTATTGTCACGGTAGTCAGTGCTAACACAGGCACCTTGCTCTCTGCGGTTGCCCCCGTGCAAAGTCCTGTACCGTCCATTGTTCCAATTGTTGCTGGATCTGTACCTGCTATGGAGGTTGCCCCCACCACATCCCCTTCAGTTGCTAACCCCAGCGGACTTCCACAAGTGAAGCCTGATGCAGCTGTGGAGCCCCCCATGCCACCTGCTGCTGAATTTGTTGAAACCACTCCGACAACCCCAGGTAAATGCACAACTTTCAAGCTAACGGGTGTCATATAAACTAAAGTATAACGTTTTGCTTTATGCGATGGCTCACAGGTGGTAATAGTTGAGGAGAGAGACGGTTAAACTTATATTAATAGAGAACCGCAGTGACGCGTCCTAAAACCCGGAAGTAAACTCCTTCCGGTTCCTTCGACAAAAATGCAATGCAATTTCTCCATAGGATTTTGGAAAATAGCTCGAAATAAGGTCTGTGGTTGAAACACATTCAAGAAACGGATCACGTTTTGTTCAGCCGGATAATATCCACATGTCTACCCTACTTTTATAATTTTTGAATCATAAATGTAGTCGCCAGAAGCAAAATGCTAACGTTATGCTATAAACGAACTACAGCAGGGTCGCTGCTTCAATGTCACGCCAACTTAAGATCCATATTCAAAACCACAGATTCAAAATTGTACAAGTTTAAGCGTTTGTTTGAACAGTTTGCAGGAGGCAGCTACTTGATTTCAAGCAGAACAGGGCAAACAAACTTAGCGGGAGTGTTTTACGTGTTTGGTGTAATGACGTAAAACGGCCTCGACAACTTCTGTAGTCCTATTCAGCCACTTGTTAACAACCATCGTTTTTCAGACACGTAAACTCTTCAAAAATCACCAGTGGGGTCACTGCTGATGTATTTAATGTCGTAGAACAAAACGTGATCTGTCTCTTCAATTTGTGTCAAACACAGACCTTATTTGGAGCTATTTTCCAAAACCCTATGGAGAAAATGCATTGCTTTTTGTCGAAGGAAGTGGTAAAAATGCTAACTTACTTCCGGGTTTTAGGACGCGTCACTGCGGTTCGCTATAGGGTTGACAACATGTGAAATTCTTTACTGAACTAAAACTGGATCTTGACTTTGATACATTTTATTCAAACTGAAACTGTTTTTGAAGAGGGATCCTTTAGGTAGTTATGAATCAGATGTTACTTTGTTGTATTAGTTTCTGTATTGTTTTGTCTTATCACTATTTTGATGAGCTCTGTGGATTAATGTAATCACCTATTTTTGAGTTTCTGTCTTGTGTATTTGTTGTTGTGTGTATGTATTTCAAAGGCCCATCTAGGGCATTACACATGAGCTTAGACTATAAATGTTGTGTTGTGTATGGCATTGGTTTATGTTATAGTACGTACCTGTGCAAGTAAACATTAAACTTACATAGCCAATCTCTATCTAGTTTAAGTTGAGTACATATTAAAATGTGAGTTGAACTATTTAATATTTTTTCCCAGCATCTATTCAACAAGAAGTTTCACAGTCTCAGGAACCTGTCGCCAGTGAGAAGACGGGTGAGTGTGGTCATCTTTGTTTTAAGTTGTTGTTAAAACATGCTTGTTTATAGAATATGCATCTCTTGGGACTACATGACATATAATTAATAGTTTTCTTTATCCTGTTCAGGTGAAGAGGTCTCGACAAGTTCCGAGCAGGGGTAAGGCTCCTCATAACATTTGGATTATTTGAACTGCTGTTTGTTGCTTAGCTGCAAAATGCTGAGTGTTTGGGGCTATTAAGCTTTCCCTTACTCTGATCTCTGAAAGTTGGACTTGGAGAAATGCTTAGACATTTCTAACTCTACTGAAACTCAGGGAGTTCATTTGGTTGGCCAAGAGGTACATGGCGAAAACAATGAGCCACGTGGCACTTGGTATGTATGATTGGCATGCAACAATATAAATATACTTATGCATGTCTGAAGTTAAAGCAAAAAACAGCCAAATCACAAAGTAAATGGCACCACTCAAATGACCTTTTTAGCCACATCTCTTTTCCTGGGGTTTTTCATATGATGGTGGGGGAAGTGAAGCCATGTTTGTTCAGCACAGTTTATAGATTACCGCTGTTTTTCCACTTCTATCACAGATGGGCAAAGAAAAGAAAGACGCCCATCAACTTAGTCCCAAGGTATGTATTTTAACATGTTTGCGCTGCAAAGACAAGCAGTGATCATGTCGACGTAGTGGAAGCTGTCGGGATGAAGATGGACAGTATCTGTGGTAGACGAGGAAAAACATCAGAGTCCTGAGTGGTATTATTCCTTTCTCTGAGTAGAGCAGAGTTAACGCACACCCATGCATCTTTAGTAACAAACCCTTGTGTTGTTCTTCCTTTCCCTGTCGTTGTTTTTCTATCTGGTCCTCCCAGGGCTGCTGTGGAGAAGCCCAAGGGACCGAGCAGACGCAGCTCCCGGGCAGAGAAGGAGGTGGAGGAGGAGCCAGTAGCAGACAGCGGCATTAGGAAGAGATCAGCCAGGCCTGGAACCAGTGCTGCTGTGAAAGGTAACTTAACCACTCATGCAGCTTTAAAATAATATATATCATTATATAAGCTTCACATACCTAAGCTCAGGGGCGGATCTACGGGGGGGCAAGGGGGACACAAAAGTTAGGGGGGCAGCTGGGGGGGCTCTACAGTGGGGCAGCTGCCCCCCTAACTTTTGTGTCCCTAAAACTGTACTTGTAGAAACAAACCTACACTATGTCCACAAGCTTCTCAGGCAACAAAACAAGCAGTACATTAATTAAAAGTGAATCATTTAAAATATCATCTTAGGCCCGTTAAAAACGCAGCTACGGCCCTGCGTTAAACTGCGCAGCGGCGTTCACACAGACCGGCTCACGCAGCTGCAGAGAGACCGAGCTGTCCCAGCCCCTGAGGGTGGATCAGCTTCCCCTTGGAGCATTTCCCCTTCCACTAGTTTTGTTTTTACTAAGGACGAGAGCTTGAAACAAGATATTAATAAAGCGCTGCCGTTTGAATCGATAGCGTTTAACAGACAGGCACTGTTTGGGGCGTTACGTTACAAAATAGCCTACTATACAGACAGCGCTAGCTGGGAGATCGATCACTTTTATTTGCTAAACTATGCCGTACTATTACATCCACGTACATTACTCTCACACATCACAGCAATGAGGCTGATAAATGAAACCAGGATACATCCTTTACCGTCAAACTGGTTCTAAACACAGCTGCCTGTGTGCGTTTGATAAATACTTTCTGATTTTATATTTATTATATGCTACTTATTAGCTACATGGCCCTAACGTGTACAGTTATACAAGCATTTGTACCAGTGCTTTTCACAAGTTCACAGGCCAGACTAGCTGGAGTGATTCAACAACAAAAAATATATATCTGAGAAGTGATCAGGACGAACAGAAAGAGGAAAAGGAAAAGATTTAACAATAAAAAGGTTATATACAGTATACAATGCCACATACTGTACGCCCTCCCATGCCACCCTGGCATGACCTCTTGCCCCCCCTTTGCCACCCCATGTAAAATGTTCTAGAACCGCCACTGCCTAAGCTACTACCTGTACCTAATATACTTTTATACTTTTTTTTTTTTTAAAACAGAAACTGGAGCGAGCCCCACCCAGGCAAAACGAAGGAAGTCTAAATAGACTGCAGTGATGGAAACCTGTGAACTGTACTGTAAATGTTTTTGTTTCCGCTGTGAATCAGTTGATATTGGTTTCTCTGTCCCGGTTTATGAATGGAGGAAGAAACCATGTACAGATTGTTTTAAAAATAATTATGCTATTGTGTTGTCCATGCTATCATGTGAGATTGTAGTTAGAATGTGTGCAATACAGTATGTGTTTGTGTGAATGTGCTTTTTATATTAAATGCTGGATTAATCATGTGAAGACTGATGACGGAGCTTGTCATGATTGTATAATTATGTTGTAAAACTGAATTAAATTTTCTACTGCTTTTTTGTTCTGTGAAAGTGTGTAAAATGATTCATGCATTGTCCTAACAATTACCGATCATTTTGTGGTCAGTCTCAGTTTGCTCATTCCTACCAGAACTGCATTAAAGTAGGCAGAGTGTGATGTTAAAGCCCTGATAGAATATGATGCTCTAAGACATATTTTCCCTGTACGAATGTCATAAAATGGTGACTGAATTGAAAAGAAAATATAACCATATTGACGTACCTTGACATTTTGAGTGTGGTTCAGGTAGGGACCAGCATTTTCTCGGTGTGCGCATGCGCATTCAGTAAACATTGGGACTCCATTCCAGTGTGTCAGTGAGGGTTCCCCGAGCCTCGCATCCTTAACAGCTGTCTACCGAGATAACTTCACCTGCTCTACAAACAAAAACAACCTGACCATGAGCGGAGATCATGGACATGGAGACTCTCAGGTACCTTTTACTTATCTACCCTTTTTTTTAAATGTCAATTTGTGTTAATTCCTTTGTAATATCTCAGCGTATTAATCGTCATGATATTAAATAATGGTTAATAAACGTTAGTTTGCGTAGTAAGTTGTGCAGCTTTCTTTGTTCTTTTAATGAACACTTTTAAATGATGTGCAGTATTTGTGGGCCTATGTTACTGTAGTTGAATGCATGCATTTCTAGAGTACATTTTAATACCAATTGAAACTTGAATAACCGTGCTACCGGCATTTTCAAAATTGAAATATTAAAATCATATTTTTTCACAACTTTCAGGTGAATTCTGGATCCAAAGGAAGCGGTAGGTCCTCTGTATATGATTTGTATTCATAGTCTGTCTTATTTCCAGTCGGAATCGTGATCTGTCTACTGTTAGTTTTTAAAGCACAGAAATGGCGTCCCAGAGACTAAGTCCCTTCTCCTCCACTCTCTTGCGGCTATTGTTCAAAAAGAGGGTCTAAAATGTACACTTCCGGCCCTCTGTTTTTTAATCTGCTGGGGTATTCTCAAAGGACCTGGCATCGTGTTTATTTTGCATGCTTCAGGTTGATCAACTGTACGTGCATTTATAACGCATTTTGGAGCCGAAAGTAGCAGAATTGTGGCTGAGGACTTAGTCTCTGCGCCATTTTCTTTTTCTGGATGTAACAGCCAGGGAGCCGACCACAGAGCCAACTGTCTGCCGTGATATGGAGGCGAGAGGCGGGCGCTTATCGCCTCACCCTGCCCGTATCTTTCCACCAGCTGCACTCCCTGCTAGAGACATTTCCACTGGATTCCACTACCAACAGGGAATCCTCATACATGAGCATAACATGTCAGGTCACAGAAAATAAAGTTGCACTACATTATTAAAAGCATATGCCTTCAGCAGTCAGTTTTGCAAAAATGTGCCTCAACCTTTATATATATACATATAGTCTATGGCCTCAACACAAGAGTATCTGATACTCCTGCAGAGTTGAGATCACTTTTTTTCTTGTGTTTTAATTTCCTGTCTGATGATATGATGGGAAACAAAAGCAGTCTATGGGAATTGATTGGGTTTATAATTGCGATGTGTATTACAATTTCCTATAGCAGATAATAATACCCTTATTAAACTGCCATGACAACAGGGCGCCACGATGTGATGATCTAGCCAAAACAGGTCTACCTCGGGAGGAATTTAACTCAGCAGGAAACATTTTATTATAATTGTCACAGCAGAATCACATGACTAGCTCCCCTGAAAAAAATAACCTATAATGTTAGAGGCGAAGAAGTCCTTTGTGTGAAGGAAATAGCATATCCAACATCACATCACAGGTGTGGCCTGGAGGTTGAACCTGAGGGGAATGGTGGGTCAGCTACAGCAGGTGTGTTAGCCATGATCCTCAAATAAATGCAAGGCACATTTCAATGGATATTAGGATATACATATGGCAAAATGTTTTTTATTCAGATTTTCTTTGTATGCTGCTAAATAAGTTGATCTCTCCTTGGTATCACAGACTTCCATAAACATAAAGACAAGCACAAAGACAAGGAACACAGACACAAAGACCACAAGAGAGACAAGGAGAGAGAGAAACTCAAGCACGGCAACAGGTAGGGTATCTTCCTCTCGAGTTAAGGTTTTCTGATATAAAACTGACCAATGGAGGTTTTAACAGCCCCTGAAATTATAGGCTATCAGTGTTACCTCGACCCCTCACATGTACATATCCTCCAGTATACATTATGATACCAGCTGGTGGTTTTCTCAATTATATCTAAACAAAGTATGCATTTGGATAAAGATTCGGTCTGTTTTTAACATTAAAAAGGTTATCGTTTCAACAAGAACATGTCAAGAAAGTTAAGCTGCTGATTTGATGGAACGTCAAAGAACCCTGCCATGTTAAATAAGCAAACATATATCACAAAGACTCAATAAAATCCACTTTTATGAATGCATTTGTAATCTGAACGGTGGTTGTGCTTACTTTTTATGTGGATGAAATACTTTCAGGCTACAGCCTGAAAGTATTTCATCCACATCCTACAGGATGTGTCACAAATTGGGCCAATCTCACCCTCTGTTGTCTACGAGAGTCTTATTGTTTGTTAAACGTTTTTAATACTGGTAGTTAGTGACTTAGTAACTTTTGTGTCTGCACATCTGGACCACGTCTGACCTCTTGCACTTGATCTCTGACCTTTGGTGGCTTCTTTCTCTAGCGAACATAAGGACCACTCTGAAAAGAAACACACTGACAAGGAGAAGCTGAAGCACAGCAACGGCAGCTCAGACAAGCACAGGGAAAAACACAAAGAGAAAGACAAGGACAAAGAGAAGAGGAGAGAAGAGAAGGTTTGTTGTCAGTCTGCTGCTTATAAAATGCTGTAGGGACCTTACGTCTAAATACGTTTTTTTCTCATTACATCATTATTATTTTGTTAAATTAGGTTAACAATTTTTGTTTTTTCATGATCATTAAAAAGGTCAACACCAATGGCCTCTGTAACATTCCAGCAACTTTAACAAATAGCAAAAGTGAAGACAGTCTGAACATTGTTTAAAGGTTTGAAAGTTTGTTTAAATTACATTTGCTAATTTATCTTTCTCTGTTTCTTACAGATTAAATCATCCCATGTAGACAAGCCTAAAAAGGAGAAAGAAAATGGATATGTGAGGTAAAAATGCATTGCGTTTTCTCTGACTGATGTACAATTAAATGAGTTGGTTATGATTAATACAATATTACTTTACTAAATTGCATTTCAATGTGTGACTTAGAGATACAAGCCCTGCTGCCATTAAGAGTGAGCCCGAAGAGGACAATGGCTTCTTCCCTTCTCCCCAACACAAGACCTCCAAGCGAGAGCATGATGATGAAGAGTGGGTATCATACAAATGAAATTATAATCTGTCACTTTCTTATTGAAATGTAAGACATAGTAAGATTATCAATACATCTGTTCACAGATTTGAATACAAGCCCAAAAAAGTCAAGACAGAGCATGACAAAAAGGCCAAGAAGAGGAAACATGAGTATGAAGAAGAGGAGGAGGAAGAGGAGGTTCATTACATTTTTCATTACTATCTTTAATGAATATATTCTCATGTGTATCTGCCGTTCTTGTTCTCCAGAGTTATTCTGTTTTCTGCACTTGATCTAGGACATAAAGCCCAAAAAGAAGACAAAAGATAAAAAGGTAACCGAGGGAAAGAAAGCCAAAAAAGAAGAAGAGGAGAAGTGGAAATGGTAAGATAATGTCAAGGAGAAATAGTTATTTTTCTCAGGAAATCACACAAGGGTAGTTATAAACAGCAAGTCGATACCATATTTGTGTTTTCCCTCATGGGTTGCACTTTGTTGTTGTTGGTGGTGATTAGGTGGGAGGAGGAAAGATCCACTGATGGCTCTAAGTGGCGCTTCCTTGAGCACAAGGGTGCAGTGTTTGCAGCTCCGTATGAACCCATGCCTGACAAAGTCAAGTTTTACTACGATGGTGAGTATATCTTGGTAAAAAAAAACGGGTCATGTTTTTCTTTCTTTTTCATTTTACACCACAATGTGATTGTTCTCTTTTTGTAGGAAAACCTATGAAACTTAATGCTCCTGCTGAGGAGGTGGCTACATTTTTTGCTAAGATGTTGGATCATGAGTACACCACTAAGGATATTTTCAGGAAGAACTTTCTTAAGGACTGGAGGAAGGTGAGGAGATAAGACTCAAGCTTTGCTATAAAAGTGTCCCGAGCAAGAGCCTAAAGAGGGTACAAAGTTGAAGTATTTGTGTTATACATGCCTCAGATGACTCTTTACATTTAAGGAAATGACATCTGAGGAGAAGTCCAAGATAACCGACCTGAACAAGTGCAAATTCAGTGAGATGAGTGAGTTCTTCAAGGCCCAATCCGAAGCAAGGAAACAGATGTCAAAACAGGAGAAACTGGTATGCCTGGATTCATTCCTTTAACCCTGAAAACATTCTGCAATCTTTTGTTGTATTTTAATGTTGCCATACACTTTGTAGAAAATCAAAGAGGAGAATGAGAGACTCCTCCAGGAGTATGGTTTCTGTATCATGGACAACCACAAAGAGAGGATCGGAAACTTCCGCATCGAGCCGCCAGGCCTGTTCCGGGGACGAGGCGATCATCCTAAAATGGGCAGGCTGAAACTACGCATCAGACCTCAAGACATAATTATTAACTGTAGCAAGTGGGTAATCTAACCAACACTGTTATCACAACATTCACTGCCATGGACTTTACATTTTAAGCCAAATCCCAAAGCCCACACTCACTGACTCACAGGCGTTGATGCACTTTGATGTAACGTTTCTGGTGCCACTGCTACGTGCTTGAGTGAGCTCTGCAAACATTTTGAGCCTTTTATATACACTACCATAAGTCCGCACATTTTTTCCAAAGGGAATTACCCACAGTTTATAGCTTTCTGACTTTAAAAGCAGGGTTACCAGGGGAAGCACGGAAGGGTTAAAAAACCCGCAAATATTGTCAGGCTGGCATATTAATATCACACAGAAACACTGAATTACCTTTAAGGATTTAAATGGGACATAACAAATGTATGAAATCAGGAAATCATAGGCTATCTAATCAACCATTACATTAAATTGTGCTGAATTATGTTTTGACACTAAACAAGTCAATTATTAATTTGACAATTCTTCCTTGTCCACTATGTAAGGCATGAGCCTGGAAGACATTTGAATTAGGCATAAAAAACGAATTCAAAATCTTAACATGTTTTGTCATTAACCTGATGTTATGGCCCAGCAAAGTGTTGTCCCATTTGTATCTAATAATTTCAAGCAGTTCCAGCCTCTCACATCGTTTTACCAGGTGATATCAGATACATTACTTAGGATTCAGGGCTTATGGCCTTACATTGGGTTTAGGCTTTAGTTACATTTTTAGATACACAGGACGAACAT
The DNA here is from genome assembly GCA_943591055.1 of Gobionotothen gibberifrons. Classification (NCBI taxonomy): domain Eukaryota; kingdom Metazoa; phylum Chordata; class Actinopteri; order Perciformes; family Nototheniidae; genus Gobionotothen; species Gobionotothen gibberifrons. The sequence goes on along the minus strand of CALSBZ010046819.1, from coordinate 3,411,950 downwards.
AACGAGGGGTTACGTATGGCAACCCTTGTTATATAAACACAGGTGGAGCCCTCTACTGGACTCTATGGGTACTCCCCTCGATCCTATCATGCAAGCATTCATCCACTGAGACTTTCTAGACGTAGCCGGCTCCTGGGCGGGCCTACCTGAATGCGCGCGCATCTCACCGCATAAAAGGAGGCCTCGCCTCCTTACTGCCATCCTTTACTTCTCTTCAGCAAGCAGCATAGGACAGACAGGGCTGTCCTATGTAGAGGGCTCCGCCTGTGTTTATATAACAAGGGTTACCATACGTAACCCCTCGTTATATCTCTCACAGGCTCTGCCCTCAACTGGACTATATGGGTACAGTGGGCGGAGCCCCGATGTATACACACGCTGTCGTCCCACAACAACACTGTTCCATTTCACTGTTTCTGACCGGCTTTCTGGTTAGCAGCCGCTGCACCTCATGCCTCACTCACCTCTCCCTCGGTCGTAACCGTGGAGAGAAAAGAGGCTGCGGCTGACAGAGCACACCCTAACGCGCTTACCCCGCAGAGGTGTGCTATAACGTGGAGGACTCCCCCCTCCTGCCCTAAAGCAGGGGGAAAAGAGTCCTCCACCCCCTATGGGCCCATGTGTGCGTCACGTCCCCCGGGGCCAGGGGCCTGGGGAAAAACGTAAGCGCATTACGTCCGGGGAGGGGGTCAGATGCCCACTGACCCACAGCCCCCCTCCCCACCAGTCCTGCGTTGCCCCAGCAAGCATAGATGATGAAAAGGAGCCAGACATGTCCAAGAGATAAAACGTTATGAAGGGGCCTGGCGTTGACCAAGATGCCGCCGTGCATATGTCCTCCACACTCACGCCGTTAAATAAGGCTGTTGACACAACCATAGCCCGTGTAGAGTGTGCACGGACCCCCGTGGGGACGGCTCTCCCCGCCTGTCCGTAGGCATGTGCAATGCACTCGCAGAGCCAGCCTGCCAGGTGTTTCTTGGACAGAGCTTTTCCAGTTACCCCACCCCTGAAGCACTCAAACAGCTGTTCCGTGTGTCTTAAGCCCCGGCCACACGAGAACGATAACGGTCGTATCTGCTACAGTTCACTATCAGATAGACGGTTCGGCCACACGAGGCCGACATGGAAACGCAGAAAACGATAACAGGTCCCAAGGTGGGTAGATCTGCAAACTAAACGCTCTGGGGGGGCAAACGGCTCTGTGTTTACGCCTATACGATAATTTCCTGACAACGTTGAAGCAATAGCCCCGCCTCTCCCCACCTCTCCTGCTCAGAGATCAGCTGCTGGGCTGTCAGAAGAGGGGGAGGAAAAGATCCTCAATTTTTTATTATTATATAGAGTCATTATTCATTTGTTTTAAAGCTCAATAAATAACAAAGAAGACCTTTGACCGGCACTTTTCTAATTTTGTCCGGAAGATTTAAACTTTAACGGACATGTTGACCGGCGAAAAAAAATCGAACTGAAACTCTGCTGCACGGTCCCCTCGTCCCTTGGAAGAGGCGGCGAGGTGGGTGTTTTTCATCTGCTGGTGAGAGATTTACAGCGCTCCTCCACTGAGGGGGGGATGGTCACCAGACGCCGTTTGTGTCTCTTGAGATCTAAACGCAGGGGGCCTTCTCCCCTCTGCCCACCCGGACACTGGGTGGGCCGGGTGGGCCGGCCGCTGGGCTGGCCGCTGGGCTTTGCTCCGGTGGCCCTCCACTCTGAGGATTCCAGCCCAAGTAGCCACCGGAGCCTTCGTTCTCAGTGGCTGCCGCCACCTGGCCTCCACACACCGCCAGATGTCTGGCAGGGGGGGTGAAACGAAGGCCGGCTGTGCTGGACGGGCCGGGCCATAGAAGCCCTGACGCAGGCGGCTCACCGGCCTCGGTGTCAACGGTGGGGGGAGCGGCAAGCCTGCATGCTCCGCCGCCATAGCCATCACCGCCGAGAAGTCCTGTCGTGCAGACCTGTGCTGATGGCCTTCCTGGCGGTCGCCGGAATTCCCAGACGACGAGGTGTCGTCATCGTCGTCCCTCTCCCCGACGCTCGGACCCGACCGGTCCGCTGGGATGGCGAAGACGAAGGGCACTCCCTGCTCGAGGTCCTCCACCACGAGCTCTGGGTCCTCCACCGGCGAGACGTAGCACCCCTCAAACAGCGCCAGCTGGTTTGACGTTCGAGCAGCAAAATGAGCTTTTGGCCATGCAGTTCAATCAGGAGAAGTTGAGGTTGGATCAGGAGAGGTTGAGGGGTCAGCAGCAGGAGGTAGAGAAGCATTTAGAGGTGGAGAAGGTGCTGGAGGTGGAAAAGATTAAATGTGAGGTGGAATATGCTAGATTACGGCTGATTGGAGAGGGCAAGCTTTCTCCGGTGGAGGATGGTTCTGATAGGTCGGCATCGGGTAGTGGCGATATTATTTCTTTCTTGCGGTTAGTGCCAAAGTTTAATGAGCTCGACCCTGAATTTTTTTTTACTCTATTTGAACGCATTGCAGAGGCAAGAAACTGGTCAGATTCGGACAAAGTGCTGTTACTTCAGTGTGTACTCACTGGGCGAGCACAGGAGGCCTATTCAGCTGTTTGTGGCGAAAATGCTTTGGACTATGCTAGAGTAAAATCAGCAGTTAAAATCGTACGAACTGGTTCCTGAAGCGTATCGTCAAAAGTTCAGAAGTTGGGTCAAGGGGGATAAGCAGACACATGTGGAGTTAATCCGTGATTTGACTTCTCATTTTCAGCGGTGGTGCGCGGCAGCAAAGGTTGCCAGTTTTGACGGTCTTTGTGAACTCATTGTATTGGAACAATTTAAAGATGTTATCCCTCAGCGTGTGGCCACTTATGTAAATGAGCAGACACCTTCCACCGCGCTTAGAGCTGCTGAATTAGTGGATGATTTTGTGTTGACACATAAGGGCAGTTTTACAGAGAAGTGGTCTAGGGGTGATTGGAGATGTGGAGAAGATGGTGGCTATTCCCGCGGTGGTGCAAAGTTTTCACCAGGCTCCTCACGTAGATTTGCAGGTCCGGGGAGATCCGAGGGCGCCAGAGTGGGACAATGTCATTATTGCAGAGAAGAGGGTCATTGGAAGGAGCAGTGTCCGTTGCTGGAACCTGAAGGGAAGCCTCGTTCTTCATCACATGCTCCAGCCATGTGTTGTTCGGCCGTTTTGGTTAAAAAGCCGCAGGGTGTAGGATCGGGCATGGTGCCTGATAAGAAGCTGGTTTGTGCCGACTTGGATGTGGGTTCTGTTTTTGAGCCGTTCATAACGGAAGCCGTTGTATCAGTAGTCGGTAGTGACAAGTATGTTCCGATTAAGGTGTTGCGTGACACAGAAGCTAGATACTCATTTATTGTTGAGTCAGTGTTGACTTTTTCGTCAGAGACAGAGACTGGGGATTTTGTGTTGATGAGGGGCATGGAGATGGGCTTGATTCCTGTGCGACGTCATACAGTAGTGCTGGATTGTGAGCTGGTACGGGAGTTGTGTCTGTCGGCTTGCGTTCCGCGTTGCCACTTGATGGGGTACAGATGATTTTGGGCAAAGATCTTGCTGGTAGTGCTGTGTGGGCGGGTGTGCCACCGCCTGTGGTGGTTTCCAGGCCGTTGGCATCTGTAGAGCCAGATGAGAGCGGTTTGCAATTTCCAAGTGTGTCTCCAGTTTATACTATTACGCGTGTGCAGAGCCGTAGGATGTCTACTGACCTACCTGTTTCGGGGTCTGGAAAAAGTGGTCCAGCACGGTCCTTTGACTTTGAGATCGAGACAAAGAAGAAGGAGAAGACAGTCAAAGTGGTGAAGGAGAAGAAAGAGAGGAAACCCCGCAAAGCGAAGAAGAGGAGGCCGAAGAAGAGGAGGCAGAAGGAGGTCGGCGCGCCCAAGAGGCCGATGAGCGCCTACATGCTGTGGCTCAATGCCAGCCAACCCAAGGAGGAGTGGGACATAAAGGCAGTGGAGGCGAAGAAGCAGTACGAAATCGCAAGGCAAGAGTTCGAAGACCGCGGCGGAGGAGGAGCGTCCTCCAGTCCTAAGAAGGAAAGTAAAAAAGCTGGAGTTAAGAAGAAGGATGTTGCGTTGTCGTGGACCCCTTTGGGGCCCCGTCTTAAGGGGGGGGCTGTGATGCCCCTGTAGGTCCATCAGTAGAGAGGGTGTGGCTGTTCTGTCTGTGCTGCATTGGCTCCAGTGATTGCATTGATTACAGTAACTCAGGGCACCTGGGTCTGGTGTCTTGCAGCTATTTATAGCCTCTCTGCTCCTCTCTGTTCTCGCTCTGCTTTCCCCTGCAGACACCTGGGTTTTGGTCGAGTATGAAGTACGGGTTTTCTCAGTTGCTTCACTTTGTTGCACTCTATGCATTTGGCTAATTTGAATTACTTTCTTTAATAAACATATTTTTCTACCCGTTGACATGTTGTGTCTCCTTTTTGTTGTGGCCTTTTGAGCCAGGTCGCAACAGTGTGTGAGAGTCTTAATGTTTAGCATTCATTTGCCATCAAAGAGGAACGAGCTAAACGATGTACTAAGTTAGTATGTCAGATGTTCAGCATCACTGAGACACACTCGCACACATGCCAGCACTGTGTCAAAGCTAATCTTTCTGTCAGAGTATGCTGTGTGCAAACAATAACACGACCCAGGGGGGACTGTTTAACAATTATATGTAAGCTATTGCCTCATTGCTGAAGTGCTTACAATATAATGGCTTATCAAAATTAAAAAAGCCAAAGTATTTTATGGAAGCATAGTCATTCTTATTTGTTTTTTTTAAATTATATAAATAAGTAAACACAAATAATAAAATGAACAGTTTAATTTAAATAACTTTTATTATACAACTTCACATAAACTTCAATAAGTATGTCCAAAAAGGAGTAGGAGGAAGTATGCCTTTATATTGTTCTTCTCCTTCTGAATAGCAATTAACTCAACATTTATCACACAAACAACCTAGAAACATCAACCCCAATGCTATTATGTACAAACCAAATATCGACCAAGTGTCAATCAGATATGAATTAAACAAATACCTCATGTTAAGTATCAGGTCTGTATTAAATGATGTATATTGTACCAACAATGAAAACACCTTAATCAACACAAAGGTAGAGACACTACCTCAGTGGACACTTCATCCAGAGAAAGTAAATATTATAACACATGAGAAAAAAGTTGTCAACTTCTTTAAGGTTAACCTGCATTTTTTCTCTAGGGACTCAAAGCACCCTAAACCTCCCCCAGGGACTAAATGGAAGGAGGTTCGCCATGACAACAAGGTGACCTGGCTGGCTTCGTGGACGGAGAACATCCAGGGCTCCATCAAGTACATCATGCTGAATCCCAGCTCCAGGATCAAGGTAACTGTGCTCTCACACCTTCAGCTGCAAAACTAAAAGCATAATAAATGCAATCCTACATGTAGATAATTCCACAGTTATTCCTTGATAATAAAAAAAAAGATCTGTCTGTTTTTTTTCCATATTGCAAAAAACTGTTTGTGTGTGCAGGGGGAAAAGGACTGGCAGAAATATGAGACTGCTCGACGGTTGAAGAAGTGTGTGGGTCGCCTCCGCACCCAGTACAGAGACGACTGGAAGTCAAAAGAGATGAGGATCAGGCAGAGATCTGTGGCACTGTATTTCATAGACAAGGTGAGGAGAAATATACTAAAACTGTATGGATAACATAGAAGGAAACACGTTTTAAAGGGCACCTATTATGCAAATCCCACTTTTTCATGTATTTTATACATAAACATGTGTCCCCTCTGTGTAAAGAGATTCTGAAAGTTTCAGGAACAAAGACCCCCTCTCTTTTTGTCCTGATCCATTTATATAAAATCCGACCAGATTTGAGCCATTTTGTGATGTCATAATGTTTTTTTGGGTTGTGTAACCATTAGCCAATAACCAACTAAGGTAACACCCACCTGCCTTATCACCTATAATCTCCTCCTAAAGTAACAGACACAGAATCAGCCATTTTGAAACAGGGCTGAAACAGAGGGGTTTATGGGATGCTACAATGATCTGTTTGGTATTTCGAGCCAAACACTTCAGAGACATGTTTTGTTTTGTTTTATCTGAGACCTATAATATAGTTTTAGAAAAATAGTATAATAGGGGACCTTTAAACAAACACTGTTTTATCTTGATTATAACTAGTTATGCATATTAAAAAAATCGGTGAAAGGAAATGAAATCCAACATAGGTGTAATGTTCCCAACAATGATACTTTGCAAACTGGCGATCAAATGCTAAAATGTACGGTTTTACTTTAAGTAAGGATCCTATTTTATCATTTTGCATTAACCACACGGTTTACCTTTATCCCAGGTCTCTAAATACCAGATGTGGGAGTAAGTCCTACATGTGCAAGTAATGAGCAAGTCTCAAGTCTTGACCTACAAGTATCAAGCAAGTCCCAAGTCACTGTGGTGAGAGTCAAGTCAAGTCATACGAAATTCTGATGAATAAGCCCAGTTTCCGCATTTGAATCAGTCTGACAGTGGTTATGAAAATGGATTCAACCCACACTATGATCTTCATTACATACACAATTAATCCTTTGAAATCAAATTTAGACCGATGACAATCATATTAGATTAATATTAACCCTAGAACTGCAGACAATATAGCTAGACTCAAAAAGCCTGTTCAAAAAGGCAGAATTCCAGGTAAGAAAATCACATATGGTATTTGCAATTACACATATTTAATTTAAATGTATGTTAACACTAGAACCGCCAACAGCGTCAGCACCTACATAGATATCATTTTCAAATAATTTAATTTGTTCCTCTTCATAATTTCCTTATAAACTAAGTAGGACGATTTAAAACTCACTTTCATCATAACGGATCAAAAAGTTCAGATTCATTTTTACAATAAATCAAAGAATGATGCTCTTCTACAAACAAAAACAACATAATTAAAACATTTAAACAAACTACTAAAAGTAGATGAACTACATTATTCAAAAGTTTACAGTGACTTCTGATAATAACACAGGGGAAATAAACGAGGCATCTCTTTTCCTCTCTCTCTCTCTCCTGACAGCCCGTCAGTATCAGGGTACAAATGAATCCCTTGGGGGTTCTAGTGTTCATTTACCGTTTTGTCTTCTCTTTGCAATGCTTAATCGATTTGAAACCAAGTCTAACGTAGCTTAAACTTAAGACCCTGCATACCGCTGTTCTCTTCTTATTAGCGTCATCGATTACATTTTCCTTGAATCCAAACTTGACTATTTTTGGAGTAACGCTAGCCGCTGCCATGTTAACTGACACTCCTGCCTACTAGTGGGTTGCCAGGTTTGCGCGCATGGCGCTATAATCACCCAATCACATTTCGAAAAAACTAAACGTAATATCTCAATACAAAAACAAATGCAAATATTTAATTTTAAAAAGTCAAGTCCTTTCAAGTAATCTGTCTCAAGCTTAAGTCAAGTCTCAAGTCATGAATACCAAGTCAAAGTCAAGTCAAGTCTTTTATCAATGTTAGTCAAGCAAGTCTCAAGTCCAAAAATATGCGACTCGAGTCTGACTTGAGTCAAGTCATGTGACTCGAGTCCCCACCTCTGCTAAATACCAATATACTGTAAGTGAAAAAACTAATCCTGAGATAATGTGTGATAATGTTTCCCCTGTAGCTTGCATTGAGGGCGGGTAACGAAAAGGAGGAAGGTGAGACAGCGGACACAGTAGGCTGCTGCTCGTTGCGGGTCGAGCACATCAAACTGTACCCCAAGATGGACGACCAGGAGTACGTGGTAGAGTTTGACTTCTTGGGAAAGGACTCCATCCGCTACTACAACAAGATGCCAGTGGAGAAGAGGGTAAGAACTGGAAATGTGGGAATGTATGGAGAGAAGAGTTAAAAACTGAAAAAATGCATTAAAGCACAAGACTGTGATTGTATGTGTTTCTATGAGGGTGGTGCTGGGTGTGCATTTGACAGATATGATAATTTAGTGTTAATGAGACAAGAAGTTGCCACACTGAGAAGGATGTTTGCACAGACAGGTGATCAGGCACAAAAGCTTTCCGTCAGCACTGCCTTGGAGGGTGGTCTGTTTCCTGCTATTACCGGAGTTTACAGGCGCACACTTGTGCACACATACACACGCTACACATCTTTCAGTCACACATTCTTCTACAGGCCAGGGCACAGGCTTCCTCTCTGCATACCCCATTCCACACTGAAGTACATTCTAAGACACATTAACCTGTTATAGACCACCAGCACTTGTCATCATGAACAACAAATATTATGGCGCCTCCATGTGGCAGAAATGTGATTGTGCATCCCAAAACACTTTGCTCCATCAATAATATCAATAATTATCATATTAATACAAATGTTTGAGCTCCTACACTCACGAACAACAAAACGTTTTTCTGTGACTCTTAGCACATTCTGCATGCCTAAGCTGAGTCAGGGTCCCAAATTGTAATTTGATTACCTTTTATTTATTGTTTTATTAGGCCTATATTCACCACCACCTCTTCTCAAACAATGAACACAAAAGCACATATTTGAATAACATTAAATGATTATATAAAACATTTGCACACAGACAGCATCGACTCAAAATAATTCAGTTAATTTTAAACTTCTTGAAAGTCACAATGTTTGCTTCGTGTAATAACAGTCTCTAGAGTATCCTATGCAATAGTTGGGGGAAATAAAAAATCTTTCTGACTTTGAAAACGAAAAATGATAAAGTCCTGCGTATGGAGATTGTATTTACCATAATTCCAATTTTAAAAAGAAGAAGATCATTTCGAAATCATATTATTATGTTATAGATCATTTCTACCAATAATGGCAGAGTATAAAACCCAATGGTGAGAAAGAGATCCACAGTTGTTTATGAATCTTAGAGCCCTGATCCACGCTGTCCATTTTTCATTTCATTTCAAACCTTTATTTAACCAGATTGGTCCCATTGAGATCATAGATCTCTTTTTCAAGGGAGACCTGCAGCAAATAGGTTCCACATGAAACATAAAACAACATAAAACAATAAAGGACATCATACATTATATTTACAGGCTACATTTACATAGTTATCGACATTTACAAGTACCCATAGTATCAAAGAGCATTTCACTTAGCCTAGCTTTAAAAACATGCAGAGGAATGAAATTGCTCAGTTTCAATTCTAGCTGAAGACTGTTCCAAGCAAGTAGAGCTGCGCACATATAAGCTGTCTTACCTAAGACAGTCCTTGCTCTTGGCACATGTAACAACACTACATCATGCGATCTCAGACAATAGCTGCTTGCAACTCTCTGTGTTATCAGAGAGCAGATGTAATACGGTAGTTTACCCAACATGGCTTTATAAATAAGCGTGTACCAATGACTGAGCCTCCGTACAGTAGGTGATGGCAAACCTGCCTTGGTATACAGTGTACAGTGATATGTAAGTGCTTTACAATTAGTGACACATCTCAGTGCACTTTGATAGGCGGCATCTAACTTGTTCAGGCAATGGGCAGGTGCATTCATATAGACCAGATCACCATAGTCCAGCACAGGTAAAAAGGTCACAGTGACTAGCCTTTTCCTGGCCTCAAGCGAGAAACAGGACTTGTTTCTGAAAAAGAAACCTAGTCCAACCCTCAGCTTTTTAAGCAGGTTATTGACCTGAAGTTTAAAAGTGAGACAATCATCAAGCCAGATACCTAGGTATTTGTAACTGACTAGCCTCTGCTTCAAGATGCGATGATCGACGGTATCAAACGCTTTGGAAAGGTCAATAAATAGAGCTGCACAACTCTGCTTATTATCTAAAATACTCGCAATATCATTCACCACTTTCATTGTGGCAGTGATGGTGCTATGTTTCTTTCTGAAACCTGACTGATGTTTAGACAGGATGTCATTTGTACATAAAAACTCCTTTACCTGTTCACTCACTAGGCGTTCAAGAACCTTAGCCAGAACTGACAATTTAGAGATGGGTCTATAATTATTTTAAATATTTGCCTCCCCTCCTTTTAGTAAAGGCAGGACATAAGCTGACTTCCATATTTTTGGAATTGTGTTTGTGCTGAGGGAGAGGTTAAAAAGAGTAGTGAGAGGTGGAGCAATAAAATCTGCAGCTATCTTTAAAAAGAAAGGTTCTACGTTGTCCGGGCCAGCCGGTTTCTTAGGATCTAACTTGGATAAGGCTTCATGAACAACATCAATAGTAAAAGGAGTAAAACTGAAAGGGTTTTCCAGATCACATTGTTCAGAGTCCAGCATGTGAAGACAATCAGCAGAAGCTTTAATGTAAAACATATTAACAAATGCATACTCAATGACCATTAGAAAGGTAAAAGGTTTTACAACAAAATAAAAACGAGACTTGTTTCGGAAGTAAAATCAAATCAAAGCTGTTGCTTCTTTGTTCTTGGTGTGGAAGGCACTTTAGTCTCAAGTGTCAAATCAAAGTGATATCATGCTAAAACAATCTTTGCCAACTTCCTTTCAGGTTTTTAAAAACCTCCAGCTGTTCCTGGAGAACAAGCAGCCTGAGGATGACCTCTTTGACAGGCTGAATGTAAGGCACACACACATGAAGAATATCCGCCCTCTGGGCTTCAGTCTAAGTGATCTGTTTAGATTCCTGTAACACTTGCATGACTCTGTTTCCTCTGCTTCTCCTAACTACACCCCCTTTCCCTCTTTTCTTTCTCTGTGTCTCCTGCAGACTTCTATTCTGAATAAGCACTTACAGGAGCTGATGGATGGCCTGACAGCCAAGGTCTTTCGTACCTACAACGCCTCCATCACCCTGCAGCAGCAGCTGAAGGAACTTGCCTGCCGTGAGTAACAGCAGCTTCAGACAGTCACATGCAGCTCACTTGAATGTCACCGCAGTGCTTAAGCTCTTGAGAGTTTATCAACATCGTCTGGCACTTATACCAACACTAGATAGTTTGAATTTCTGCATTGTCAAGTGTAGGACAAACAGGTACGATATGAATTTACAAAAAATATTTTGTATGTGCTTTATATGTACTAAAAATGTTTTAAGAAGAAGAGGGGATGTAGGAGAAGAGATGAGATGAGGAGAAGGTGGGACTTTGAATGCTATATTTCGACAGATTTTTTCATAATTACATTTACAACAGGGCTGGTAACTGTAATTTAGTGTACTAAATTAAGATTTATTGTTCCTTTAAATGCATAATCACAACAACATTTTGGTCAGTGATTTCAAAATTGCAATAATTTGATGACACTTCTCCTACCCTGTTGTGTAATTGTTGGGTCTCCAGCTGATGACAGCCTTCCTGCTAAAGTCCTGTCGTACAACCGTGCCAACCGGGCGGTGGCCATCCTCTGTAACCACCAGAGAGCTCCGCCCAAAACCTTTGAGAAGTCCATGCAAAACCTTCAGACCAAGGTAAACGCCTGTGTTCCACCTTTCTTCGGTTTTGCTGTTACGCCACAAACTATGATGCCTCGGTGTCGTCATTGTTGCCTTGGGAGTATATTGGGATTATTTCGTCATCATGAAAAATATAGATTTTACCTCTCTACGTGATGCTGATTATCTACGTTACTCAGCGCTTGTTTGTTGTGATGCAGATTATCTACGTTACTCAGCGTTTGTTTGTTGTGATTGCAGATTGACGAGAAGCAGAATCAACTGTCAGCCGCCAGGAAGCACCTAAAAGCTGCCAAGTCTGATCACAAGGCTTCGCATGATGACAAGAGCAAAAAGTAAGTCTGATCAACGCTCAACAGTGTGAGACTATTATGGTATTATCTGTTACTTAATGTGATGTGTCTGAATAGACTCCCAGACGCCATTATGTTTAGGACATCTGCTATTTCAGGCCATTTCTGTATTTATTCCTCTCTCTGTTTCTTTGTCTCCCTACCTGTATACATATCTGTTCTTCTCTCTGTATGATTTTCTGTATTTATCTTTATTCCTCCTTCTGTCTGTGTCTCTCTCAGGATCCTGGAGATGAAGCGTAAGGCCGTCGAGAGGATAGAAGAGCAGCTGATGAAGCTCCAGGTTCAGGCCACAGACAGAGAGGAGAACAAGCAGATCTCTCTGGGCACATCAAAGCTCAACTACCTGGATCCACGCATCTCTGTCGCATGGTATTTATGTGGCACTGCAGTAGCTGTTTAACTCTGTTAACCACTAACTATTATTGACAGGAGTTACTACTGTAAATAATAACAAGCTGTTACATTATATGAGTACGCACTTACTGTTTATTAGGTCAGCTTTCTCTGGGTGGGTGAGTGTGCAGGGTGCATATCTACCTTGGGGACAGAAAGGCAGGAAATGCTCTTGCATTGTAGGAAAAGGAGCAGCACAAGCAAAAAAGCTAACGGCTGCAAAAGGAAAATAAGAGGAAGAAAAGCGTGAGCTTCAGGAACAATGGGGTTTGTTTCTGAAAGCCAGGGAGCGTCCCCAAACAGCGCTCCTTCCTCCATGTGGGAAGTCAATGAGGAGCTGTCTGTGGCTGAATGGAGGGCCAGGCCACAGAGAGGGGGAACAGTGGTCAGCCCTTTCTAACCCGTGCCCCACAGCTATTTATGGAAGGCCACCTCCTCATGCACAATGGATACAGGAATGCTCCGTGTTTTGCCTGATTGTAAGGCGAAAGGGATGGGGTCCCCCTTTGTAGGGTGGTGCATGGGAACTTACATCTACACTGTAGTGGTATGTGTGAATGTGTGTAATAGAGATGAAAACATTGAGTTTAATCAGGTTGACTGCTAGCAGGGCGGATGTATTATTATGTTGAAAATGCTTAAACATGCTGCTGTCCTTGACTTAACTGTTGAAAAACCTGATTCAATTAGTAATGTTAATATTTTTCAATATCACCTCTATAGTAAAGTACATGTGCTAACTGAATGAAGATTAATTATGTGGATTTAAGTTTAGCAAGCTTAACAAAAGTTGAATTCATGGAAAAAACCTGCAAGACAGTCAGAACTCAAAAGTAAGTATATAAATTCATTGAAATAGTCATAAGTCAAGAGGTAGTTATTTATATTTAAATTAGGAACCCGAACCTTAGCTCTTATATAATCACCTGTTATGAGTACCTGCTTCATTTCTACTATTAACACTGGACTCAAAAGCTAAATTGAAATGTCTCTGATATTTTTCTTTAGTGACCACATTACATTAAAAAGTTAAACACATTTCTCAGTTTGAAATCTATGGAGTGTAACATCAGTATTTGTTTGCTGCGTATCTTGGTGCATAAGACCCGAGTATAGCTATGATGCTGCTAACTTTTAAAACAGAGAAGTCACTTGTGGTCCCTGCTCGCCCTTTGTATGGTTTGGCATAATAGACAGTAGGACAGTGGCGAGAGAGTGATGAATAATGGTCTGTCCAGTCAGGCTCCAGAAAAAATTGAGTAAACAAGTGCTTCTCAAAAAACAACTATAAATTAAATGTACCTGATGGATCATGTTCTCCAACAGACCTTTTGTTTATTTGTTTGGTCCAACTATATACAACACAAAGAAAAAGTCAGAAAAGGCATTACATACAAATAAATTACGTGTCCATGTCGAAAACAGATTTGACTTAAACGGCAACGGTGGATATTTTATGAGGGCCAAATTATGAGTTGCTTTAAATGTTGCCACCAACCTGCCACAGGGAAGCATTTTCCCCTTTTCTTTAATAAGGGTGACAGTAGACAGTGTACCCTATGCTAAAGGACATAAGTAGAAATTAAAGCAACTTTCCTTTGCATAAAGAGAAATCAAACACTGTTTATGGCTGGCTGCCACTTAGATACTTATGTGTAATTTCACTCAGTTCAAAAAAAAAGATTGAATCAAAGTTTTATTGAAAATTAGAGAAGATATCACACTGATATAGTAAAAAAACTGGGGATTTTTCCCTCACTTCAATACAAAAGTAGTAAACAAGAAATGGTCACTATTGAAGTCCCAACAACATTAAAGGAGACATGTCATGCTTTTCCGGTTATTACCCGTCCCCTTGTGTGTTATGAAGGTTTTTCTGCATGTAAACGGTGTGCAGAGTCAAAACCCTCAAAGTACACCCTGTAGCGAGTAAAACTCTAACACAGAAAATACCTCCCCAAAACGCCTCGTTGGTGAAACGTCATCATCCATTTGATTCTTCCGGGTACGTGCTTACGTAAGCACGTACCCGGAACTAAATGGACCAATCCGTGGAGCCGTTACGTTACGTCCGCGGAGCCGTTACGTTAAGCCCCCGCTGATTGGTCCAAATTGACCAATCCACGGACTTCCTCACACACACACACACACAGTGCAGGCAGCTCTGCTGATTTTCTCCTCCCTGGCTGCAGGCTGATAACAGACAGTTGGGATCGCGGCGAAATTCTCTCTGCAGACCCATTCTCACAGCGTTTATCAACCTATAAACCTTTTTCTTACTCAATATCAAGCCACACTTATTGTTTTTACTTCGGCTGTGACTTTGTGTGTGCTCAGGATGAGTTTGGCTGCGTATCGCTAAACAAGGAAACAACACCTCCACGGAGCTCAGCGCGATTCACAACGTACCGACCAATCAGAGCACACTGTGCTCACAGGGAGGGTGGGGGCTGGAGCTATTGGAGCTACAACGAGCCGTTAAAGGCAGAGAGTGAATACACGTAGTTTACAGAGATGCTGTATGAGAAACCAATGTGAGTTTGGAAAATTGCACAATATAAATCTATTCTAGTAGACCTCAACAATGGAATTATGATCAGTGGAAATGGCCATGACATGTCTCCTTTAATACAATGCACATGGGCCGAGTAGTTGAAGATTTTCAGTCACAACTGGCTCCCTGTCACTTCTTAATTGATTTTGTAACTGACTAATGAGCAGTGTTGCAGAGTGGATAAGCTCAATATCTGTTCTGTCTTTAACTGGTCCGTCTTCCCTCCTCTCCAGGTGCAAGAAATGGGACATTCCCATCGAGAAGATCTACAACAAAACCCAGAGAGAGAAGTTTGCGTGGGCGCTTGACATGGCTGAGAAAGACTATGAGTTTTAAACATGCTTGATGTTTTTACCTTATTTTAACATGCCTTTGATTGTAGAGATGGTTTGTAGTTTATGTCAAATGACTCCACTGTGTGGTTACTGCAGGGCTGTGAAGGAGGAGGCTTTGTTGCAGCTGCTACCACCGTTTAATAATTGTATGCTGTATATATATGGATTTGTTTGTGAACATAGGAAATAACATCCTTAACATAGGATAACTTCACAACCATTTGACCAAGCCAAATGCCACATACAAATTACAGTAGTGTGTATGTAGCTGCAGCTATCTGCCCATAATAAAACCCCTATGAACACATTAGTATTATCTTTTCTCAGACATGACTGCACTGAAATTTGTAAGCCATCTGAAATATTGAGACATTCTATATTCTCATAGAATAATGAAATAATAAATGTTTGTATGGGAGATTGTGAGGGACAACATGAAAGACAGTAGGATGAATTTCAATTTATGTAATCGTGTGAAAGATTGGTACAATAAAAGGACATACTGATGACAGCGTGAAGAATAGAAACCCTAGCACTATGATAATATAAGTATTAGCACACAGAATGTCATCTTACTTTCCATTTAATTTAATTTGGCTGTTGATTTCAGGGATGTACATATGTTTTGTCATTTTTCAGTAACTATGATTCAGTGTTTTTTAAAACGTGTGCTGTATGCATTGTCCAAAAGAAGCCCTTCATTGCCTATATGCAACTTGTGTGTGTCTGTTTCCACAGTTTTACAATGGTGACATTCCTCTTGGTCACTTGAAACAGCTGTAGTACAGGATCATGTCTTTTGTACTAGAGCTGACAGAGACGCTTTTCTAAAGAGGTATGTGGATTTTGCCAAAATAAATCACAGCTTGTCAATCAGTGTCCTCGTTAATTTCCAAATGTGAATGGATATAACAACTTTTGTCATTAATATTTCTTGGTATTTGATCATTTATCACACAGCAATTGGTTGGATGCTTATTTTGTTTGGGCTTTGTAGTTTTCAGAATAAAACATCAACCTTGTATTTTTTGTCCTTGTGTTGTCCTTTTATACATTTAAATGGATTGAAACAAAACAATGTTTCGTGAGTGTACAAAGAGAAACCGAGAGAAACATAATCCCATTAAAGATCTAATCAATAGTGATTTGTCAAGTCAGGGGTCATAGTCCAATTCACAATGACGTGTCTCTCAATGTATTTCTCAATTAAATTGAAAAAAATGTAATCCCCTAAATGAATGTAAGAACGAAACCAATGACTGGCTGGTATTGGTGGTACTGCTGTTGCATTAAATTACAGTATTAGTTACAGGGGCGGATAGCTACAAAGCTACCTGTTAAATTGACATATTGTGATGTTAGGTTGAGGAGTGAGCTTATTATGAAGTACAGTATCAGCAGTATCAGAAGGTATGCTTCTTTAAGAGGCCGACAACAGGCTCTCCTACTGAAGGCATGAGATGCGTCAAGCCAACGGGTGACACGCAAGATTACCGGAAGTAAGCTAATTGTATGAAATTAAAAGCACATAATTAACACCAGCAAGAAAAATTGAAAATGTTAAAAAAGTTAACATACTTCTTGGAAAGGGGTCAAAAAGGGGCTTTCCAAATGTACTGATGTAAAAAGTACAATTTGTATCTTTGTAATGAAGTGGAGTAGAAGTATTTGGTAGCAGAAAATTGAAATACTCAACTTGTCTCAAACGCCAGACTTAAATGACCCAAGCCAAAAATAACTGATATACCATATACTGATAGCAAGAGTCGTGATACTGTTTTTGTTAGTCAAAGTGTACTCAAGTGCAGTACTTAAGTACCATTTTGAGATACTTGTACTGTACTTGAGTATTTAAATGTTTTTGCTACTTTGTACTTCTACCCCACAACAAATCAGAAGTGTATCAGAAGTGTATCTTTATTCCACTGCAATTACTTTATACCTTTAGTTACTTTGCAGATGTTGACTAATAAAGTGGAGTATAAACAACAATTGAATAAGACTTAGTTAAACCTGGAGTAACACAAGCCACCCTGAAGTATACAAAGTATTTACAAATAGCTGCACCTTTACAAGCTTTGATAAACAAATTAATGCATCAATAATTAAAATCAAAACATTTCATATTATACTCAAATGGGTTAAAATTGTATGCCAATACGTTTGAACTTTTACTTGAGTAACATTTTGAATGCAGTTCTATGACTTTTAAAAGAGTATTCCTAGAGTTTAGTACTTTTACTTAAGTACAATATCTGAGTACTTATTCTTCTTTTAGATAAGACAAGATATGATGCATGAATCAGAATCGGCAAAGGGTTCAGTTTTCTCCTTCCAACAGTAGGCTAAACAAGTTCCTCGATACGACTTTTATTGTGAAAATCCGCAGCGGAAGCCTGGTTTCTGACTCTGGCCAGAGTGATGCTGGTTGGGGGGGAAGGGCCTGAAGAGCTGGATCTGAGAGCAGACAAACTTGCGTAGTCTCTCCACGGTCCTCGCTGTCTGCCTGCCTCTCTCTATGGACGGCTGGAGGGCACAAGAGGAAACGGGGATTGTTGTCGTCGGGACCGCAGCGCTTTTCCAGGGCCCAGCTATGATTTAATCTTGGAAAACAGGGGTGTGTGGGGGGAAAAGGAGAAGGAGAAAACCGACGGGAGCGTGAGAGGAGATGTGCGGTCGGGCCGAGATTGCGGCGGTAGGTACAGCACAGCAGCCGACGTGTTGTTTTCTAGTTTAGCTGAAAAGAGAGAGGGGGGACATTTCAGAATAGCTACTGCTACCTGCTCACCTTTTTTTCAGGTTTAAAAACCCCACTGATAATTCCTTGTGGCCCAGCGAAATGCTAGCTCACACCGGCCCCATTTCCACGCTGTGAAAATAGCCTTCTTGTTATCCCACTCTCTGCTGCCATTCGCCTACAGCTTTATTCCCAGTAACGTGAAGCTGCTTAAATCCAAAAGGAAACTTTCTTTTCCCTGTGGGACGGACGGCAGCAGGTTACAGGCCTGTTTGGTCTTAGAAATCAGTCTAAATTCGATTAAACCTCCCCGCTGCTAATGTAGGATTAAAGGTGCAATCATGTTGGAGAGAAAGTTAAATCATCTTAAATCAACACGTTTTCGCCTTTCTCGCCTGATGTTTTAATGTTGCATCTGTCATGTATTGACATCACTGTTAATGATAAATCAGTTTATTTTGGGATTTAATACTGTACTTAGTGTTGAGTAACCTTATAAATAACCCACCCTAAAATCAATACCATCCTATATGTTATGAAATGTTATCGGCCTACTCACAGTTTTATTTCGCTTTAAAACAAAAATTATTACATAGCTTGAGGAGATGCTTTCTATATGCTTATTTAATTACCAAATAATGTTCTTATTTTCTCTGGGTTTTTCAGTTTGATCCCAATTATGACATCACCTGAAATCAGTTCATATTCATGTAAAACAAGCAATGTGAAACTTTAATTCAAAAATTATATTAAAATCTTTATTTATGTAATGTCGAACTATTTTACAGTATTACAGTATTTTAATCCCTGGTAGCATTCAGAAATGAGTGTAAAATGTCATCTTTTTGTCAGAAATGCCTAGAATGGTCACTCACAATATATTTGTGTTGAATATGATTTTATGAACGAGCATGTTTCAGGCGTAATGCCTCTAATGGCCAACTTTACATATCTTTCAAAATATGCGTAGAAAAAAACAATATTTGTAGAAAATATGTGTTTTTTTACAGAAAGATTAAATGTATTTAAAATGTCTAATAATCAGTTTTCTCTCATACACTGTTGACATCTTGTCTGCAAGTGCATAAACAAGTGCTGCATATGTACGTTGAAGTTTCCAGTATTATTTCAAACGGGCCCCCCTGACAGGCCATACTGCTGTATAATGTGTGTGTGAATTACTGAGAAGTCCCTTGTGAATTGTTGTTTCATGCTCCCGCCCCCCTCTGCTTCTTCTGCTGTAGGTATCCCTAGGCCTGGACTGAGCAGATTGTTCTAAAAGGAAACGGACAACAAACAGGGGAAGTGAACATGGCGGGGACCTCAGGCTTCTTTTCAAACGGACCCGTCCCGTGGATGGACAACGACACAGAGATGAACAACCTGTACCGAGACCTGGAGCTCGGGACAGTACTGACACTGTTTTATTCTAAGAAGTCCCAGCGGCCAGAGAGGCGGACATTTCAAGTCAAGCTGGAGACCAGGACTATTATCTGGACTCGTGGCACGGACAAAATAGAGGGAGAGGGTGAGTAGTGTGCAGACACAAACATACACACAAACAGGTAGTCATGCTCCAGACTGCTGTTTATAAATGAGAAGGTATTCATGTCTTAACTGGTTGGTTTACATACACTCAGGAATATGGAAAGTACACAGTGTTTGAATGGCACACAAAATACCTGGTTAGTGCTGGCGACATGATGGGGAATGATGTTACATAGAACAAAAGGACTTGGTGAAACTAAATATCACTCTCTGACTTGGTGCATTAATAATTGCGACCACAAGTTATTTACATGCTGTAAATTTGAAGAAATCGGAATTGTTAATGTGGAAAGGAAAAGGTAAACAAGTCAATTCAAGACCGCCTCACAACAACACCATTGTTTATTATTAAAACAGGAAAGATTATATTACAATATTACTCTGATTAGCTCCTGAAAGTATTCCATCTCAATTAAAAGCATAGGATTATAAAATATATTGACAGCACAGCTGTGAATCTTGGCAGACATGAAAGGAAATGCCGCTGTTTTCCAGCAGTGGATAAATCACATCTCTGGTATAAATGCAGGAAGAAAGTACACATCCTGCAACTCTTTTTTTACATTAAAATGAATATACTGTAGTTTACCAGGAATCTGAAATTCAGGTTAATCTTCAACCAAACAGCCCGTCATACTGAGGACACGCAGGCCTTCAGTGAGTTGTTAAGTCGTCTGTCTCTCGGTAGCAGGATGCCTTGTGCACAGCTGCACTCTGCTCCGGATGCAGCAAAAAGAGCATAAAAAACGTTTTTTTTTCACACAGCGGTATCATCTTCTCTGCTCACACATGAGTTCATAGCTGCAATTTGATACTACTGGAGAGGTGAAATTGGCCCAAGCGGCTCATTAATGTACATAAATAGAATATGAAGGGTTTTACTGGAAGTGTGTGATCATTTGAGAACATTTTGGCCCGCTGTACTTACCCCTTATCGATGGCAGTGTGAGAGTGATGTGCATCAGCTGTGGAAACGGCTCTCTAGTTCGTTTCCAAATACAACATTCTGAGAAGCTTTTTGTTTTTTAATCAAAGTGGATTTCCCATGTTTTCCCACCCAGATTTATTTATTTGTTGAGATATTTTCTGCTTGTTTTTTGCTCATATGTTGGCCTATCTTACTCAACTTGTGTATATATTGTGACACAATAAGATGTGTGTCTGGCTTGACAGAGCAGGATGTGGTCTTGCAGAATAAATGGTGATAACAGACGTGTTAAGAGTGTTTGCATGTTATAAAACACAAAGGCTGGATACTTAACACGACCAAACTCCACATAATGCCGTGAGTGTTTGTTTGTTTTGATGCTGGCAAGACTGTAGTTAAACATCACACAGGTCTATTGTACATTCACTGAATTCCCAGAGGACGATAGCAAACTTCTGTTTTCCAGTGTATGTTACTGATAATAAAGTAAAACACACATGACTCAGAATCATGTTTGAATGGTGACACATGTTTTTGCTGTTTCATCCTCCTGACAGTAAACAGACACATACTTTACTAAATGCATTCATTCAATTCAATAATAAATAATAGTGCAAGAAGTCTATATACATGTAAGTAGAATATGAAATTAAATAATGTACATTAAGACTAAATTAAATGTGGTTTATTGCGGCGATAACTATTTATATAAATAGGTAGATTGTAAAAGAGCCTTTTCTGGGATTTTTTTATGAATGAGCTTCCACTTGTGTTTTTACACTCTCAAGCTATAATTAACTTTGCTGCTCTGGTGGTGATACCTCCCATCTTGTTCCGTGGAGCCCACCACAGCGTCAGATCCTCTTATGTTTACAAATAGTTTTCATGTCAAACAAAGACTGCAGGAGCTGATTCCACTGCCTAGCACTGCTTAAGTTTAACGCCACAAAGTAGCTATCCGATGAATAACTCTGGCTGTATTTGGCCATGATGCAGAGGGATGGACGATATAGTATCTGTGATTATTAGGAGCACTCAAAATAAGTCAATTGAGGTAAAATTGTGGTGATCATCTTTGAACCTCTTTCCATGACATGAGTGACTTTAAAAAGCCTTCTAGCTTGATATTACGGTAGAGAAGTGAAAAATATAGCGTGATTTATTTTTGGAAAAAATTAAGAAATGATCAAGGCAGAAAGAACACACTGTTGATATTGTTTTTACGATTTGTTAAATTAAAATAGTTGTTTTCACTAAAAGAGATATATGTCCTGCTTTAAAAGTATTTGGTTCCCAGCTAAATGTAAGGTAAAGTCGGTCCAGTATGTTTCGTGCCATTGGAAGACCTTTTTAAAGCATATCTTGATGATCCATGAGATAATATCATGTACTGCGACTGTTTTGGCGAGGGTAAACATAACATGAAATTCTCTTATTGTCCAAGGTCTAATGAGTAGTACTGGTATTTTGATGATCAACATAGCTTTACATAAATGAAGAATTTGCCTTAAGTACATTTAGCTATATAACAGTAATTCCAAAATATCTTCTCGGCGTAAAGTTATATTTTTCTTCTGTAAAATGTCCCACTTAGTTTGTAAAAAAAAATAACATTTAAGATATCCATGTCAAGATTTGTTTGTGGTTAAGTGTTAACCAATTTCTTTTTTTTAATAAAATAAGTCAGGCTGAGCACATATATGTTGCAAGAATATAAAATGACAAATACCCTGATATATTATGCAAACAATCTTAAACAGGACAAGGAGAACGTTGTTTATATGGTATACAATACGTTAACAGTTCTTCGTGAATGTTCGTGACAAGAACCTGAATTGTGTTGAGCACCTTTTATAATGTTACAGAAACACATGTCGTTGATGGGTATGGGTCTGAATGTGGCTCTGTGTTCACATTTCAACAACACTTCTCTGGAAAAGCAGTGAATAAGAACTCAGTCTGTATTTCCAAGTCACACTCAGAGCTCTGTTAGACCCCGACTCACACCGAGTGTCCCCTGCAGAACTAACCCAACAAACAGCTAAATTACAGACAACACATTTCCCCCACAGCTTTGAGTCATGATGGCATGCTACAACTCCTGTAAAACAGATCTGCTAATGTCGCAGTAGCATATCCTCTCTCATATAACTGTAATAGTTGATCATTCTGAAGATTAATGGCTTTATATTACGAGACTATTAGTCGATCAATTGATTTGGTGATCATTGGCTAAACCTTAATTAGAACTTCTCAGTTGTATTGGCTGTTTATCTTTGTTTCATATTGTTGTAAACCCTAATCTGTGGACTGTGACACAGGGATTACAATTTGTACCCCAGTGTTTTACAATCTATATACTTAATGATTGATTGAGACAATAGTCTGCAGATTCTCCAATTAAATACCTTTTTGCTCCCTGCTCACTATATAGATACATATTCTAAGGTAACAGTTCCAAGTGATTATACAGTAAAAGTAAAACGGAACAATTGTATTCCAGTTCTGTGAATAGTTATTTATAACATTTCACTATAATAGATATTAAATGTCGTCAGGTTTTTGCTGGACATTTCTTTAATAATTAACATTGTAATGAATGAATTTACCTTCTTGTAATATTGTCAATGTGGGTTGAATTCCCAGCACACATCTGTCATTTCTGAGGCTGTCATCTTTCCATACCTCCCACAAAAGTCTGATGTCATTTCCAAATGACACAGTTGGTTGTCAGCCCAGGTTTTTGTGATAAATATATCGACTAATTAGTTAGATATTAGCCTGCAGGCATCAGAGTGCACTTTAAAAATTGTTTATATCTGTAGGAAAACATTGATGTAAAGATCAGATTGTGACTGGAGAACATGAGCGGTTCCACAGCTGACTTGCTCCATTTGACATTTGTTGGAAGGGGAACACAATCCATGTTTTTTTGGCAGGGGGGGAAATCCTCTGTCTAACTTTTACTGACATGATTTCAAAGGATCTGATATGGATCAGCTGACGTGTGAACACACTGAAACATTTTCGAGCTGGGTTGCACAGGCGATGAAAATTGCAATATGAATGTCTTTATCAGCTTCAGTCTAATGTTAGGAAATATACAGTAAAGCTTTTTATATATTCTGTGTTTTGAACATTTAAAGTAGCTATGGCTGTAACTAATGATTATTCTCATTATTGGTTAACCTGTTTATCTATTTTCTACGATTAAATTAATTGTAAGACTAAAATCTAAATTTTGTGAAACTAACATGATAAGCATTAAAATAAGTGAAAGATATGAGTGAATAAGTTTACTTTTTTTAGGCAATCAGAACATTGTGGTCTGCATTTGCATTCATCACAGTCCCTTAAAATGCTCACATTTAGGAAACTGGAATTTGGAAAGGTTTTGACATTTTCCCTGATTAAAGACTCAAATAAAGAATACCAAAACAGTAAAAAGAAATGAACATGACCAACGGTTAAGCCAGTGTTTCCGTTAGAATTATTTTTTGCCGGTTGCAACATGTCCATTAAAGTTTAAATCTTCCGGACAAAATGAGAAAAGTGCTGGTCAAAGGTCTTCTTTGTTATTTATTGAGCTTTAAAACTAATTGATATGATTCGATATTAAACAAACTAATTATAGTAGATTAACTACATTATTCAAAAGTGTACAGTAACTTATAACACGGATAAACGGAGCGCTCTCTCTCTCTCTCTCCTGACAGCCCGTCAGTATCATGCAGCTCGCGGATCCAGTAATGAGTAGGGATGTAACGATACCAAAAACTCACGGTACGATAATATCGTTACATCCCTAGTAATGAGTGACCCGACAGTAAAAAAAGTTTAGGTAGTTTGAGAGGTAATTTAAATAGCTAAGTGTGATTTTCTAACCTGAAGTGTGTGTTTTGCTCCGCTTACCGCTGCAGGTGATCATGCAGAGCTGCGTGTTGACTCGTCAGCAGCAGCTGATCTCTCTCTCCCGTCAGATTAGACTTCACTCGCGTTTATGTCCATATCGATCAGATCTAGCTAGTTCTAGCTTATGATATGACTACCTGCTTATCAAGACACCTAAACAATAAGCGTCGCTATGCAACCGGGTGAGGCCGCAAAGTATAGCGCAGCATTATGCATTTGTTTACATGCCCACCGGAACCCCGAGGCATTACCAACATATCAACGCACAATCAACCCATCCAGGACATCTCTTTCTCCACATTACGTGTTAGACATTATAATTGACTATTCTTGTCTGTCACATACTACTCTTGTCTGTCACAGAAGTGGCGCAACTGATGCGGTATTGTGCTAAGGGGAAATTATTTTGACCGGACATTTTGACCGGAGAGATTTAGATTTGCCGGTCTTCAGCATATTTTACCGGTCAAAGCCCAAGATCATTTATTGTACTCTTTTGTATGTCTGTATATGTTTAGACATTTAACATGTGAAAAGCTCCCAAGTAATGAATCAGAAAATCAGCTATTGAATAGCCAGTAATATCTGACAATGTAAGATAAAGCCCAGCCCTGGCAAGGAGTGATATAAAAAGTGTGAAAGACAGGATGGAGTAAGGAGGAAGTGTGTTGCAGGATACCTCCTCTCATCTCCTTTGGTAAGGATACACCTCTGGCTATCTCTTTATTTCCTGCATCTGTCTGAGGCGGCCTCCAAATATTTTGACTCAAAGTGTTTAACACCTGAACCTGTCAGAGCAGTCTTCCTATGGGCAACACTCGTCTGGCAGGTGAAGTCAGTTTGAGATATGATAAACGATTGGAGGATTAGAAACTTTGCAAAGTTATGTGTAAGAAGATGTGTATTTTATTTCCTTTCTAATGCTTGAGAAAATAACACGCACATGATCACCTACACACGAGCACAGATGTGGTGTGTAGGCGACAAAAGCACAGGATGTGTGGTTCTGGGGCAGGAAGAGGAGCAGGAGCTGAAATAAGTGTGTGTGTGTGTGTGTGTGTGTGTGTGTGTGTGTGTGTTTGTGTGTGTGAGGAGAATCCCTGCTGTAAGTCTTAAACTGTTTTCTAATACATGGCTGATAAAACCCGTTGAGCTACTTCACAGCCTACGCTCTTGTGAAGTTTGAGTGCATATTTCTGCCGTCAAGACAGGCAACTGTAACAGGTTCTTTTTTCACTTGCATAATTTCTAAAGATAAACCATAACGACAACATTTGGACTATGCAGTGCTTCTTTATCCAATGTAAAGGAAATGTACTGTAGAGTAGCTTTGTAGGAAGGGTTGTTAAGTTGCAAAGCACTTTTATATGCCTTGTCAAATGCCCTTTGCACTATAAAATATGTAAAGCATTGCAAGCACTCTTAGTCGCACTTACCCAGATACAAAATGTTTGAGATGTGTTTGATCTCTATTGTAGATACCTAACCAGGCTGTGAAAAAGTAGTCGTCTCTTGTTTTTCGCATTAGTAATCTGTGGTTTTGGTTGATTTCACTTGTGAGTTGCAAACTGGGGTTTATTTAGGGTCAATAACTTCATCATCTTGATTTGAAAACCATATCAACAATGTCTCTCGACTGAAGGTCTTTACTGGAAGTCTACCTTAATGTGGTTTATGTCGTAGCTTCAGCTTTTCATGTGGTCGGTGGTCCTTTAGATACTCAATCTCACATAGTTTGTCACTATGCTGTTACTGTTCCAGGCAAATCAAAATCACTTGTTATTCAATTGTTTAACAGTGTGCTGATTGAAGCAATTTAGTATTATTAGTTATGGACTTTATTTTTGTTTTTGTGAAGATGTGATCAAAGGGTTCCATTGCCAATTTCTGCCATCCAAATTAATATTTCCCGATTGTGACAAATCATAAGAAATCAGTTATTTAGGGTTCTGTTTTACACATAGGAACAGTTTCATCGGGTCTAACAGTTCAGCGTATTGAACATCATTTTGATTATTTACGTTTTACGATGAAGCCTATTAAAATCAAAGGTTTCAAATGCAATGAAAATCTTGGGTCACAGGTTCCGAATATTCCTATTATTGTGATTTTAACCATAATTTCATGACGGGAAAGTTCGGTATTTTTCTAACTGTTTCTTTCTGTGTGTGTCTGCCTCTCCAGTTGACATTCGAGAGATCAAGGAGATCCGTCCTGGACAGAAGTCCCGGGACTTTGAGCGTTATGTGGAGGACTCTGCGACGCGGCTGGAGCAGGCTCACTGCTTCGTCATCCTGTACGGCACCGAGTTCCGCCTTAAGTCCCTCAGCCTGGCAGGTAAGCACAGCAAAGGCTTACATACTTTCAGTTACACTTTCCATCCTATTCAAGAACACTTCTGCTAATATGGTCCTGAGCCACAAACTGCCCATCTTTTACAGGTTGTATGATTTAATGTGTTTTGTTTCTGGACCTGTTTTTTGTAATGGTGAGACTTGTGTTTATGACTAAATACATCCTTAATGTTGCTTTAATGAACAATCAAGTCCAATCTAATTATATTGTAACAGTAAATCACAACCCTACCTCAAAGGGCTTCACAATTTGCACAGTGTGAGAGCTCCAAGGATTAGACACAAAAAAAAAAAATCTGCAAAAACTTTGATAATCACTTAATTTTTTCAGTCTTTTTTTTATGCAAAATGCCCCAAATTCTCATGTTCCAGCTTATCAAATTACTATTTTATTTTTCATATACAACATTCAATTAAATGGTAAATGTTTTAGTATGCCAGTCAGACAAACAAGTGTGTTGAAGACTTCACTTTAGCCCTTTGTAATAGTGTTTAGCCTTTCATAGTAATAAGGAAAAGTGTCACCTGATTCATTAATGATGATCTGTGGTTGCAGCCTGGAACAAAAGCACAGTCTTCCACTTTAAAACCTCTGGTTAGGATCATTGATTCAGAAAAGAAAAAACCTTCCCATTTAAGATATGTTAATGGTAACCAAAAGAGAAGTAAAGAAAGTATTTCTAAGTCAAGTGTTGATTGTTCCTCAGCAACGTCCGATGAGGAGATGACCATGTGGGTGAAGGGGTTAAACTGGCTTGTGGCCGACACACTGAAATCTCCAACACCGCTCCAGATCGAGAGGTAACCAAAACACATCACATCTCAAGCTGTGACCACCATGAGATAATGTAATGTCCTTTTTGTGTTCAATGCATTAAACCTCTTAATTCTCTTTTATGTTTAGATGGTTACGTAAGCAGTTCTACGCCGTTGATCGCAACAGAGAAGACAGGTAAGCAAACTCAATTTAGAAGATTTAACCTCAAGAGATAATCAGATCAGCCTCACAGGAACTGGACGTAATTTGTTTGCTGCACCAGTTGTGTGTCCTGTGCCTAGTTTAACATCTTGAGCGGGCAGACTATCTGCGCCGGGCTGGTAGGTGTCTGAGAGAGAGTTTTGTTGAGGTGTAGTGAAGGAACTAACCCCTCAGCCGCACACCAGCACCTCTTCCTGCAGCAGGAAACAGACTGCAGAGGATGGAGATGTACAGCAATGTTTGTCTGTTACATCCCTGGTGAAAGAGCAAGCCTTTGTTACGCTGTCGGGCTATTGTCTCCTCTCGCCAACAATTCCAGGCTGTGTAGTAAAAAATCAAGCCGGCAAGACTTTACAAAGCACGAACGGTGTGTGTTTGCAGGGTTTCCGCTTGTAGTAGATAAGGAAAAAAAAGCGACTTCACCAAAACCAGGTCTTATTGTGCGTGCGTATTAATGTTTGTGTTGGATTTCTCAACATTAATTGATGTGATGTGATGTGTTTAGGATATCCTGTAAGGATCTAAAGAGCATGCTGAGCCAGGTCAACTACAGGGTGCCCAACATGAGGTTCCTCCGAGAGAAACTTCCGGTAACCTCCTTCTGCTTATCACAATCCACCTTCCCACTCCATCTCCCTGCCCACTTCCCCCTTCAATATGATGTTAGAGATTTATGATTTGTCGTTAACAGTCTTTCTGCCCGCCCCCTCCCATTTCTCTGCCGGTCTTTTAAGGACTCCGAGTTGAGAAATGGAGACGTGTCCTTCAGCCAGTTCGCTCAGCTCTACCGCAGCCTCATGTTTGATGCTCAGAAAAATGTAAGTGCATTTGATGTTTCCACGGATAGTTCTGTCCCAGCACTCTCACTCCCCCCCCCCCCCCCCCCCCCCCCGCGGGCCCCTCCAACGCCCCCCCCCCCCCCCCCCCCCCCCCCCCCGTGACTAACAACCCAGCCCCCCTGCCGGATGTCGATGCCAATCTACATGACTAACTACACACACTGAAAGGACAGCATGTACATTAATAAACTGAAATGTCCCTTTTTTTGCCCCGTTCTTTCAGATGGAGATCCCGTTTATGCAGAGGTAGATCAAAACTAAACACACATAGTTAATGTCTATGTTGTCACACACACACACACACACATCTGTACTGATGCAATACCATTGCTTTCTCTGCCAGGTTCATTGACAGACCAGAACAGAAGATCTCCCTCGAAGACTTTCAGGGCTTCCTCCTGGAGTCTCAAAAGGTAATATCTCTGGGTCCTTTTGAGATTCCACCGCAGATTTGTTTTATTTGCTTGCTCCAATACGTGTGTTTTTGTATGTGAATCCAGGAAATGTGGGCAGCAGACAACAGCAAAGTTCAGGAGTTCATGTTCGGCTACCTGAAAGACCCCCTGAGAGAAGTGGAGCAGCCTTATTTCCACCAAGACGAGGTAAAACACGCATCACAGCTTCTCCCACTTCCCGTTCCCCCGGTTTCTCACTCTTTTGCTTACTAATGGAAAACATTTTTTGAGTTTCCGATGCCCCCCCTGTGTTATTGCCGTGGGTGGGTGGGTGGGGGGGATGCTCATAAATTGACATGGATAGTCATGATCTCGGCCTCCCACACAGACACAGAAAAGGTTATTGACTGCGGCGCCGCATGAGAGCTCTGCTGAAAGCGAGGGGATGCTTTTTGTGGTCACCATAAAGCTATGATTGAGTAAAGAGAAGAGGAAGCTGCTGCCAGCCAGCCTGCACGAGTTGGTACTGTCTGGGCCCGGGGTTATGTTCTATTAGATCGAGATGTATAGATTAGGGATGCCAGAAACTGACCATGATCAAAATCGGACAGCCCTGTCGAATATTAATCGATTATTCGCCTGCGCTGCTGGCTTCCTCCAAGTTTACAGTCAAACAAACTGGTGGTGTGACCAATGGCCATTTAGAATTATTAATACTATTACTATTATTAGCATTAGTCTAAATTTAGGTTGAAACTAAGCCAGGAAAAAAAAGAAAAACATAAATAATAATAAAAAATATATAAATAAAATCGAATTTTAAAAATAATTTTCGATTATGGAGACTGTAACGAATATTAGAAAAATCAAATAATCGCTGGCATCCCTAATATAGATATGGGTCATATTAAGAATAACACATAAAGCAGACTAGTCTTTAATGTGGTCCACTTAAGGAAGCCGGGTAAAGTCAAAAACATCTGCTGCTCTTTTTTGTCTTGATAAGATGGCAAATGTCACCACATATTTGACTTCAATTACAATTAAATGTGCAAGCTCCATTGTGATATCTATTATTGTGTACTAAATGTGTACATTAAGTTATGAGAGAACAGGCTTAAGACAACTTATAACTCGTCACAAAACCAAATATTTAGAAAAGACGTGGTGCAGACACAAGCTCAGTTATCTGCATCGTCCAAAGCTGGATCACACACATCGAAATTATACAGAGGTAGTCTTCAGAGTGAAATCTGGAGTCCAAGCACATTTTGTGAAAGTCTGAAGAAAGTTAGCATTGGGCTTTTGCAGACTTAATAAATTGTGAATTTGGACAACCTTAGTTCATTACAGAAGTCCTGTAAACACATCGCTTGAGCCTGCTTGTTTGTTAGAGTACTTGTTATTAATGAAATTGATATTGATGAAACTGATTTGCTCAACTGTCTCAAATTGTAATGATTGTGTGCTTTGCTTGATTTTTACTTAACAGACTGTATGTGGTTTGTCTTGTGTGTTATGTTTTGCATTTTGTCTTTTTGTTTATGTATGTCTGTAAGTTGTTGCTACTGTCGGGACCCCCTTGAAAACGAGATGGTGCATCTCAAGGGGTTTATCCCAATGAATACATTTCTATATATAGAGTCCACACATTTGAATATGCCTAATTCTCACTGCTCTCCTCTCTCCTGTATAGCTCCTGACATACCTGTTCTCCAAAGAGAACAACATCTGGGATTCCTCCCTGGACCAAGTGTGTCCTGACAATATGAACAACCCCCTGTCCCAATACTGGATCTCCTCTTCACACAACACGTAAGGATAGAGCTTTCATGCATACATTTCATTATGTCTAGCTACTGTCGAGTTCAAAATGTTGTAATTACGCCTTCCAATACTGTAGTCTGGCATCAGCTCTGAGAACCTCTTACCAAAGAGGGCTTGAAACTCTCGTCATACTTCAGAAAAAAAGTGTATTATTCAACAATCATGTCCAACAATGAGACCCAGGTGTTTATTTAGCAGGAAATGTATTTTTCCTCCAATTGAAAAGTGTGTGAAAGGCAGTTCAAATGATAACCTTCTGTACGAGGAGCGAAACAATACTCATTGGAGCAGCGGAATGAAAACTTCCCATGAACCTTTGATTAAGTTTGAATTGACCGACTGAATGAGTCAGAAGTGTTTACTCCAGTCAACAAAGAAAGAGAGCCTTTTTGATAAAGCTGTATCAATGTGTGTGTGTGTGTGTGTGTGTGTGTGTGTGTGTGTTTCTGGCCTGAGAAGCCTTTTTAAAAGACTGGTTCAATGCGAGTGTGTTTTTGTTTGCAAACATTGACGTAACATGATTATTTTTAGCTACCTGACGGGAGACCAGTTTTCCAGTGAGTCGTCCCTGGAGGCGTACGCTCGCTGTCTGAGAATGGGCTGCCGCTGTATTGAACGTACGTAAACACGACATCCACACGCTAGAGTTTGTGTACAGTAAATCATTGCACTTGACTTTCAACCTCATAATTAACTGTCTTACCCCTGACAGTTGTACCTTTATGCAGCTGCCACACCCTTACCCACACACACATTTGCTGCTACCTAACCCTGTATATGGCATTTAAACAAAACCCTTGTCAAGCAGGTTTCTATGAATAAGCCTGGCTTATAGTGTGTTTTTAAAGGGTCGCATTACCTCATAGAAAAGTAAACAAACCTGTGAGTCTGAGTGTAGATCTCTTATAACTACCTGACAGAATACAAATCATCTGCATTTTTACATACTTACTTTTTGTATCACAGCAGGTATATAATAAGTGTGTTTATTTTCAGTGGACTGCTGGGATGGTCCTGATGGAATGCCAGTCATCTACCACGGACACACCCTCACAACAAAAATCAAGTTTTGTGATGTCTTGACCACCATCAAAGAGCATGCCTTCGTCACATCCGAGTGAGTCTCCTTGTGCAGAATTCTTTCCGTTTCTTTTGAAAAGCTGTCAGGCGAGAGATCATGAACAAATGAGAGATGACAGAGATTAGGAAATGGCACACACTCTAAATCAGAAGCATCTGTGTGGCTGCGCTGACATCATTTCAGTGTGTTTGGTGTGAGAAAAAAAATAAGAAAATCACACCTTTTAAAGGTGGGGTAGGTAAGTTTGAGAAACCGGCTCGAGATACACTTGTTGTTATATTCCATGGAATGCTCTTAACATCCCGATAGCAATGAATATCTTAAGTGCTTTGACAACAAATCCATTAAAAAATGTCATCTGTGGAAGCCGTAGTACTGTAAAAAGCACGACCAATCATCTGAGCCGGCCCGGCTAAAATAACTGGATGGCCTACCTGCCTATCGGCCTTCCATCTGTGCACAAAGTTATCTCGTGCCCTCATTGGTCATGTGCACGTTCGTGTGTGTTGGAGGAGGGGCTCTGTAAAGAAGTGGCAGATTTGTTCCGGTTGTGTATTTTCAAATTCTAGCGCACTCGAGCTGGTTTCTCCAAAATGACCTACCCCACCTTTAACAAAGATAGTTATTAGTTGGAACTCATTTATTCTGATCTTCGGTCGTCCTGCAGATATCCCATCATCTTGTCCATCGAGGACCACTGTAGTATCGTGCAGCAGAGGAATATGGCCACCCAATTTAAGAAAGTGTTTGGGGACATGCTGCTGACCAAGGCGGTGGACATCGCTGCAGACGGCCTGCCATCACCCAACCAGCTCAAGAGGAAGATCCTCATCAAGGTCAGGAGACACCTCCAATTATACAAAATCATTTGATCTTTTTTTCCTGTTTTTATTTTATTTTAGAAATTTTAGAAATCAGAAACAGGTTTATTACCAGGTAGGTTGACACGTACGAGGAATTTGACTTGGTGTCTTGGTGCATACATAAAAGTAAAACAAAAATAAAAAAACACAGATAGAGAACTATTTTAAGAACACTATAATAACATTACAAAATAAGAAAAAAAGTATAAATGGAGGCTTTTTTTATTAATTTTTGTATTTTAACAGGGCCAGTGCACATTAATCAACATTTCTGTAAATGTGCCAGAGTTAGCCAAGAGGCTATTTTTCATCTGTAGTCCCTGGACAGATTTAGTAAATCACCCTAAAGACACATTTCTGAAAAGTAATTCAATCAAATAAAACCGTGTAACATGCAGTACTGGGAATGTTAATAAAATAAAAATAAAACGGAACAATAAAATAAAATAAAATGTTAAAACCCAGGCAGTGTAGACATACAGTGGGTTGTAAGGTGCAGAAGAGTGTGTCAGTGTTGGCAGAGCTGATTCCTCACCAGTGTTGGGGAAGTTACTTTTAAAAAGTAGTGTTTGCTCGTTACTCGTTACTTCTTTAAAAAAGTAATCCCTTACTTGACTTAGTTACCCTCCAAGGAGAGTAACTTTTTACGTTACTCGTTACTTTTACGTTACTTTTATGTTGCTCGACTTTGGGCAGAACCCCATCTCTGTTCCTAAATGTGTAGGAACATAAAGTTCTACTATGGAGGACATAACAGATATTTCTTTTGTGCTCTTTATTATAAAAAAATGCCACAGAGCACTTAAAAAAACATTGGGCTATAGGCGTCAACACCACCACTAAACAATAATATCAAACAATATCAATATAAAATCATAATCATTAAACAGGCTAGCCCCAAAATAGGTGCGAAGCTAGTGCAAATCATATCAATAGGCTCCTTAGGAACAACATGATGATAACCTCAAAATGGCTCATGTGTCTCAAAATAAAACATGCCTCATGTAAATCCAACAGAAAAAGAATAACTTCAAAATGTCTTGATATCGATGGCTTGTGTAAATAAAATAAAATGGCATAATACAGCTTGGAAGCAAAGACATTTTAGCCAAAATAAAATCAAGAACAACTTGAAGCAGGACTGGCCTCAGAATTAAAAGGCTATGTTCACTGAATATGCTGGCCCTTCTTCACAGTATGATGGCAGATAAAAAAAGAGGATATTAGGCATAGGCTTGAGATATGTCTACAGCATGGGTGGCAGGCAACCTATTCCACATCAGTACAAAATGTGTGATTATACCTCATCAGGAGCAGTCTTTCAAAACGTTTATCTGAGAGTCAGTTTCTTCTGGGGGAAAGCACAATACCTCCCAGGCTGAACAGCCTCTCCACCGGTGCACTGGATGGTGTGGCAGTGTTGTATTTCATGGACACAGCTTTCACTCGGGGGAAACGGTTGAGGACTTCTAACTCTGAGCCTGATCTCATGTACTCAAGTACCTCCGAAAAAAGTAGTTACGTTACTGTAACGTAACTACTTTTTTCGGGTAAAACTTTGTAACGCGCAGGGTTGGGTTGTAACGGAATACATGTAACGGCGTTACGTAATCAGAATACAAAAATCAAGTAACTGTATTCAGCTCGCGTTACATTTGAAAAACGAGTAATCTGATTACAGTTACTTTCGTAAACCTGAAGTGAATACATTTTGGATTACTTATTGGAATTATTGGTGGAAAGATTTCCTCACAACATGTAATATTCATTACTAAAGGTACAGCCGAATCATCACAGCAGACAAAAACTTTTACCGCCGCAGATGGACCAAAAAAGGGATCGTTTGAAAAAAAAGGGGCGGGTCCGCTCAGTGAAACAATAACAGCGAAACATGGAGGAACAAAAGTCTGCGTTTAAGTCGTGTGTGTGTAGAGGTGTGTGTGGTTAAAACACATCAGCCTGCGGTCGCTCTTTAGCCTTATGATTCTGAAGGTAAACACAGTGAAGGCGGTGCGTGAAAGCCACTGCGCGCTCCTCTTCTCAGAGGCTGAGTTAACCCTCCCGCTGCCTCCTGGTGCTGCAGAGATTTCATGAAGTGAAGGAGGTTTTCCTTCTATAAAACAGCTGTGGGCAGCAGATAGGCTACTGTGAGTGTCACGGACATTAATTCATTGATCAAGGCAGACTGGTGCACACTCTCCTGTTTTGCCGATCCGGTGCTTAAACAAATATAGCTCTACACCCCTGGCCAAAATGTCCTTAAAATGAAGTACGAGTTCAACATTTTAATTCAGGACAGAAGGCGACACGCCCGTTCCGTGTCCCTCACTCCTCACATCCCAAGCTGCATCCCCAAAAAGTTTATTCTGTTGTTACATCGTTTCAGATGTTATGTTTCAGTTATGCTCTTGATAAGCCATTAAAACAGTAAAAACACGTTCAGTTTCCTTTTGCTTTTTGTGTCTCCTGTTCACCAAAACATAACCATCTGTGATGGAAAAAGAAAGTAATCCAAAAGTAATCCAAAAGTAATCTGATTACTTTTTTAAGACACGTAACTGTAACTGTATTCGGATTACTTTCAGAGCCATGTAATCAGTAATCAGTAACTGATTACATTTACAAAGTAACCCTCCCAACCCTGGTAACGCGTTACACCCAACACTGTTCCTCACTAACCATGTTTTGAATTGTGATTTAAATCAACTGAATGTAGTCTGGTCTCTGATTGTAGCTCCTGATTGAGTTCCATTGCTGAGCAGCTTTAACATAAAATGAAGACTGACTGAAAGAACTTTTCCTGAGTGGATATACAGTATTCTGGTAGTGTAATCTTTCTGATTGCATGTACTTTTCTTCTTCTGTGTCTCCTCCTCTTCTCGTGCCGCAGCATAAGAAGCTTGCAGAAGGCAGTGCCTACGAGGAGGTTTCTACCTCCACTCCATACTCTGAGAACGATATCAGCAACTCAATCAAGAATGGCATCCTGTACCTGGAAGACCCCATTAATCATGTGAGCATGTTTATCAAATGTAAATAGCTTCTCTGCTGAGTTTCAGGTCGAATGCAACGCTTGAAATATGATGCCCTGAAGCTTTTATACCAAGCCTGTGTCGTGTCATAATACCTAAGTGTTTAGATTTGAGCTATATTAAAGCACTGACACATCATCATCTTGTTTTAAAAACCAGGCCTTTACTTCATAAACGTATTTTCTTGTTAGATTAGATTAGATTCTTTGTATTCTTTGTAAGAGTGCAGCTTCCTGTGTATTTTGGCCTCTTCTCAGTGCAACACATGGGTCTTATGAATATTTAATCTAACCGTCGATCCCCTCTCTCCCCTAGGAGTGGTACCCTCATTTCTTTGTCCTGACCAGCAGTAAGATCTACTACTCCGAGGAGACCTCCAGTAACCAGGGCAACGATGATGAGGAGGAGCACAGAGAGGTTAGTAGGCCGGATCTGCTGCTGATACACATGGAGATGAGAATCACTTGTGTGGTTACCAACCGGATTTGCAACAGGATCTGTGCACAGACGTTACACTTAATTGACATGATGTTCTAGGAGTGCTTTATTTAAAGAGGATGAGGATTGACAGCTTCAATAAATATATGTTTTAAAAACCTGTACCAGGATCAGCAATTTTAGGCGGACGCAGCTAAATAAGGCGGGCGCATGCAGTTCAAATTAATTCACACTGTGGTGGAGAGACCAAGTACATTTACTCAAGCATTGTACTTTTTGGACATTTTTGTTCTTTACTTGAGTATTTCAATTTCATGCTATTTTATACTTCTACTCAACTACGTTTTCTACATTTATTTAACGCTCAGTTAAAAATGACTTTGTTCATATAAAAACACACGATGTGCTGATATGGTACACAGTACTGTACTACTAATCTACACAGTATCCCCAGTATGTCCATTTGGTCCACATTGACAAACTACAATACTCTTGCATGTATAAAAACAGTTTAATATAATAAGAAAATACTGTGGAAATACCCATTCTGCGTAACGTATTAAAGTAAGTTAAGTATTAAGTTATGTATTTTTAGACCGTAGTATTTGTAATTTTACCATACACTGAGCTCACATCAGTTGACCAACTTCTTCTTCTCTAATCCTCCAGCCGTCCAACGGTATGGACCAGCACGTGACGGAGAAGTGGTTCCACGGGAAGCTGGGCGCCGGGCGGGACGGGCGGCAGATCGCAGAGAGGTTACTGTCCGAGTACTGCCTGGAGACCGGAGCGCCCGACGGCTCCTTCCTGGTCCGAGAGAGCGAGACCTTCGTGGGAGACTACACACTGTCTTTCTGGTACGTCCACCATGATACTACCATCAGACTTATTTTGGAAGTCTTCTATGTGTTTGTTTCAGAGTTGAAAGATATTTGTTTGACATTAATAAGCTGAATTGAAAATATAAATGAATCACATAGATAGGAAATGGTCATTGAATGCTGTTTACTGTACTATAATGTATATGGGATATTTCTGCAAGTGCCTTAAACTACTAACTAGACAAATGTTTTGTATTTTGTTGAGCTTCATTCGCGACATTATTTCACGTTTCCAACCAGTTGCAAACAAACCAAAGCAACAGCATGTCTCATTTGGTCGCCTATAATGGCGTCGTAGTCCCTTTGCGAATGTTGTGAGGCCCCTAGTGGTGGGAAATTACACATTTGTGGGTTTTACTGTAGAATTGTATTTATTTGAAACATTTTTGATATTTACAAAGAGAATTTCATTTGTATTTTGTCATCGACAACACAAGATTATATCAAAGTAACATTTATTTTTCATGATCATTTCATTAATTGGATTATTGCCAGTTGCCATTGTTGCCCTTATCTTTGGCTAAGGTTAGTGGGAAACTCTCTGGTGTGTTCTGTGGGGTTGAGCACTGCAGTGCAAATAACAGTGACCGATCAATCAGTGCCACTCCGTCATTGATTGAATGGGGTTGTGATCATTCACCTTCTCTCTGCTGTTATGCAAAGCGGAGTTAACGTCAAAGCGAATCAATCGGCATGCATGCGATTCGCCACAATGTACGGGAACAATGCTCACACGCAGAGGGCATTATGTTCAAGGTTAACAAAGGGGGCGTTTGCTTTTCATGAACTTGTCTGTCATAACTGTTACTTATAAAAGAATCACAATTTTCGATTGACTTTTTTCGTCTTACCAATCTTTGCACCAGGCGTTCGGGGCGGGTTCAGCACTGTCGTATCCACTCTCGTCAGGAGGCAGGCAGCCCCAAGTTCTACCTGACTGACAACCTGGTGTTCGACACGCTCTTCGCCCTCATCAACCACTACCAGCAGGTGGCGCTGCGCTGCAATGAGTTTGAGATGAAGCTGACAGAGCCGGTGCCTCAGACCAATGCTCACGAGAGCAAAGAGTGAGTCTCATCAAGAAACAAATATTCTCTACAAGGCTACAACAATGCCTGACAGCTGTTACTGCTATATCCGTATTATTATTTGATTGATTCATTTGTATGTTTTTATGTTTTAAATCATGTTATTTGTATTGACTCTTTTACTTGGAGTTGATTTACATTGTAGACTGGTAGCTGTGAACGTACACGAGGTGTGAAGTGAAACATCTGTAACCATCTGCCGCCTGTCTGTGTTGTGTTGTCCCAGATGGTACCATGCCAACCTCTCCAGGAGCCATGCAGAAAACATGCTCATGAGGGTCCCTCGTGACGGGGCTTTCCTTGTGAGGAAGAGGGCGGAGGCTAACTCGTTTGCCATTTCCTTCAGGTAACTTTTATTATCCTATTCCTTTGAAAGGTGTGACATGTTTACATCATAAATCATCATTTATGTTCTAACTTCCTTGTTCAATACAAGGTTGACTGACGAGAAAGGCAATATGTTTTATTAATATAGCGCCTTTCTTAACAATGTTATGAAGTGCTTCACATCAAGAGCAAGACAGAAAATAGAAAATAAATATAAATCACACAAAGATAAAAGCTTTTTTCAGGAAGAGATTTTAAAGCCGTTATTAATCAAGCAACCCTACTCTGAGAAGGTTATCAATTATAGTACAATTATCTTGTTTTTTCAAACTTCTGATAATCCTGGCAGCAGCATTTTGAAGGAGATGTATGGAAGCCTGGGTAATACATGTGTGAAGACCATAGCAGTAATCAACAAGAGACAAAATAAGTCCTAGAACATCATTTATTCCAGTTGTTCCCAACCTGGGGGGCGCGCCCCCCTTGGGGGGACGCCAAAGATCGCAGGGGGGGCGCCAGGCCTCAGATGATTTGAGGCCAAATATCATATTTAGACCCACTTCTTTTTTTTCTTTTTTTCTTTTTTAATATTCAAGTCAGTAGCTATTAAAGGCATAAAAAAACAGAAATGTATAATTCTTTCTTTAATAGAAATGTTTCTTCTGCCCGTAAAGTGTCCAAACCAGGCTTTTCTGGATAAGCGCATTTTTAAAACATAGTCATTGGCCATGCCGGTTTCAGTTGGATTATTACAGTTGCTCCGATCAGATCGGTCTCCTCCATTTTGTAGATTATTTACAACTTTTGAATCCACATAAACACATCGGCAAAATCCGGCTTACTTTGAGCATGTGTTTTAAACAGTTTAATCCCTTTGTGAATTGTTTCCACTTGCGCCGTCCTTTAATTTCTTCATACAGCGGGAATCCAAATGAATTAATCCTGAGTCCAATAACCATCAAAGTCACTCCAATAGTGCTCCTTAATTACGCTTTCATCCTCCTTTAACAAAATACTTCACATTCATCCAGTTTGTGACAGTAGTTGTAGCATTGTTGAGACTTTTAAACTTTAATTACCGCTGTTGCGCCCCCCCTTGTGTGTGGGGGGGCGCAACTTCCAACAGGAGTCATTTGGGGGGGCTCTTGGGGAAAAAAGGTTGGGAACCCCTGATTTATTCACTGTTAAGTTTCTAAACCAGATCAAAGACATAATGTCTGTTTCCTTCACAGGGCCGAGGGAAAGATAAAGCACTGCAGGGTGCAGCAGGAGGGTCAGACCGTGGTGCTGGGCACCTCAGAGTTCGACAGCCTGGTAGATCTCATCAGCTACTATGAGAAGCACCCTCTGTACCGCAAAATGAAACTGCGCTATCCCATCAATGAGGACACACTGGAGAAGATAGGCACTGCTGTGAGTACCGCCACACAATCAGAGGCTCACTGGTTAGAAATGCACATAATGTTGTCTGTGTAAAGTAATATAACATCTTAAAAACAACACATGTCTGTCTGTAGTTTGCCCTCTGTTGTGAAGCCTCCTGCAGCCTAGTGAGAGGGCTTATTGAAACATAATCTGTTGTCCAATAGGAGCCGGACTACGGGTCACTGTACGAGGGCAGAAATCCAGGCTTTTACGTGGAGGCCAACCAAATGCCAACATTTAAGGTGAGTGTTCAGTCTGGAGGAGTTTGTGTTGAGAACATCTGCAACTGGACATGCATATAGAAAGATGTGTGTCTCAACCGTATGTCTTGTCTTTCAGTGCACAGTGAGAGCCATGTACGAGTATAAAGCCCAGAGAGACGACGAGCTCTCCTTCATTAAGAACGCTGTTATCTCTAATGTAGACAAACAGGAAGGAGGATGGTGAGTGACTCTTAATTATCCATTAAGATCAATTATATTTGTGCAGGTAGAGACAGTGAAGCGTTCTGACGGGGGGGAATTCTACAGGGTACGACTATAGGATAGGATAAAGAAAATCCACCATTTGAATATCAACCCAATAGAGCGGTGCAGGAATCCTAAAACCCAGAAATGATTCATCATTTGACCACGTCTGCTCTTAGTCAAAAAGATTGTTTGTGGTTAGATTCCTGAAATAAGATTTGTGGCTAACACAAGCGTCAGAGTGTTTTCACATTAGTTCTACGACGTACATTTTCCTCAGTAATTAACCCACTCGTAAATGTCCAGAAGTGACTAAATAAACGACTACATGTCATCATGCGCTGGTGATGCAGGCATGCGACCATGATGTATTTCCTTTATAGAGTAATGATAGCGTTTTACTTCTGGCTACCGATTTACACAAAATAAATCCCAATGCGGTGTTCATATGTGGAGCTGATGTATCTTACATGTATTTTTGCCACAGAAGTTTACAAAAAAACACCTCATCACTGCACCACTCATTTTAGGTATACTTTGTTTCAACTATCATCTCCTCCCATTGTTTTTCCTCTCAGGTGGAAGGGTGACTGTGGAGGGAAGAAGCAGCTGTGGTTTCCTGCTAACTATGTGGAGGAGATCAGTCCATCAGCAGTGGAGCCCGATAGAACTGTGAGGAACAAACCCAGTATATTTCAAGTGGAATCGGTGCACCTGCAACCGTCCACACAACGTTTGGGTAGTCTTCTTTCCTAATCCTCATTCTCTCCATCAATGCAGGAGTTGACAGAAAACAGCCCCCTCGGAGACCTGTTGAGAGGAAGTGTGGACGTGTCTTCCTGTCAGATCGGTGAGTGGCTTCTCCGCTTCCTGTTCGACTCTGTCACCATGGCGCAGGGTCAACCCCCTTTTCTGGCTTCTAATTCAAGCACAACATTTCTGCCCTCTTTATTTTACATGGGCAAAGTCACCGCTTTATTGTCGTTTGTGTCCATTATCAACCTCTTCTATTATTCATTCTGCACCATTTGGTTTTATTCCTATCCTTGCTTTTCTCCCAGCTCTGTATCTGGTATTTTATTGACATCCTACTGTTTAGTCAATACACACCCATTAGTGTTGGCACATGCTGTCATGCATTGCTGTAGCCTCTTCTAACCACACTTAATACCTGAGCCTGGCGCTCTGCTTTGGCTCTTTGGCTCCATCTAGTGGTGGTCCGGGGAAATACTGAACACCATCCTCTCGTACACTTTGTTCCTTCACATGACCACTGGCACAGTCACAGCAGTTGAAGCCATTGTGGAGAAAGTGATGACGGTGAACCTTGTGGCAGAGCTGCTGTTTGTCTTGCACACCACTCGCTGATGTGCTCAGAATCAGAATACTTGTTTAGTCCCACAGAGGGGACATTTACATTGTTACAGCAGAAAAGAGCCAAAGACGGCTTAAAACAGAGGTGTCAAACTCAATTTCATCGCGGGCCACATTAGCATTATGGTTGCACTCAAAGGGCCAGTTGTAACTTTAAGATTATATAAATATATAATATATATAAAATAATGTATTATATTACATTATTGCCTCTGCATTGGATTATTATCGGATAGGGTAATTAATAACTTCATAATTAACTACGTCTCTTCAGTGCGCACGTCACAAAATGAGATGCATTGTGGGACATGTAGTTTATGGGGAACGTGCTTCTGTAAAGCGGCATTTAACCATATAATAAACGTATTATATTCTTTGCAAGCTCTTGCGGGGCCACATAAAATGAAGTCGCGGGCCGGATTTGGCCCCCGGGCCTTGAGTTTGACACCCCTGGCTTAAAAGATGCATGCATACAAACATATTAAAGATACAACAATTATAATAAAAAGGACACAATTTACAAAATACACATCCTGTAACAGTTCTGAGATATAGCAACCAGGTATATATTATATATTAACGGCATATATATATATTGTACATATTGCACATAGACTATAACACCCCTTGTTGTTAAATAACTGTGTTGTGTGTGTGGGGGGCTGCAGGAAGGAAGGACCTGCGGTATCTCTCCGTGAGACACCGCGGGTGCTCGAAGTTTATATTATTTAAACTTTGAAGGCACAATGAGAATGATGTTCCAACAAAACAATATATGGACTCATACATAAATAATCCCTTTGACCCACTTGAAGTGATTGGCGGTGTCTGTATGTGCAGAGACAGATTTTATGGGACATGGCATGGACAAAAAACATTATTTAATATATTGCTTTAACATATAGAGAGGTGAAATGCCAGTTGGAGAAATCTTTCTTTTTAAATAGTGTATCTGGGGTACACTGTGGAGTACCATAAGCCTTGCTGAGCCAGGGGGGAGGGGCCCACTTTGAGTGTTATGTTTACAAACGGCAAATGAAAAAGGCAAGTACCTATTATGCTTGACCTTGTTTGCCTCCAACCTTTTTAAAAGCAAGTCCAATTCAGATTGCAAAAGACCAAGATGTTTAAACACAAAAAAGCCTCAGTGTTTTTTTTATGAAGACCAATTCAACAGTAGTTTAAACTGATTCTGTAAAAACAATTATAACCTGCAGACAAAAGCATTTTCTCTCTATATCTGCCATTGCTCCTTTTCACTTACATATTTGTTATTTGTTAGTATTTTATAAAATGTTATAACATTTTCATAGATGCAAGCAAATTAAAATGATTTGATATTCCTGATGGTAACACGGTCTGATCTGAGCTCAAATAGGAAAGGGAACCTGTGTCTGTCCTCCTCATAGCAAGTTTTCAACTCGTCTTTCTTACATTTCTAGTTGTGCGTCCTGATGGGAAGGGCAGCCGGCCTCATGTCTTCTCCCTGGTGCCGAGCACCTCCATGCGGTCCGGCCCGGTGCTGGACGTCGCTGCCAGCACCCAGGAGGAACTCAAGGAATGGGTGTTCAAGATCCGTGAAGTCACAATGACATCAGAGGCCAAGGTAAATAGATATATATCTACCACATGGCTGACAGAGAACGCAGGTCAGGACTCATACCACGCTCACGCCAGTCAGGACTTGTGTTTGCCCTTTTAATACCGATAACCTCACTGAGCAGTGAGCTCATATGGTGTTTGTCAGCAATGCCATTCTTCAAAATCACACCGTTACACATTTCACACCTGGCTTCAATGAGGATTCATTTTCAACTCAGGTTTTGTTTGTTCTTTAGACTCCAGCCTACAAAACCAAAACAGTGTCCGAGATAAGGACCTGTTTTTTTACCTCAAACAACCATTACATGATCATGCAGGACAAATGTACTCTCTGTATCTGAGGTTCTTGTTTTACCTGAGCCGTATTTGTTGAGGGAGGAAAAAAGCTTTAGGCAGTGTTCGCGTCAGTGATTTGAAATGACATGCGATACTGTTGGAACAGCTGTATTTAAAGTATGTGTCCCTCTGCACAGCTGGAGGAGGGGAAGATGATGGAGAGGAGGAAGAAGATTGCACTGGAATTATCCGACCTGGTCATCTACTGTAGGCCTGTGCCATTTGACGAAGACAGTAAGGATAATGCACACTTATTGGACTGTTAACATAACACATACACTAATAATACTGAATACTGAATAGTACCAATTCAGTATTACATTCTGTCCTCTGTCTCTGCCTCCTGTAGAGATTGGCACAGAGCGGGCCTGTTTCCGGGACATGTCATCCTTCCCCGAGACCAAGGCAGAGAAGTACGTCAACAAGATCAAGGGGAAGAAGTTCCTGCAGTACAATCGACTGCAGCTGTCCAGGATCTACCCCAG
This sequence comes from Gobionotothen gibberifrons, assembly GCA_943591055.1. NCBI lineage: Eukaryota > Metazoa > Chordata > Actinopteri > Perciformes > Nototheniidae > Gobionotothen > Gobionotothen gibberifrons. The sequence continues at coordinate 3,368,018 of CALSBZ010046819.1, read as the reverse complement.
AGGACAGAGACTAGACTCCTCCAACTACGACCCTCTGCCCATGTGGCTCTGTGGGTCCCAGCTGGTAGCACTCAACTTCCAGACAGCAGGTAGGAGCCGTCCCGTAGGAGCAGATGAAATTATGGATGTGCGATAATGGGTATCGGCAAATAAAGGCTTTAAAATCAAATCTCAGCGTCAGCCAAATCCTATTTCAATATTGCCTCAGGGACAGCATCATTAAAACCTTTTAAAATAATAGCACGACATTTGGTATCACAATAAAGATGTTTAACATATAACCTAGATGGCAGCAGTTTTCTTAGTTTGCCCATGGATGTGTATATTTTGAAATGTGTTGTATTTTTGCATCACTATAATAGTAACCATAGTAATATGTTAAATCAACTACAGGGGAGAATTGTTGTTCTCTGAAATGAAGTGGAAAAAGACATGTGCATGTATCGGCATCAGACAAACCTGATATCGGGTAGCAAATCCTTGTATAAAAAAAGCAAAGAATATGTTTGTTTTCTTAATCGTTATACTTTTATTTTATTTACCTTTCCTCTTCCCCCCCCCCTGTGCAGACAAGCCCATGCAGATGAACCAGGCTCTCTTCATGCTGAACGGAAAGAGCGGCTACGTCCTGGAGCCGCCCATCATGAGGGACGACAACTTTGATCCCTTCGACAGGCATACGCTACGAGGCGTGGAACAAATCACCCTCGAGATAGAGGTAGAGCAAAGACAGATTTGGACTGTGTTCGCACGCACGAGTGATGCCCTTGTGCAGTTGTTTTCAAACTGCGAGGTGCTCCTCTCCAGCGGGAGAGTATAAGAGACACTGCATGAGGTGAAATGGACGGGTGCATGCGCGTGTTCTAAAAATAGCGCTGCTTGGTGGTTGTTGTTGGCCGGCCACTGATTTGAGTCGTTAATTACCAAGGTCAAGTCCTGCAGCAGCAGCTGTGACACACAACTCCAAATAAGGTCCTTTTTTAAAAGCCCTGCTCACACTCCTCTTGATAAGAACTCGGTTGAATCTGAATATACAGATATGACACACATATTTTTAGATTCAGCGTGACACTTCACAAGGATTTCAAGAGCGGTTGTCTGAATTGTGTGTGTGATGGTTTGCCAACAGTGTCAGACTGCCATAGGGGATGTGTTTGTATTCACGTTCTGAAACAAGTGTAAAGATCTGTTTTCCTCTCCCTCCTCTTCTGAAGGTTTTGGGCGCCCGCCACTTGCCCAAACACGGACGCGGCATAGTTTGTCCTTTGATCGAGATTGAGGTGTGCGGGGCGGATTACGACAGTGCCAAGCAAAAAACGGACTCAGAAGGTGAGCGTTACTCTGACTTTTACTATGGGTGTGTCTGACAGTAATGAAGTGATACTCTGCCAGAACTGAAGGAAGGAGTAGTTACTGTTTACTGGATACATTACCCTCGTGCAATTTCCTGCTCCAAGAAAAACAGGAAGTTGTACAAACAACTTAGCCATGTGTGGGAATACAAAGAGAACACATCAGACACAGTTCAAACAGCTGTAATCAGGATTTAGACAGATAAGTAACATTGTTCAAATACGCTTTTACAAATGTGTTTCTGATGTTCTTAGCCACTTACTGTACTCTTGTTATTAAGAAAGGATGCTAAAGACAAGTATTTACACAAAATTCAAATGTAACTATACAAATAACCTTAAACCTTTTTAACAGTGATAACATTAGTTTTATATAGCATACATTCTAAATAATGAGTATGCTTTTATTCTCTGCTGTTTGCTGTTCATGTATGGTTGTCTATCTGCAGTGTGGTTCTTCCAGCAGAACACACAATTAGCCAATGCAAAGAAAACTCCCTGAAGGAATAAGATAAGATCGAGCTTTATTGTCTCCCTTAGGAGAAATGTGTCTTGGGCATCGAGATAATAAACATAAAACATTCAGGTCAATCAGTCATAGATACAGAACAGAGATCACATATCACATGGCAAAGAAACAAACAAGAAACATACAGGTACAGCACTTTCCCTATTGCATTCATACATAATCAAATATTGCACTTTCCCTATTGTATTCATACACAAATCAATATTGCACTTCCCTATTGCACCTATGCATAGTGTCTGTCAAATTGCACATATCCCTATTGTGTCCATACCTATTTACACATAATGCAGTCCTAAAATCCTTAAATCAGTGTTTTTGAACTTGCAGCTCCTTTATCTTGAAGTAGATGTTTTTAATCGAATAGGTTTAGAGTCAGATGTCTAAAAATAAGGTCTGTGGTTAACACAAGTTTAAGAGATTTTCAACTTTTGTTTACGACATGTCAGTAAATTCCCCACCACACAAAAAGACTTGCTGTCATCGGGAACATTAGACGTCAACACAACAAACACTAGTCTGCCTTTAGCTTGTTGGTGGGACATCAGCTCACGGGACAGAGGTGTGCTTGTTGGGCCTGCATTTACGCTTTAGAATTCATAAAAAGTGTTTTTCATTAGTGAAGAACATCTTGCTGAAAAAACATGTAATTTTCGTGCTTATTTTGTGTAATATTAAAATGTCTGATGGCTTTTTTTTAAAGGAATCAGGAATCAATAATATGTCATCCCTGCAAAACTCCATAGCTCCTGTTTCTTTCAGTGTAATAATGAATGAACTGAATTTTGACACATGGATGCAATTGTCTAGACATTTTAAGTTTTAAGTTATTGCTGAATGTTGTTTTTTTCACTGCTGTTACTGGGGGAAAGAATTGTTATACTGTTATTGTTACAGTTGAGACACCAGTGATGATGCATATTTTTACATTTCTCAAACTCCTCTGTCCATCTTCTTCTTGTCCTCTCCAGCTGATAACGGGCTGAACCCCACGTGGCCCCGAAAGCCATTCGAGTTCACGATATGCAACGCTGCCTTTGCCTTCCTGCGCTTTGTGGTTTATGAGATTGACATGTTCAATGACCAAAACTTCCTGGCTCAGGCCACATTCCCCATTCACAGCCTCAAGACAGGTACACACAGATTTAATGTGCTCTCAGAAATTACCCTTATATCCGGTTGGGGATCAGTGCTGTAAGATACGTGTCTTTCTGCAACACCAGGTTACCGGTCGGTCCCTCTGAAGAACAGCTACAATGAGGATCTGGAGCTGGCTTCCCTGTTGGTCCACATGGACATCATCAGTGGCCGGGTGAGTGACTGTTCTTTACCAAATCCTGCTCAGTGATGCTTCCGCCCACAACAAACCCTTCAGGCACCGAAAACATGAGCAAAGCTAGCTGACACATTTCACATTGTTGTGGTCCTGTCCAGTGTTACTTTCGTTATTGGAAACTATGACTAGAAGACGAGAAGAGAGCACCAACGTCTTTAAACTCCAACCTTGACTACATCAACATGCAATATGTGGACGTAAAAAGGCAATCTAGGATGTAGTTTAAAATATGAATAAACTACCAAATTCTCTCAAAGACAAAGTTATTACACATTTGATAAAGCACTAAGAGTTAAAGATTCTGGTGAGAAAAATAGACCCATCATTTGTTCATACTGTCTTAAAGAATTAAGTTTAAGACGGTCAATTTGAAGTTGGATGTTACATAAAATGTTGTTTTTAGACCAGTGTTGATCTCTGTCAACAACAGTCTAATATACAAATTAAACACATTCGATAATATGTGTATTTTAGTCGGTTTCAGAGGTGCTGATAAGATGATTTGGTTACTAAATAGGTTTCCCTATTTTCTCAAAATATATAATATATCTAACTATTCCTTCAAAATGAGCCTGTATGTTAGTTATATAGGATACAGTCCCACGTGTACAGATGACCACAGTCCCATGAACACTGTAGAGGTATGTAGAGTTGATATTTTGTTTCGTCTCCCCTCCCGTTTCTCTCAGGATGAAAACGGGGAGGTTCTGAGCCCGTTCATCGCAGTGGGGGCTGCGTCAGTGACGGCATCAGTGACGGCATCCTCCCCATCTGGGCGGGAACGTTCGGGGGAGTCCGTGTCCTCGACGTCCTCCAACGTGTCCCCTGTGCCCCAGTCCCCGGCCCAGGCCCAGGCCTACAGGGAGGGCTCCTTTGAGTCCCGCTACCAGTCCCCTCTGGAGGACTTCAGGGTGTCCCAGGAGGCCCTGTTGGACCACATGGACCCCCAGAACAGACAAACAAGGTACATATGAGGTGATCTAGGTTTTTTTCAAGCCTGTGCGGTGAGTTTTGTATCGGTGGAAGATTCCAGACATCCTCCTGTCTTTGTTTTTACCTCAGGATGCTGCGGAGGACCAGAGTGGGCGGAGAGAACCGTGTCTGAGTCCAAGCCAATCAGGACACATTTCTGTTGCACCCCCCCCACCCGTCTATCCCCCCCTCCCCCTTGTACCCAGTCGCCTCTCCCCGTACTGATGATGTCACTGACTGCTGTGAACACTGTTTCCATGGAAACGCCCACCACCGCTTTGGCCTACATTTCAGGCAGCTCTCTCACCCTCCATTCTCCAAACCAACTCCTCTCTCTCTCTCTCTCTCTCCCCCTCTCTCCCTCCGCCCAGCCCTCTCACCACTCGCCTGATGGGAAGGAGGGACTCGGACACAAGAGTAGAGGGAGGACCGCTGAGAGGAAGCTGACCGTTGGGACAGGAAGAAGAAATTGACATTCATGGGAGAACAAAAACAGGCTGGAGTAGAGTCCCGCTCTGGGCTGGTTGTGAGAGGACGGGCTGCCCTCTCTTGGCTTTAGGTGTGCCCAACATCTGCCTAGTTTGGAGGCTAAGAGGAGGGAAATAGAGAGTTATAAAAGGTATCAGTTTGAAACTGTTCCCCAGTTAAGTTTCTTCGCTCTTCTCTCTATTAGTCGTATATGAATATATGTATTTATTCCTGCTGTGCTGTTGGCCGGAGAACAGCAGCAGCTGACCTGCTCTCAAAGAGCTTCTTTCTCCATGTTTTTAATTATTCTAATTATTTAAGCCTTTAAAACATTCATAATGTGACTTTTCATTTTTTAAATGTATATGTGTAAAACACGAGGGCTCTCTACGGCTATTTTAATGTCTCTCTGCTTCATAGAGGAAATTACCGCCTCCAGTCAAACTCACACCATAACCCTGGGGGAATATCCCACCCTTTTTTTTTTTTTAAGGCATCAGGAAGAAGTCATAGCCTGTTTGTGTTGGAAGAAGTGAGAGCGTATTATCTGCACACACAAACACACATGCATACATTTAATTTCTAATTTACATTCCAAGTATCTGCACATTATTCCATATTCCTGCTTCGCAGGCGCCTTTACAAGCCAGTCTGACACACTCCTGAGTTCCTCCAATCATCATCAATCATGTCATCATCACACTGTGATGAAGCCGGACCAGGGATACATGTTGTCCTACGATAGGTTGAAGTCCAAGTGATATTTTAGTTTATAATGATCAGGGTAGGGTCTGAATGGTTACCCTTGATTAGCGAAAACTTAGTGAACACTCCCGCAGGACAAATCCTTACCTAAATACAACAAAATGTTCCTCCTTACGATTTTTAGCCTGCATTCTCTTCCAAAATGTAAATGGACCGTATTAAGTGCTGCACAGTCATCTTGTGTATCAGATGATTGTTCATTGGCTGCAAGGTTACGGCTAAAATAACAATACTGATAACTGATCATTTTTAAAACAGCTGGTTTGAGGAACACAGTTCTAACCTCTCATTTGACATAATTTTCGGTGACAGGAAACATTGTAAATGTACCATACTGTAAATACAGTCAAGCTATTAAAATTGCAGCCTTTTGATTATGTGATTTATGATTGAATATTTCAGAAATGTGGATATTTGTACTGACATTTCAGGCTTAATAGAATTTATGGCCGCTTTTTATTCTGTATTTTTTATTTGTTGAGCATAACTATTCCCATACCTAACACGGCTCTTTGACTACAGTGAATGAACAACGGTCACTGTTTCACATTTTGAGTTTAAGTTTAAACAGATGTCTCTAAGAAGAGGTTTTCGAGGTCCAAATGTGTTTTACTGCAACCGGCTTATTTGTCAGCATTTGTGAGGTTTGTGAGTTCCCTGTGTTTGAAAGGAAATGAAGTGTTGTTGACCAAGTGGGAGCGTTTGCATTGCCGTTGTAAAGAAAACATCCCATATACACCTCATGAGAACGTTTTGACGCAGCACAAAAACATAAGGGACCTTTTGTGTTTGTGCTGCCACGGTGTTTTAGTCCTGGGGGAGTTCTGTCGCAGCACAAAGCTGCTTCCCAGAAAGCTATGAGGATTTTTTTAAGTCTCACTGCTACAATAAACATTAAATTGCAACTGCCCCTGAATTGATCTGTGATGAAATGTGCAAAGTTCAACGTGTAAGCAACTGGATAACAGCTCAAAAATGAATGTCAAATGCTACGTGTTGCAATTCGTTCCCAACTTTAAATTCCCTTTCTGGCTTCGACTCATACATGTTTGTCTAACTTGCTAATTCAGACTTCTCCTGAGCAAAAATGTTGGCGTGTTTTAAAGTGCAGGGGTTTTTCCATGTCCTTCGTTTATGGAGTGAGAGCCTCTTTGGCTGGAGCAGAGTGTAAGCTTCAGATTTAGCAGTAGCTGTGTTTCTGTGGCTGACGGAAGACGCGTATATAACCAACGGTGTTATCTTTCCAGGTTGGTATCAGAAACAGTGTTTCCTCTGCTTTCATGTGATGACTATGTGATGTAAACTCAGTATTCTCAGTCAGTGTTTGACCACTGAGACACACCTAAGCCATAGGGTATGATTTATGCTAAGGTAAAAGCAGGGACAGGAGTAAATACTTAAGTCTCAACTACATTCTTTTAGCATCTTGTGTTTGCAGCCTCATATTGATTCCAAGGCTACCCCATATTACAGTTGTTTTTTTCTTTCCGTTGTCTTTATGGAGAGCTCTCCCTCCAATGCTGCATTGCTCTTATTGCCGACTGCTCATGTCTGTGTGCCTCTGTCTGTGTACACATCATCACAGCCACATCATTCACCTCGTGCACAGCCACGCTACGCCCACGCAGCCGCTCTCACTTATTCTCTCTGATCGGCCTCCTGTCAGCACTGAGCGAGCGACTGCTGCTCAGTGTGTCGTACCGGTTATGGCGGGACATCGTGAACTCCCATCAACCTATAAAATGGTCTAGATCAACCAGACTAACTAAAAGCATCTCTGTGGGTGTGCAGGGCCCATTAGCCTAATTTGTTTTTCTTTGTTCCAATTATGTGTTTTGTTACCGACTGTCTCATTTACTATCGCCTTTCTGTAATGTGCCTAAACTATGGAGAGGAAAAGTATTCATTTTAATTTTGCCTTTCATATGAAACATATTAAATCCTGAAAAGTAAATAAAATACTTACTACTTTATGCCGTTGTCTTATTTTCATTGCATTTATATTGAATCTGGTGCATTTTTTTCCTACAGTTAAATGTTCACTAATTGCATCACTGAGAATTAGTTTCATCAACCTCAGATACTGCACCACAGGAAGAGTTCCGGGAGTGTGTAAACAGCTGCCTGAGATGATTAGAAGAATCGATTACGTTTTGTGTGTGCATGGTCCTTGATTGTAAGGACTTGTTTTCTTGTGGGTTTACACTGTTTGGACAAATCAAACAGTTTCAAAGTTGTCACCTTGAGATTTTGGAAGGTGTCACTATTTGTTCTAGTCGGGCATTTTGTGCTATAATTAACGAGGACAGCCAATGATGGGTGAAGGAGATGGGGAGGTCAAGGAGCCAGACTTGTTACAATTCCTCCTCAATGTATTAAACCCTCAGGCCATGTTTCTGATGTTTCATATACTAAGTTACCAAGACAGATCTGTATATCAAATATAAATTATTGTTAGTAGCAAACTTAAACAAGAGGCTTTTTGTTGGCTCCCTCATAACTAAAGCATTATTGTTTATAGTCAAGATCAGGCATAACTACCCCCCCCTCCCATTATTGTACACCATTAGGAAGAGTCTTGAAGCCACATATTTATTACATTCTGTTTATTCTGCAAATGACATCTGTAAAAAGTATACATCAAGCCTAAGTGTGGAACTCTGGTGAAAGTTCAGTTATTTTACAGTACATTTTATTTCATAGGAGAGCCCCATAAAAACAAATGTACGTACACGTGAGTGACGTAAAGATGCACTCGATGCTACAGCACAAACCAGATTCCATAGAGTCTACGTGTCGCATTTTGTTTAAACAACAGGGTGCTTGCCTTCTCAGGATAACGGAATTCAAAACATTTTATTTTCACCAAACTGGACAATTTAAATGTCCTAGATATGAAAAGTAAAAAGACAAAGTTTAAATGAACATCAATGCTGAGTTCCACATTTACACTATGAACAGCCTTGCTAGCACATTTAAAGTAAGCTGCAAGCATGAAGACAAAGTGTATGAGTGCAGGTTGTTGGAAAAGGGGAGTATGAAGATGGCACAATGGAGAAGGTCATTTGATCTACTTTAAGGCCTTTAAAAAGGCAAGCACCCTGTGGCTAAGAGCTGTGCAGTATTTCGTACCCCAAAACTAACTATGAACAGGCTGTTAACACTCTTTCGATCCTTGTCTGAGTGTTGATTTGGTCGATGACTGTCCAAAAACCTAACCCTCCCCATGCTCCTTATCAACATCTGCTGAGGTCCCGCCACTTTCTCCCTTTGCTCCCTCCAAAACCACCCCTTCCTTTCTCCCGTCACAGCAGGCAGGCGGAACAAAAATGGTAGAAAATATTCGGGCCCCTCCTTCCTCTCCTGCACTTCAGTCTCTACTGGGACTTCCTTCTGAGGGGAAAATGGCGGACGGGAGGGTTCTGGAGAAGGTCTGTGTAGCGGAGGGGTGGATTCAGCAGGAGGAGGGCAGGGAGTGGGTGGATAAGAGGAGGGGGGGGGGGGGGGGTAGTGGCTTTAGTGTCCATCTCATGTGGTGGGGGATGTCATGCCTACCTCTAGGGGTGTGAGAGAGGGATGGGTGGGGATGGCTTCAGGGTCCATTTCCCTCCAGTGATCCCGTTACAAGCACATCTGCCGTCTTTTCCTCAGACTACCGACACAAAGACCACCTGCGTTGTGAACTCCATCCTCAGAAAAAAAGAGCCTCTTCAATCTGTTCCTGTAGTAACAAAAAACAAAAAGAAATTAGAAATCCATCGCCCTGACAACATGCTCCAGAGAACAAGAATAAATGTTCTTTATTCATACACAGTGTACTGGTGGCAGGCTGCCTGTCACAGCACGCCTCGGTACACATCATTATGAACATTGTGTGTTTTCTTGTTTCACCTTAGACAATTATCCATGTTGTGATTCATATATCATATAACCAGTGTCTCCCTAGCTCTATCACTTTCTCCCATCACAACTGGACAACCTAATGTTGTAACAAAGCCTAAATAGTAACCCATAGTATGTTTTTGTGAGAAAAGGTTGGAAATGTAGAAAAGATAGTCAGTGCGGTAATGAATAGAGAACGCTTGTCGAGTGGATATCAAGTCTCTGTGGTGTCTAAATAAACATTTCAGTAATCGGTCGATTAATCACAGATGGTCCATCGAAAAATAAATAATCTGCAGCTTTTCCAATAATCATTTCAGTTAAGCAAATGTGTTAAATACTCCAGTTCAGTTAGTTTGAATTGCTTTCTTTGTCACATGATAGAAAATTAAATATGTAAAGATTTTGAAAGGTTGGCTTGCGCTTGTGAATGCCATTTGTAAAAAAACTACTTTTTAAATTTAATAGATTGATCTAGAAGAAAAAAAATGTGTTATACTCTGCTTGTTGACTTGCAAGGATTTTATGACAGTATGTATCACACTAAAGATTGCTCGTGAAACGAAGACTACCTTTAGTGGGATTCACAGTCTCGTCAGTGTTGGCCTCCTCTGCTTCCTCTGTTGCGACACCACACACCGACTGCTCCATTTTCTCCTCCGTCCCTCCTCCTGGCTGCGGCTCCGGGGGGGAGGATCCTGTTGTTCGTGGCTCAGCGTCTGCTGCGACTGCTTTGGGTTCTGTCTCCTGAGCAGCAGCCGTCTGTTCCAACAGAGGCAAAGACGCTGTGGTAGAGAACCAGTGTCGTACCAAGTCTGCTGTTAAACCACTAGCCTGAGCTAGTTCCTGCAACTGTGCACAAAGAATAATCTGTGTTAAAGGACAGGGAGGATGCATTTTTAAAAACCTAATTAAAGCTTGTCATACTTAACGTAGCTTAAGAGCAGCCACCGTTATCACAAGTGACAATTACAGGTTGACAATTACAGGTTGACAGTAAATGCTAAAAACCTGTGTCCAAAAGCATTCATAAAAAATGTTGCTTATAATCAAAAGTTCTCTCATTTGTTTTGTTTATAACTCACATTAAGTCGAAATGATTTGCTTTATTTCAGAAAATAAATAATTGTGAAAATCAAATTTAATTGCTCTTCCGTTCTAAATGTGTTAAAGGTGGGGTATGTCATTTTGGAGAAACCAGCTCGAGTGCGCTAGAATTTGAAACTACACAACCGGAAAAAATCTGCCACTTCCTTACAGAGCCCCTCCTCCAACACACACAAACGCACACATGACCAATGAGGGCACGAGATAAGCTTGTGCACAGATGGAAGGCTGACAGGCAGGTAGGCCATCCAGTTATTTTAGCCGGGCCGGCTCAGATGATTGGTCGTGCTTTTTACAGCACTACGGCTTCCACAGATGACATTTTTTCATGTATTTATTGTCAAAGAATTTAATATATTCATTGCTATCGGGATGCTAAGAGCATTCCATGGAATATAACAAAAAGTGTTTCTGAAATAAATGACATACCCCACCTTTAACACAGGGTTGTCTCCTTACCTGTGACTCCTCCAGGCTGCTGTAGGTGTCGCGGTGGGCCTGCAGGATCTCTATGTTCTCCTTCTGGAGGTCCTCTTCCAGAGCCATGGTCTGGTAAGCCTCCAGCCACTTCAGCTGGCCGTTCTTCTGCACATAACGGCAGTCCCCAAACCAGCGCACCACCTCTGGTCGGGGCAGTCCGGAGCTGCAGATCAGGTCATCGTACTGCGTGGCGCTGGGCCACTGGGTACGAGCGTACACTTGTTTGAGCTGTTGCAGCTGCTCCGCGTTCTTCTTACCTCGTAGGGCTGTGGGTTTGGGGGAGTTGGATGGTTTGTGTGTTGGGGTGGAGGGTTGGGATGGTTTGGGGGTGGTGGATGGAGTGAGGCCTGGGGAGGATGCAGGTGTGTTACTGGAGTGCAGCGGGCTATCCAACCCTTCACCCTCTGCTTTGCTGTTGGCCTCCGTCACCTTTAGCATCTTCAGGTTGATTTTAATAGGGTTCACTTTCAGTTCTCCTGAGCCTTCCTCTTTCTGTCTCTCCTCCCCATCAACTTCCATCTCCCCCTCCTCCTCTCTCAGCACCCGCTCAGCCTCCTCTTTCTTTTTCTCGGCTGCCAGCCTCTTCCTCCTGTCAGCGAACCAGCCATGGATCTCCCTCCTGGTCATCTTTGTCTCAGATCGCAATCTGTCCACTTCCTCTCCTGTCGGGTCTGACTCCTGGCAAAAACTGGCCTCTAGAGCTTTCAACTAAAAGACAGGAATGGAAAAGGTCAAAAAAGGACTGAGTAGATTTAGCAAGAAGGATAATCGGCACAAGTTAAGATTTTTCTTTAGGCACTTATCTAAAGGCATTTCTACATTTTAAAACTGTATGCAATAACACTCCTGAAAAAGACCCGTAAACAGACAAACATTTTGAAATAAGTTGAATTATTTCAAAATGTTTTAACTTAATAATAAAAAGTCTCAGCATTAGTACTGATTGATCAGTAAAAACATTGTCAGCCTCTAAGCATCGAATCCCTATAGTCTCTCACGAACCAATAGCCTCACCTGATGAGGTTCTCTCTCCTTGTAGCGGATAGCTGTGAAATCTGGAGAAGGAGCTCTGGGGAGTCGACGGGAAGGTGTGGTGGGAGAGGTTGGAGTCTGTGATGCAGTCGGGCTCAGGGGGGCCGAGCTGTGCTGGGGAGTTTTTGAGCCGGAGTTGCTGCTGCTCTCAGACAGATCCACAGGTTGGGCGCCGCCAGCAGCTCCGCCCCCTGCCGTACCTGAAGCGCTCCCTGCTGCCCCCGCCTTACTCTGCGCCCCTGTGCTGGAGCGGGACCCTTTGAGGTTGCGGAAGTGGTAGCGCCGGTCACTGAACCACTTGCGGACTTCTCGTACTGTGAGCCCGGTCAGAGCGATGAGCCGGTCAACCTCCTCCTGGTCGGGAAACTGGCAGACCAGAAAACTGTCCTTCAGGTGGTTGAGCTGCTCCTGAGACTTTTTGCCCTTATAGAAGCTGGGGTCCAGGAACGCGTTCACAGACATCCGAGATGCAGGTGAGGGGGAGGGAGACTTTGAGATGGGGGAAGACGCCTCCTCCATTTTGATGGCTGGAGAGTTGCTGGTGGTGGTTTCGACATCATGTGTGTCATTTGTGATGCTGCTATCGTTGGCATCTTTGCTCTTCTGTCCCTCTCTGCCTGCTCTGCTGCTTTCTGTGGACCCTTTGTTGTCACTCTTCACAGCGTTGGTGTTGTTTGCTTTACTGAAATCAGTGTTCTTAGCATTTACATAGCTGGTGACATTACTATTGCTCTTGTTATTGTAGTTTGCACTGCTTTGCTTACCATTGACACTGCTAACCCTAGCATTACTGCCCCCTAAACTAAGGTTGATGACACTAGCCTGACTGCTAGTAATAATACTGCTTGTGCCCCCTCTACCACTCCTACTACTATTACTGCTGCTAATTATGTTGCTCCCAGTGCTACTGCTGCCCACCGTCCCCACCACCATGCTGACGCCTTTGTCTGCCACCAGGGCGGCAGCGGGACGGGCCTGCATGGGGCGGGCTGCTGCCTGGGGCTTCGGTGTGACAGCCAGGGCCAACGGAGTGCTGCTAACCTGGATACCATTTGTCATGATAACCCCTCCTTGGCTGAGAAGAGAGCCCTGCAGGAAGTGAGGGATCCCTGTCACCCCCAGCGAGGCAGGCAGGACTGTGAATGTGTGATGGGTGGAGGTTTGGTGACTATGGATGTGGTTCTGCGAGCTGGCAGGTGCAGTCTGTATGATGGTGTTGAACATCTTCCTCCTGGCCTCCTCTATCTCCTCAGGAGACCAGCTGATGCCTTGTTTGAGTCTCTGGGCCGTGAACCAGATCTTGATCTGCTCTTCTGGGAACTTTGTGACCACAGTCAGGTAGCAGAGCTCCGCCTTTGTGGGGTAAGGAAACTTACTGAAGGAGGTCTTCAAGAAGGAAGAGGAGTCCATGGAGGCACTGTAGGTAGGGATGCTGCTCAAAGGAATCATCACCTGGGAGGAGAAAGATTATCACATTATTCAATCTCTTATAAATCTCATTACACTGGGACACAAAGAATTCATTACAAAAAAGTTACCTTGGGGAGATTTTTGGAGGTTGAATACGAAGCCGAGGAAATATTTGAGGAGACTGTGATTGGTGCAGATTGATGAAAGTTTCTGTTTTGAACCATTGAGACCACCTGTAGGGAAAATATTTCAAATGTATTAAATGTTTTTCATATCTAATATAAGTCAATTATAAACAAACTTTTCCAAAACAGCCAAATGACCACCTACCTGTGTGATGGGAGTCTTGAGCATTGGTAAAGCTCCAGAGCCGTTGACTATCTGGATTGCTGAAGGCAGAGTGACTTTTGTGGTCCCATTGTGGACGATGGTGGGAACATGGGTGACTGTGACTGCGGGAGGATCTTTTCTCTCAGTCTCTCTAGAAGAGGAGTCTGAGGAAGGCTCATCAGAAATAGGGTGAGACACCACTATCCGTTTAGACTCTGATTTGCCCTTCAGCATCCTAATCATCGGGGTTTTGGTGATGGAGATCTCGCTTTCTTTCCCTGTTTCTGCCCCAGTTAGCAGATTCTGCTCCACCACAACCCTCCTGTCCTTCTTCCTCAGCTGCAGAGTCGTGTTCAATGTGCTAGGGTGAATCCTGGCATTATGCAGGGCCAGCCCCTCAAACTTGGGCGCTGAGACCCTGCAGCTTACACAAAAAAAGCTGGGGTCCGCACGAAAGTCTGGGTGCCCAGAGTACACATGATCCAAGAACAAGTTAAGGTCATGGGTTTCAAAGTTACAAGGCTTACAGGTGTAAGTGCCAGCACTGTCTTTGATGGCGTCCTCCGCCTCTGGTCTGAAAGACTCTCCTGGGTCGGGAGAGCTATGTCTGCCACCTCCAGAAAACCTGGATTGACAGTAAAAATCCGGAGAGTCCCGGTCAACCTCATCTGTTGGGCGTATGATCTTGCTGGGGATCATACAGGGGATAGTGGACTTCCTCTTGCTGGCCATGGTGCGACCACAGGGTGGGTTTTTCAAATGGCTGGGAACAGGGTGTGAGTGAGATTATGGGCTGACTATAGACCAGGCATGGGGGAAGGAGGACAGCGGGACATTTCCATAGGTCCACTTGTAGTTCTCACTGCAACTTCAAAGAGGGAACCTGGAAATGAAAGAGAGTAACACGTTTTAGAACAAGTCATGTTTTAAGATAAGAGGTCATTTATTTATCTCAAATTGTCCCAATTTGGGATCAATAAAGTACCTCTAAGTTTTGGATTGTGGCATAAAATGTTTCAAGTACAAATGACGGAAGAGTCGTGAGAGGGAGAACAGATTGCAAAGAGAAGAAATTAGGTGGGATATCTTACGCCACTCAGTACAACCCAGATTTCTCAGCTGGAAGAAAATCATCCATGGCTGGATTTTTCCAGGTGAAATATCAACAAAACAGGTAATAATAAGCGTTGGTGTTAAGATTCAGCCCGAAGCCTTTTAAAAACTAGAGTGTTGCTTGAAGATCATTACATTTAAAAAATAGTCTTGTCCTCAACTCCCATGAAACTCAAGGCTATCTCTTTTATGAGGGCATTCAACCCACCTCAGTCTGCTCCTTCACTAAAGGCTTTTTAGGAGAGCTCCTGTCCTACCCTCCTTTCCCCTCCCCCACACAACTCTGCCTCACTTCCCCTCGTTCAGACACACCCCCACAGAGAGAGCACATTCTGTATTTTTTTTTTATCCAAAGCCTCTGTAGCTTCAGTGAATACTTTTTATAAAGATTTCCACATACATTCTCACTTGTGAATGAGTTGCTTAAGATAGAGTCTACTTGATAATTGTGTTAGTGGGTGGATCAACAGATGTTCCTCAGGAAAATGGCGTTCTCGTCCAACACTAGCACAGACAGTGCAGATTGAAACCGTAGACCTGCGTAAGTGTGAATGTGAATCTTCAAAATGTTCACATCACCCCTAGAGCCTTTGTCCCCCTTACAAAATGGCGAAGCTTCCTGTGGAGGAGTGTTCCCCTCCCTCTGACAGAGAGGTAGTGATGCAGAATTGGAGGACAGCTCTAGGGCAATTACTCTCCCTAGCACTCTTCACCGACATGACACCTCACGCAAAGAGCAGCAAAAGCTCACAAAAGTTCAGCAGCTAAAAGACGTTTAACAGGAAAACCCTAAAACCTTTCAAAGTCCAGCCCCTCCCTTCGCCAACAAATCCAAACCAAATGCAGCTTTTCTGGTAGGCCGCCCACATCTAAAATAATCATGCTCTTTCAAAATAGAGCAGTCCTATAAAAAAATGTTAAACTTGAGAGGGACTTGTTTCAGACTTAGCATAACCTCTTGATGCACAATAATGCTGCAGCCTTTCAGGTGAGCAGCACACTACAAGTTGTCATCATACAATTAACCAAACCACCAATCAAATGTAACTAATTCAGTGGCAAAGGCACTCTTTTTTACCAACAAACACACACACTCTTTGCTTTACATAAAGGTCATGGTACATTAGCTCAGAGCCCAGTTAACCGTCACAGGCCTGGGGTGTGACGGATGCCCTTTCACACACTTACCGAGCGAAGGTATACTTTCCTGCAGTCTGAAGCCAACAACCTCAGTTAAAGTCGATTACTTTTTCTAACTTCCTGTGTCTACTTTCCAAAATGTTTTGAACTCAATACCACAAGTAATTAATCAATTAAACACTGTATCAAGCATCTTAATTGAACATGCGATTTGTTATCTTTATCTTAGTTTGACGTTATGCATCTGAGAGTGAGGGGTAAAGAGGAAAAATAAGTTTGCTACTGTGGGGGGAACGTGATGCCCCCTTGTCCCCCCGAGCATGCCTCAGAGAGAGTAACTGCCCTCAGCTCGGGCTGTTGTGCACCCCTCCTACTGCCCTGCCATTCAGTTCTGCATCAGGGGGCACCGCTCTGCCAAGGCAGGCTGGTCACATGACCAACACAAAGGCTTATGGGGGGGCAGTCTCAGCCATCCATCACGTGGTTCGGTTGGGTGTGGGGGGGGGGGGAAGGGGGGAGGGGGGGCGGGGGGGGGGGGGGCAGCCGGTTTGGGGGTGAGGAGGCAAGGGAAGGAGGGGTGTTAACTGTCGTGGAGGAAGCACTGAGGTGTTTCAGTGAGGAATTTCTCCTCCCTGATACCCCCCTCCAACCAGCCAACACCACCCCGCCCTGCTAACCCCCGATCTTCAACGCCCCCTTCTTGCTCCAAACTACAATCACAGTCCTTCCCTCCTCCCTCCCTCCCTCCTCGCTGCACTGCAAAGACTGGAATGTTCCAACCCGAGCTCTTCAGCCAGTGGACACAACCTGAAGTTCAGCTTGAGTGTCTGTATGTGCACACTCATGCGTCTCAGTGTATCATGCTCACCAATTACTCAAACTAAAGACAAACACATAAGGTATCACAAATTATCAAAATAACTCATGTAAAAAGAGACAGCGCTACGATCGCAACAGATCTTGCATCTCGCACTGATGGCATGTGAGACGAATGAAAACACTGTGACCACATTTGCAGATAAAGCTTGAGTCTCTGCAAGGCGAGTTCCCAGCGCAGACCCAGAGGCCTCACACAGGTGAGGACAGAAACAATGCACAATGCAGGCCGAGCTATTATTGGCGAGTCGACATGGGCAGCTCATGTCTCCGCAACGCCGGGCTCAGACAGAGCACTGTTGACTCACGGGTATGAGCACATCGGCCAGAAACTTTAATTTGAAAGCTACACATAGATTGACTGACCATGTGGTGATGGTGGGTTTGTGTCTGTTATGCGTGTCAGCATTTGCATGTGTGGGTTTCCTGTGAGATAGAGAGTGGAGAGAAGGGGAGGTGGGGGTGGGCGAGTTGAGCAAGTGTGCTCGCGTCTGTGTGTGTATGTGGCGTGCGGGGGTGGCTGCCTGCATGCCTGTGTGTGAGGCTTGTTTACCGAGGTAGTGAGGCTGCCATTTTTTCTGCATGTGAGAGTCAGAGATCTCCCGGTGACACACAAAGGCGATGTTCTTGACTTACTGACTCTCGTCTAGGCCCGGGCTGTGTCCTTCGAGTACAGGCAAATGATAACACACTCTAGAAATCCTACAGCTCTGCTGCTTGGCGTAGCAGCAAGCTAACTCCTCACCTAGCTGAGAATACAGGTGTAATGTTGATATGTTTACACGTGTAACAAATGCTCTATGGTGTACAGTCTTTTCCTTGTTTGCTCTTGCTTCCACACTTGTCTTTTTTTCTCCCTCTTCCCCTGTCTCTTCACCCTCACTTCCCTCTCCCTCTCCAACAGTCTCTGCACCCCTTAACTCCCTCCCTCCCTTGGTTTCTTCTTCTCCTCCCTCTCTTAGCAAGTTTGGCCCAGGGAGACAGGTCGGCAGCGCCACTGGTGTGTTACTGTCCCCATGGCAACCACCTCCTACCCCCTCTCTCTCTCTCCATCCAGCTCCTTTCTGTAAAGCACATGCGTGTGAGTAAACACACAGACATGGTTACTCAAACCTTGGCGCACACACACATCTCTTATGCATCCAGTCCCCAACTTGTTTGTTCCACACACCCCTGTGAGTGGTATTTGGCGAGTCCCTGCCCTGCTCCTATTTCAGTGCCTACCTCAGGCGGTGTTGATGTCTCCCAGCTAGGTGTGGTCGCCGTCGCCTGGGCATGCTATTGGCCAGAGCTGATGGCGTCTCTTCCTGTTTAACTCTGAGTCCCTCTCCAGACATACTGCCCTCGCTCTCTGTGGCTCCCGTGTTTGGCCTCAACGGCCTGAGGCATGCAGGGCTTCTGTATTCACTGTAGGCAACAGAGGCATGGATATATAAACAGGGCTGGAATCTCTTTCAGAGACGACTGAGGGACCACCTCTATCCCCAAGGGTGAGCCCCCAGGCTAATTATAAAGTCTTCACCAAACCCCTTTGCCATATACTAGTCTATGTTCCTAAACCGTTGCTTTCTCTACCATGCACCAAAAGAGAAATCCTTCGCCATGTTTTCTTCTCTCCCAAAACAGAAATATCTTGACAGCTACTGATTATACTCCCACCTTAAAACAGACATGGCTCCAATATGACTCCTCTTGTCAATAAACTCTAGGGTTTTCACACACTTGTGAATCTGCTGACGCTGATACTCACAACCCTCAACGCTTACACGTTTTGTGGGTCTGAACTTATTACCACTACCATTTCATCGCCAATACAATAGTGGCAGCGGTAAGGAAACCTCAATGACTGTGTCCTACGGTGTCATTCCATCTGCTCCTGAGTCCCACTTGGGCTGCTCTCAGGTCAGGGAGCGGATGGCTGTGTGGGTTGCAAACGGCTGCAATACTGTGGCCACTGCCAGTGCAGGCTTTAAACTGGGTTGCTGAGAGGGGAGGGAGAGAGAAATGGCGGAGCACCATGCTCTGTGCTGTCCAACCTAAAATGGCTGACATCCCAAGCTGTTAACCAGCCAAGCAGAGCAAGAGGCTGCTGCTGCTGCTGCTGACCCAAACCTGCTCGCTGTGTCCGGACGTGTGAGTGGATCACACTGCTACCCCACAAAGATTGAGAAAAGGCTCTAGAGTCGCATCTGACAATATTTGTTGTTGTCAAACTTGGTAGAGATCTGGAAGTAAATTGTGGGTCAACACAGAGAGAGGAATAAACTCACTGATTAAAAGTGATTACTGAATGACTATCACACACACACACAGAATAACTCAATTTCCTTTTAAGATGTTGTTAGATGTGTAAAAAGGAAACTTGAAAACACAGAAAATCATTCTCACGATGAACAGAAGTGCAAGGCCAAAATACAGTTTACGTAAATGTTCTTATGATTCATCCTTTCATAGAAAGCAGCTCAACCTTTCCTAAACTGAGGGATAGAATGGGAGAAAGAGAGAGGGGAGGGGGGGGGGGGTGAGACTTTTCAGATTGAAATGTACAACCATTGAGCTCAAGCATCACCACAGCAAGAAGGGGCATAATAATAACAATAATATTAACAACAAAAATAGCTGACTTTTGTACCTATTGACAACAACACAAACCTACATTGCCACATTGATTATTTAATCAACAATAGTATAGGAGCTGACCTCTTGTATACTGAGAGATGTATCACTGTGAGAGATAAATATATAGGTGGATTAAGCTGCCTGTCTATGCTGGGGACTCACGTGGACATCAGACACAAACGAGCTGTCTGGGAAAGCTTTGCTCTAATCCCTGGAGTCACACACTCATGACAACACTGACATGATAGAAATCCAAGACAACAACTTCAGACTAGTAGGCAACATAAAAGCATTAAGTTATGAAGCTTTATGAAAAGTGTGTATCCTTGATTAAACCAATCTGTGAACATTACACTTTTATATGACAAAAACAACAAAAATATAGGTTTTATAATAAGGTCGTGGGTAAATCAGTTAATCAGTTGCACAAAATAAACTCTGAAAAAAGTCATAACTGATTGTCAAAATGATTTCTAACTTCATTTATGGCACAGACTGAAAATATGGAGTTTAAGCTGAATATATTAAATGTATGAATTTAATATAAAGCGACAACATCTAATAGCTCCTTATATAAACAATACATGTTTTAAAAAGATGAGGAAATAGCGGTATTTTGTTAAATGGCACAGAGTGTCTGTACTGTAACGCTAGTCCCAGAGCGCAGCGGCGTCAAACATTTACGAAAATGATGCGTGTTCATCTTCCGCTCAAGTTAGGCGGAGTGAGCCCCAACTTAATAGGCTTGTCTGCGTTATAGGTTTTAAACATTGCAACCAATTCAGAGTGGAGGAAAAGGCAAGCCCCCAGCCCAAAAAACTACTCTCTCTCCCCCCGCTGTCGCCATTTTAAGCAGGCGACATGCAGCTGGCCAGCAATGAGCCAAAGCGAAGCCCGCAAAGGTAAGGCTGCACTATTATAGCCCGCACAAGTTTTGGGAAAGGTGAAACACTTGTGTAAATGTGTATTATAAAACCACACTCACCTCGCTTTGTCGGAGCTCAGTGCATGCAGCGCAGGATTTAAAAAAAAGTTTACAATGATATGGGCTCAGTGGAGGCAGAAACTGACGGGAGGTTTGGGCTTCACTGATGGCAACTTAGAGGTGTAAGCCCCCTCTGTCCATAGGCTGGTGATAAACGTGACACTGGAGCCAGGCCGGTCCCTACAACGCTTGTTTATTTCGAGTGGCTCAGTGTTAAAGCAGGCAGTGGAGGGGAGGAAAATACGACGGACGTACCGAGGGAAGAGACGCACACGTGACTCAGACGTCACTGACGGTGGAGTTGGCGTGAGAGCTCGAGCTCCGCCGTGCAGAAGCAGCAGAAGTGAGTCAGACATCCCGTCCTGACTTTGACCCAACAATACGTGGGGGGTCCTGGTCAAGTTTTAGTAAGCGACAAAAGATTCTCCTGTCCAGGTGAGACGTCATGTGTTACAGCAACTCACACCTGTCCATCTCTTCCAGGTGACCCCTCTTAAAGAGATAGAAGGCTACAGTGTGTCAAACGTTCATTCATCACACCTCAACTCCTATACTAAATAACTACTATCGAAAGTTTGCAAAACAATAACATATAAATAACTGCTCATCCGTATGTGCAGTATGTAAGGCAATGAGCCTTGTTGTTTTGTCTCCAATACATTTCTAGAGGTGGGAGAAGTACTTAGATCTTGTGTAAAATTATAAGTACCAGAATGTAGGGATACTCTGTTAAGTAAAAGTCCTGCATTCAAAATATTATTCAAGTAAAAGCATCAAAATATACTTAAAATACCAACATTTTGCAGATTGGCCCATTTTAGAATAATATACATTATAGGTTTTGATTATAATTATTGATGCATAAAGTGTTATCAAAGCTGGTAAAGGTGCAGTTTTAATTACTTTGTATGCTGCAGGGTATAGCTTGTGAATTTACTCCAGGTGTAACTCAAGTCTTATGTATGTGTTGATTATATTTCACATCATTAATCCAAATCTGTAAAGTAACTAAAGGGATTAAATAACTATAGTGGAGTAAAAGTACACAATGCACCTCTGAATTTTAGTAGAGTATGACAAATTGATCAATTACTTAAATTAAGATTACAAGTAATCTGTTGAAGTACATCTTGAAAAAACACCTAACAAACTAGCAACTGGGTGTATACAGTCAAATCAAGTTTTCACAATAAACTTGTCTTCTGCTAGGTTTGCTGGAGTTTGAACCTCATTCAAAATATTTACTGTCTGCATAGACATAAAAGGTAGTTGGAGATTGTACGAGACCATCAACTGTGGCTCTTCTACAAGTAGGATATGTAGATTTAAAAAAAGCTATTCAGTTAGTAAGAGCACATGGTTTCTTTCCACTGCTTCTCAAAGGAATGTTACAATTCAACAGAAAAAGCTTTTCACTTATCATATAAAAGTGTTATTGATTTTCCATTAAGCTGTGTTTATTATGCAGCCATGCAATGAGACACAAATTAAGATGTTCACACATCCCCCACATCTTCCTGAATGACTAATTTAGTAAAGATGCATAGTGGGTCAATTTGAAGACTCAAAAGAGAAACTGAAATTCCCTAAATGGTTCTCATATGTGCATGATTAAAAATGTATTCATAACTACACTGATTTTAGCATATTACATCTGTCATCAATACAGATAAATTCATGAGAAATATATTCAAATATCATCAGAATACATTTGGGAGTAAGAGAACATTGATATTTTATAACAGGCAACTGAATATTTGTTTCCATCCTAATATAATTTATTCTAATTATCTGTGTTTTAAATACTATTCCCAAGGGCATTTCCTTCTTCAATCAAATCTTATCACTCAATTGTCAATTCCCATGATGTATTTGTCCGACTGGTTTTAGGAACGAGGCTATGGTTGGACCACTTAGTAAAGCATTATTGGAAAGGATTAGCCCAATGTCTCCATTCACACCAGTTTATTAGGCAGTATAACAATCATGGTTTTCTCAAATCAGAGTGATGACCTGGAGAGGATGTACTGGATAAGATAGATAAGGCTTTCACCAACTGCAGTGAAGCTCACCTTCATGAAGGGAGCCCTCTGCTGGACAGTAGAGAGAATGACTGAAAGAAGTGCAAGCGAGTGTCACTTAAAGGAGGGTATAGGTAAGTTTGAGAAACCGGCTCGAGATACACTTTTTGTTATATTCCATGGAATGCTCTTAATATCCTGATAGCAATGAATATTATATATATAAGTGCTTTGAAAAAAAATCCATAAAAGAATTTCCTCTGTGGAAGCCGTAATACTGTAAAAACTACGACCAATTATTTTAGCCGGGCCGGCTAAAATAACTGGTTGGCCGACCTGTCTGTCAGCCTTCAACCTTGTGCACTGCACACACACACACACTCGTGCAGTCATTGCGAGTGCCGTCATTGGGCGTGTTTCCCGTCTCCGGGCAGTTGTTGTCAATCGCCAGCAGCCGCTGCAGGACACTTTCACCATGGCAGAGTTTGCTTCAACATCGTCTACCGGTCGCAAAAGAAAAACTGTAATGGAGCAAATTATGAAGAAAAATAAAGTGGAAACTAGGATAAGTCAAACCAGAGTCAATATCGGAGTTGCTTTTCAACGATAATTTGCTACTTATGGAGCACACCGAGCTGATATGTAACGTTACCGCAGCCTGCTCTCGTCAGCCAGACATAACATTTTTAATACATTTTCACAAAAAAAACATGCTAGCTTCAAACATATAAGCACTGACAATAACTTTGTTATACATTTGTTTTACATTCATTATCATGATCTTAGGTGTTATTTTCTTACATCTGATTGAGCCATGTAAATCTTCACTGAGGTCATGTGCGCGTTCATGTGTGTTGGAGGAGGTGCTCTCTAGGAAGTCTGAAGGAAGGGGCGGATTCTTTTCGGTTGTGTACTTTGGAATTTTTGTGCACTCGAGCCGGTTTCTCAAACTTACCTACTGCTCCTTTAAGGGTAATTGTTTTTTCATTATTTCAGATGTTGCTTTGTTTAAATAAAACATGCACCTATGTACACGTTGAAAAACTGCAACTTTTTAGAGGAAATTTGATTTCAGAAATCATTATCTTATATTTTCTTACAATCAAAATGTGTTTATTACCTTTATTTTGTCTTCCTTTAAAAATGTGTATTTATTATAAATATATATTTAGGTAACTCTTGGTTTGTTAATCATTTTTGCTTTACGTTGTAGTTGTTCACCTGTGGTTGATGATTACTTCAATGTTCTCTGAAAAAACTGAATATATAGTTTGAGTTGTAGCCAATTGACTTTAAACCCCTTCTTATATAATCAATTTGAGATGTGTACATAAGCTGCATTGATTATTCAATTCAACAATCGAAAATTAATTTGTTTAATAAAAAGACATAAATGCTCAAAAGATTTTGCGCCCAGCTTCTGAAATGTATATGTACTTTTTGTGTTTTCTTTGCCTCTTTTATTATCAGTGCATCATATCTTGATTTAGCACAATTAGTTTGAATTATATGTTCTTTACATATTATTTTATTCATTTATTCAAATGTGACTTACAATAATATATACAAAATACTCCGTACACAGTTTATGTTTCTTTCATCATATATCGGATGACACTATGCTTTTATGTTGCCTTACATATTAATGAATTAACCTATACGTTTACTATTGCTTACTTTATTAACAATAAAGTAAGCAATATAGTAAACTACTTAAATCACTTGGCAATGGTGTCACAATGTTTTTAAGGAGAGATGAAATGACATTAAAGATTGATTTTAAATACTTGAATGTCTGAAAAACAACTTTGGCCTTTGTGAATGTCATGTTTTCTGATAAAAAGTGATCAACTTTACTGTTAATGACACTTCTGACATTTAATTAAAAAAAATTATATCTGAGATATAACCCAAAGCCGTATGAGACACCCAGGTTAATGAGATAATGTAGAATCAGAATCAGAATCAGAATCATTTTATTCATCCCACAGAGGGAACATTTACATTGTTACAAAGTATAAATAGAGACGAAAAAATTAAACACAATTAGATAAAAGGCATGCACATAATATTTCAAATACACATTATTAAAGTTTACATAAGTACACATTCAGGTAGATAAATAAGTAGCTGAAGTATTTATAAAATCAAAATAAGTGTAACATGTTGTGTTAGATAACAGTATTACAATTACATATTGCAAAGAGTTATAAACAGATTCTTGTTCCAGTAATAATAATAATAATAATACATTACATTTATAAAGCGCTTTTCCTGGTGCTCAAAGCGCTTACAAGCAAGTACAACACAAATAAAATAATAGATAATAATAATAGACGGTCTAACTAAGAACATGCAGTAAGTCCAAAAGTTGTTTGAAGGAGTACATACGTTAAATACATTTCAAAAACACTCATGAGGGGTAACCATAGACTGGGTAACCCAAAAGTGTCTCCTACAACAACTTGCTTTGACAGTTCTGAATTGCATTACACATCTTGACCAGTAGCTGTCGCTGCAGATTTTAAGCACTTTCTGCCACGAGCGTTGCAGAAACGTCGCACTCGCTCATTGGCTGTTGTAGGCCGGGGTCAAACTGCCTTGCGCATGCTCAGGTGCCATTTTTCGGTTCCAGACTGAAATCTGTCAGATCAGCGTAGCGTACGTTGCCTTAATACCTTCTAATATTTCAGTACTTTCTTCCCCTAGTCTGCGTTATAGACTTGTATCTAGCCTGAAGGGTCCTCGGATTTGGATTCTAACCTTTTGACGTCTACAGCTGAAGGAAACAGAAAAGAATGACGACCAATTTAAAGCGGAAAGAAGAAAGTCATCTGCAGAATGGGGGTGTAAAGCAGCCCACATGGGGCAAAGTCTTCAACAGTACTGCTGTCTGGGAGGAGAAGGTCAGGCAGCTTTAAAATGTAGCTCAGTTGTTATGTTGTCGATATTAGTTGCCATAAAGTTATCAATTCACCTGATTTGTTGTCCGGTGTTCATAAAGACGGCTATCTGGAGCTAGCCAGCATGCTAAGGATTATGTGGTTTGCCTGGGTTACTTGTCAATTGGAGAAAAAAATAATGCTAGGCCTGACGTTAATTTTCTTAAGAGATTTGTTCATAGCAAAACTACTGGTCTTGAAGTCGAATATATGTATAAAACGTAGAGCTGTATTACTTGATATACGTTGGATTTGAAGGGATCAAATTACTAAAATGCCTTTTACATTTCTCAATACGTCCTCTCACTGAGTAATTTGCTTTAAAATAGTCTAGTGTTGCATCTAACACTACATGTAATTATACTCACTTAATTTAAGCAGCTGCAGCGCTTGCTAACTTAAATTGCCTTAAGTTACATTTCGGCTCATCAATTACACGATTAATATTCGCTATCACAAGTTTTTTGTGTCAGTGTTTGTCTCCCTAAATGTTACCTAAACCCAACCTCAAGTCAAACCCTAGCAAATTATCATATAGTCACCCAACCATAACCTCAGATAACCTTAGTGAAGCCCTAAGCCAATGGGTGACACTTATTATAAGAGAAACAGGCTTTAACAAAAGATTAGTGATGCATCAAGCTATTTTAGTCAAAACAATAGATTATGCCTTGTTATAAACAGTTTCTCCGGGGGTTTTCTGTGGAAAGAACCAACACACACACACACACACACACACACACACACACACACACACA
>CALSBZ010046819.1:3312153-3341804 GCA_943591055.1 Gobionotothen gibberifrons | reverse complement strand
CACACACACACACACACACACACACACACACACACACACACACCTACCTACCTTGTAATACATCCCCTAAATAGAAAACATAAACAAATTAAATGAAGGGGATAATAATGCATTACCATTTTTTCATTCAAGTATTTTGTTCTCTAAATGAAGTTTCTCTCTTTTCTTTTACAGGATGAGTTTTTAGATGTGATTTACTGGCTACGGCAAATTATTGCAATAATCCTTGGTGTGATATGGGGAGTCGCACCGTTGAAAGGATTCCTGGCAATAGCCATGTAAGTGTGCTGGACAGCAGGGCCGGCCCTGACCAATTTGCTGCCCTAGGCAAGATTTTAGCTGGTGCCCCCCCCCCCAAAATGCAGACACTCACTATGACTCGCGCATGCATGCACGGTTGTGGCATGACCACCAAAACAGAAAGATATGGACACAAGATGTGTGCAAATGTATTTAGTATCCTATCCATTTGAACATGATTTAAGTGGGGGGTGGACCTAACCTCCTCTTGGGGGGTCCGCGGGCATGCTCCCCCGGGAACCTTTTTTAATTTTTATATTGAAGTTAAAACCGCAATATAGGCATAGTTCTGTTAGTATAAGATAATAAGATGTACTTTGTTGATCAAAAATTGGGAAATTGTGTTATGAAATAAAAAAAATATTCTTTTAATTTCTAACTTTTTCAAATGTATTTATTTTTTCGGCGCCCCCCATTGATTGATGCGCCCTTAGCATTCGCCTATACTGCCTATGCCAAGGCCTGGCCCTGCTGGACAGACTGTCTTAAAATATATATTTAACTGAGCGTTCTAGTTGATTCATATCTCATTGAACCAAAGAAAACACAGAAAAGTTAACATGTTTATGTGTTTGTTTCGTTAGATTCTGCATCATCAACGCTGGCATCCTGTACGTATACTTCAGCAGCTTTCAGCAGGTTGATGAGGAGGAGTATGGTGGCACGTGGGAACTCACCAAAGAAGGCTTCATGACATCTTTTGCTCTCTTTATGGTGAGTATGCTAATATTTATTGAAAGACTTGTTGGCTTTTCAGCTTTCTTTAGAATAAGAGGTTCAAAATATGGGCTAAAGGCAAATATACTATATAATTACGGTTAACTCATGTTTTACGTCATATTCAGCTGCATAGCATTTGAGCACCGCTATATCGGGTGGAGATGGCTAACATGTGCATGGCATCTTATGCTTTTGGTTATTTTCCTTTTATAATTAAATAAAATCGCTTATTCTGGTTTCAAATTCGTCATCAAATCAAAGACCGGATATTTTTAGGTTCTCAAATGTATGATTTGAAATAATAAAAAGTTTAATTTAGTGATGTTTAACGTTCTCTGGTTGACTTAATCTGTGCATAGAACACCACTAAGAAAATATGTGAGAATAAAACTCAAAGATCAATAGGCCCCTTAACAACAGTGTGTATTCACAGTTTTAATAATAATAATTATAAATTATAAAAATATATGATAATGCTAGAAAAGGGGATCTACAATTAAAGTAAGCTTAAAACAAATTGTATAGATAAAAAAGAACATTATTTGGAACACCAAATTCTTGTTTTTGTAGGAGTTGTGCTCAGTCAGTGTATTTTTCCTTAGCCAGTTATTATTAGTCCGCTTGTAATTGAGTATATTGTGCTAACCACTATGACCTGTATCAATCTTAAGTTTAATTTGATCATTTGTATCTTTAATTTCTTTTTCTTTTTCCTTTACCAGGTGGTGTGGATAATCTTTTACACAGCACTACATTTTGAATGACAGGGAACCATAAGACACTAAATATGAACATTTCTGTTGAAGTAAATTGCCAAGAAAGAGGAACCCCACAGCTTGAGGGGTCTCAATGCTCCTCCATACAATATGACTTTTTCAGTGTGCAGTGCATCATGGGAATCCTTGTTTGATTAACAGGATCCTGCAAGAACACCGTGATGAACAAAAAAATGTACATCTGTCTAATTCAGGGGTTCCTTTTAAGGCAGCCTTTATCACACTTCCCACATGTTTATATTTCCTTCTTAATTTTAATGTCATCATCTCTTTCAAAACACTACCGAAAAGGTCAGCTGAGATTGGTTGCAATTCAATGTGCGATGGAAGATTGCCTTGATGTGAATCAGAATATAAATTCCTTTGTTGGTTTACTACAGGGCCTTTCGTCTGCTTTAGAAGACATGAACGGACATTTTAGACTATATAAGCAGCATGTGTTTCATCCCAGTTGCTGACAACAAACTGTTGTCATATTTATTAAGGATCAGTCAATCCATAAGTGTGAATAGTTACCTTTTTTTTTTATTTAGGGACAAAACACATCATACCAGATGTAACTATCAGTAATGAATTGTTCTTGTGGTTTTTACTGTTAAATACCATCTCTTAAATTTCACTCCAAACTTTATGTTTTGTCTTTTTCTTTTTTTGCTCACTCGATATAAACGTAGCATTTTTGAATAAAATCTGTCTAAAGTCATTTCGTCTTAAAGGTCTGGTGTCCAACAAATGTGAAAGTTCTTAGGCAACCACACAGCTGATATCTCACTCGTGCTAATTTTAACATCAAAACCAAATGCCGGCTCGTAAAATACACATATCGGCTGATATTCAATCCCGATGACGGGATCTGCCAGTAGTATCAATATGCTGTTGCTAAGGACAGGAACTAAAAACTATCCAAGCAATCTGTCCATACAAATGATTTCCTCAAAGCAAAGAGGAAACATGCATGCCCTTTTCAGATGCAAATGTTCACAGATTTAAGCTTAAAAACGAGTCTGTGCACTGCCATGACTAACTGTTCATATATCTAGATGTCATTTATTAATGGCATTAGTTAGGAGGGTAGACCTAATTTAAATTTGATTATTCTCACTTGTAGCTTCCAGATCAAAGTCTTACCTGTTGTTTTTGAAAAATTAATTTAAATTTGTTTGTAAATTCTGTACAATGTCCGTTTTGTCAAATCCACCTTGTATTAAACAGATTTATTTGTACTTATGTTATATCTTGTTTAATGTAACATATTTCTCAGTATTTTATAGTGAAGAACTTTTAAAAACAGTTCTTGCAAAGTTATTAAAATTATAATGTTATATTAGATACGCAGCTGGTGTTTGAAAGGATTGTATTTTCTGATCAAATCTTTTGGGAATCATTAAACATGGGCTTTATTTGGCCTCCATTTTCAAAGACATGGTTTTTGTGTTTTATTTTTAATCCAGAAGCTATTTTAGTGTGTAAGATTATTTCAGTTTTTCTCAATTTTGGAAATCCATTTCTGGCAGCAGAATTCAGGGTTTCCCACACATAGACTTTACTTGGGCGGGCCGCCCAGGTATATCGTGACCCTTTTAGTTTTTTGTATGTATTGTGAACGCAACGCTGCGCAAATGTGTGTCTGCCTCACACAGGGTGACTGGCTGTCTACATGATGTGGCCTGCCGACATGGCCACTGCCATACAGATCATGCATCAAAGCCCTTGATTGGTCTCTGTGTATCATTCAAGCTCGGGATAACCTCAGCTCAGGTGAGGTTAAGGACTCTCTGAGTGTTTAGATAGTTAACTTAGTCTAAGTTCTCAGTGGGTCTCAGAGGGTTTGGTCACCATTTATGTAAACACATATTTCCATTTGAGGGGGTAGTGATTAGTGAAATATGCATGAATAAAAAATAAAAAATTAACTAGGTGAAGAAAGGTAAGATACACTTTTAAAACTTGTTGAGAGCTAAAAACTAGTCCTTGCTGCTGCCTCAAAGAGGAGCAGGGAGGAGAGGCTGATTCAGGAGCACAGACACACTCACAACTATAAATGAACTAAAAATAAATAAACAAGTTTCAGTGTTTTTTCATATTGGATATGGTATGTTATTGGTTATGGCCATGATTTTATGATTATTGAAATGTATACAGTTCTGTTTCATATAGGTGTTCTGTTCACATAGATCTAGTCTCTTTATTTCCCCCTCAAAATGCACCAGATTGATGCATTTAACTCAAACATTTAAAAAAAAATCTGCTCCCGGACCCCCCTAGAGGATTTGAGGTCCACCCCCACTTAAAATCACATGGACAGGTTCCTAAATACATTTACCATTTTATTTAAATAGTAGCCCATGCCCAGGGCTATCACTATGGGCAGCAACGCTGTAAATATTGACAAATAAATCCGGCAAAATGGCACAAAAAAAAACTGGGAGGCTGGGTGTATAATTTCCGGCCTGATGTATTGTCTCGGTCCGGCCCTGGCTGTACCTGTTCGCTCTGCCATCGCGTGAAGGGTCTGCACACAAGCGACCAACAGAAAGGTTTTGTTGTTGCACGTCACCTCTCCGTACCGCCCACTCCCCCAAGTATAT
This sequence comes from Gobionotothen gibberifrons, assembly GCA_943591055.1. Classification (NCBI taxonomy): domain Eukaryota; kingdom Metazoa; phylum Chordata; class Actinopteri; order Perciformes; family Nototheniidae; genus Gobionotothen; species Gobionotothen gibberifrons. Next base: position 3,337,420 of record CALSBZ010046819.1, on the reverse strand, counting down.
TTCAGATCTGTGGGAAACACTGTGAATCAAAACATGTGGCAGAGGTGACAAAACAAATACTCATGATACAATATTAAAGTTTTAAGACATTTTACATGAGTATGAGTAGCAATACTATACAATACAAATAAAAACCAACTAAACTGTAGAAGTACAAACAATGTAGCAACAACATTTAAAGTATCATAAGTAAAGAGTACTCATTGGCTGGCAGTTTGCCACAGAAAGAGTTTTGGATCATCACTTGTGTAAAGTTACTGCATTTTTTATGTTGCATTCAGCTAAGCAGCAACTTTTAAATAGTTAATTTCCTATCTGTGGCTTCATATTTTGTAAGCTGGCCCCTTGATTTGTGTGTTAAACCCTGTTCTCTAAAGAAATTAACTATAGCTGTAAACGCAATTAAATTAGTATTAAAACATTTGTATAAAGCGGTGGCTATGTATAAGTATCTCAAAAAGAATGCTTAATTAATGGTAGCCTACTTTCCATCACTGATAAGCAGAATCAAAAAACATGAATCAATGAATCAAGAGAATACAATCCTATCTTCGGTAGTGTTATTTGTCCACTAGTTGTTGTTGTTGTTCCTAGATGTTGTTTATTTCTGTGTATAATGAGAGCATGCATAAAAGGCAGGCCCATTCCAATTAAGATGATTATGATTATTCGCCTAGATTTGGTTTTGACCATGTTTTGTTGCTGCAAAGTTTTCATTGTCCACCTATGCTTAAGCTTATTTTAATGAAACAGTATGTATGTCCTATTACTTAGTCTTAAGCGCATGTGCATTTTGTTGGCACTCACCTGCTGGAATGAACTAAGCTATTCGTCTAACTTGAACTCAACCGCATTCACATCATTCATACATCATTCATAAAATCTAACCAGAAAACCCGAGTCCTGACGTCATCAGCGCAGAAGGGAAAAAAATATGTGACGTAGAATCCAAGATGGCGGCTCCCCTTTCCACGATGAAATTTTGGAAGCCGGGTAAGTACGCTAAAAAAGAATCAATCGGGCATTTATTGTTATTTTCCGGGGTTGGTATTCAGTAATGGGCAGCTGCTTGTACAGTTCAGTTAGTCTCGGTTTCCCTTAGCTGCTTTCACAGCGGCTGCGTGATCTCTGCAGCCAGTTCAGCCCGGGTAACGATAGCTCTGCGGAATCAGTAACCATGTAACCTGCCAAAATAAAACGCATGGGCTATGAAGCGGAAAGTACGACAGCTACGTGCAGACGTGCAATACAATAAGGGGGTTTCAACACCTATAGGTGCTTTAGTTGAAGTCTTAGCTTTGCATTAAACCCTTTCATCATCTGAAAGCCTCATTCTGCTCATATTTAAATAAAACATCTTATCTTTGCCTCCACCATCTGCTCTGCCCCAGGGGCTGAGGCTCCGGGGATCACCGAGGAGCGGGAGCTCAACACAGAGACCACCGGCTCTCCCATCATCTTCAACCCGCACACAGCCCTCTCCATAGAGAAGCAACGACAGAAACTCCCCGTTTTCAAGGTTTTACATCGCCCCTGAACATGCAAAGATGTTCCATTAGTGTGGGAAATGTGTTGAACTGTGTGTAGTGTGTATTTCAGTGATAAACTTTGTATTAATTGTGTCCTATTCAGCACAGAAACAACATCTTATACTTGGTGGAGAGCTTCCAGACTGTCATCATAGTTGGTGAGACAGGATGTGGAAAAACAACGCAGTTACCCCAGGTTAGTGCAGAAGTATAAGTATAATTTCAACCATGGTACATTGTGGCACAACTTAAGAAATGCTGGACACCAGTACACCAGTTTTTACGTATTTGCCTAAGCTGAAGCAAAATGTCCTCGAAGTCACATATCTAACAGTCAAAGGCACAACATTGCCGCATTGGACTGATACCCTTCATGTGGCTTTACTCCCACCTTGTTTTTACATAGCATTGATGCTTAGTTGGTTCTTTTTTTTAAGAGGGCTTTGGACCACATCAGCCATTGTATGCAAAGTCTGCTCCTTTGCAGTCTCTCTTTTGCTTCCTCCATCTTTTTTGATCTAACTTTTCTTTCATCTGATTCACTTCAGTATCTTCTGGAGGCTGGCTGGGCAACGGAGGGGAAGGTGATCGGAGTGACACAGCCTCGTCGTGTGGCTGCTATCTCTGTAAGGCCTCTACTGATGTCCTCTGTTGCTGTTTGCCAATGTCATTTCTCTTTAATAAATGTAGTTTCCACTGAAAGACACATGCCAAATGCTGTACTTCTCCCTCTTTCCTGCTGATAGGTAGCCAATCGCGTGGCAGAGGAGCGAGGGGCCCTGGTGGGACATGAGGTGGGATACACCATCCGTTTTGATGACTGCTCTGATCCTCAAGCCACAAGGATTAAGGTAATTCCTGCCAGATGTTTGAAGCTTTCATCACAAGCTGTACCCGTGTTTGGGTCATTTCAGTACTTAATGTGCATTTGTGTTTCAGTTCCTTACAGATGGCATGCTGGTGCGGGAGATGATGGCTGATCCTCTTTTGAAAAAATACAGGTAAGTGATTGTAATTAAGATATTATGTTTTCAAATCCCATAGTTTAACTTGTCATAGAAGAACAGGCACTGGTATTACCAATAACATAATATGACAGGAAGCCACCATGCACAACACCAAAACCCTGAAGCAGCTAAATAAAATCAACCCCATTATTTTACACTTTTTTCCCCTTCCTGTGACAGCTAAAAATGTCCCTTGTGAATAAAGTCATTTCATGAAAACTGTATTGTGTCATTAAATGTGGTTTGGATTTACTCTTTCTAACTTTTGTATTGTGCTGTTGTCCTTAGTGTGTTGATGCTAGATGAAGCGCATGAGAGAACTCTGTACACGGACATAGCCATTGGTCTACTAAAGAAGGTAATTCCTGCTGATTCTGAAACAATTACACTTGAATATTTAACTTTCATTCATTCTAGTAACTATACAAATAATCCTAGTAAGTTGTAAGTTGTTTTCAATTTGAACGCTGACTCTCCTTCTCTGTTCCCACTGTTTTGTACACTCCTGATTCTTCTATAGATTCAGAAAAAGCGGCGAGACCTGAGGGTGATTGTGGCCTCTGCCACTCTGGATGCCAAGGTGACAGCATCATTAAGATGGGCAGATATGCCTGATAAGCGAGAACAGAAACAAAAAAGACAGAAAGGGGAAAAGTTGGTGTCAGGTCGGATCACATTGTACTGACATCTGCGATACACTGATGAAAGAACTGACACAATCGGGCCACGGCTGCGCTCAGCATTAAAAAAAAAAGCGAAAATGCCATATCAGACATCTACTGTCTGTTTCAAAATACTTTGATCTATACATGCACATTATTTAGTTATACTTCAGTAGTAAGTTGCATACTTTTTTAAGATGTCGGATTGAGGGTACAGAAGTTCTTCATTGATTGTTTTAGCTGCAAAACATTTGTAAAATATCAGTTGATAAAAAGTCTGTTTACTTTCACTTTATATATAAACATTTTTGCTTTAAACATGATCTACAAATGCCTCATTCCTTTACTAACTGAAGTTATCACTATTATCTACAGAAATTCCATGACTTCTTCAATTTGAACGAGTCCGGGGATCCCAACAAGGACACGTGTGGAATTCTGACCGTGGAGGGACGCACCTTTCCAGTGGACGTCTTCTACACTGTCAGGTAGTCAACGCACGTAATCCAATGTGAGGAAAAGGTGTTTCAGTTGTATATTTTGTTTCTCTAACTATCAAGGGTTTTTTGTTTGTTCTCAGTCCTGTCCCAGACTATGTAAAGGCCACAGTGGAGACAGTGCTGAAGATCCATGAGACGGAGGAGGACGGAGATGTCCTTGCTTTTCTTACCGGACAGGTTAGTGGCAATTTAAAACTACTTAATATTAATTTGACAGAAGGAATAGATGGCATATAATAACACAAGCATTCCATTTGTTATTTCATTACTATATTTTGGCATGGTCCGTCTTTTGTCTTTGTCTAGGTTACCTTCTTTTGATAGTCCATTTGTATATTTCACCTTAGGAAGAGGTGGAGAAAGTGGTGTCCCTTCTGCAGGACCAGGCCAGGTCTTTGTCACGAATCGGCATGAAGAAACACCTGAGGATTCTGCCCATGTACTCGGGTTTACCTTACGCTGATCAGATGAAAGTCTTTGAGAGGACGCCGCCCACTGTTCGCAAGGTGAAGTCGCTACCATTGTTCTAATGTGTTTAATAGCCATTGAGTTACATTAACAGTGTAGGTGTCAACATAGGAGACGATAAATTGTGTAAACACTTATTTCTTTCTTTTGTTTCTTGCAGGTTGTGGTGGCCACTAACATAGCTGAGACATCCATCACTATAAATGGGGTTGTGTTCGTCATTGACTGTGCTTTTGTGAAGCTGCGAGCGTATAACCCGAGCACTGCCATAGAATCTCTGGTGGTAACTCCAATCTCTAAGGCTTCCGCCAGCCAGAGGGCTGGGAGAGCCGGACGAAACCGTCCTGGGAAATGCTTCAGACTCTACACAGGTATGTGTTGGTTTTCAGGAATAGAAGAAGGATGAAAGTGTTGTAGAATATAGTCTGTGAGCGGAATCATGCATTGTTAGCATTTGTAGCGTTGTAGTTCTATCCTCCTCCTTCCACCCTCTCTGCCTGTTTTTTTCTGTCACTTTTAATTTCCCTCCCTGTGTTTCTTATTGCCTGTGTTCCTTTCTTCAGAGGAGGACTTTGAGAAACTGCCTGCCTCTACTGTGCCAGAGATGCAGCGCACAAATTTGGCCCCTGTCATCCTGCAGCTGAAAGCGCTAGGCATTGACAACGTGCTGCGGTTCAGCTTCCTCTCGGTGAGTATCTTCTCTGCATCCACAGGGTGGCTGCGATGTGTTCACCCACTGTGAAAGGAATGGTACTTTGCATTTTAATTAGCGAGAATGTCCCCTAGCCTCCGGGGAATAATGCACAGAAACCATAAAATGAATGCAGTCATTGTGTGTTCCTGCTTTACAAGATGTAATGACAAGACTTCACAAGTAAAGGCAGTTCCTTATTTTTTTCTGTCTTAAACATTGCAATTGTAAAATGTAACATTATATTTAACAATCATTTTGCAGCCTCCTCCAGCTCAGACCATGGTTCAGGCTCTGGAGCTGCTCTACGCTCTCGGAGGTAAGAAACAAGCCGTCAGCAGGGCAGGATAGTACAAAGGGAAACTGTCCTTCAACTGCAAGACCTGTGTTCAAAATTCTGTCAGCAAGCATCTACAAGCTAAGGTGTCCTTGCACATGATGCAGAATCTTAACCAGCTGTGTGTCTTGGCAGGACTAGACCATTACGGACGTTTGACTGATCCCATGGGTGTGCGGATGGCAGAGTTTCCTCTCAGCCCCATGTTTGCCAAGATGCTCCTAGAGTCAGGAACCTTCGGCTGCTCCAAAGAGATTGCTACCATCGCAGCAATGATGCAGATTCAGAATATATTTGTTTTGCCGGCCAATCAGAAGAAAGCTGCTGTAAGTGAAAACCGGCTTTCAAAATGAGTGTGTTGTGTATTTGGCAGAAATGCTTTGTCAGCATAACAATTATCCAATTTCCGCTATCGCACCCTGCAGGCTCGAGAGCACAGGAAATTTGCAGTTGCTGAGGGAGACCACCTCACCATGCTGAATGTGTATGAAGCATTCATTAAGGTATAGTGTGTGTGAATGTATGAACAATGTATAGCTCAATCAGTGACAGTGATCACAACACTTGGGGCTAGCGAACTCAGCAGAATGAGGGTTGACTATAATCAAACAATGAAACTTTTTCGTCTTTACTGCAGCACCAGAAGAGCTCCCAGTGGTGTCAGGAACATTTCCTCAACTATAAAGGTCTGCTGCGGGCTGTGACTGTACGAGAGCAGCTCAGGCGTCTCATGAACAAGTTTAAGGTGCCGCGGACTTCCAGTGAAGGTTTGTTTGTTTTATGTTTTTCTTTTATGTAAGGTGGGATTGTGATTCCGTTCATGGTATGCACAACTTAATGTATAATAATTGTTTACAAAACATGTCTCTGTAAACACACCATTGAGAGAAAAGGAGCAGGGAGAAGAAATAATCGTATATGACCTGCCCCTTTCTAAAAAAACTAAAATAAATAGAAATAGATGGTCTGTCCTATTATTTCTTATTCGCAGCCAAACATAACAGTATCGTAGGATAATAAGAGAAACACAAAAACTTACTACAAAAAATACTTAGTTCCCACTTGACAGTTAACGGAAAGAAACAAAACAAACAACAACACAGAAACATCACATGTACAAGGAAAAGTGCAACACCCTCATCTGAGTCCTACTGGAGAAGAAGGGGAAAGCGGCGCATAATAATAATAATAATAATAATAATAATAATAATAATAATAATAATAATGGGACCTGCAAATAAAGAACAGACATCACAAATATTTACCAATCTTAAGGACTAACTCATGTTCTAATGATGTTGCAAAAGTAGATGTTTTTTTTTAATGATACAAATGTGTGCTACTTAAATGCACCTTTTGCTTCACTGTCATAACTAAAGTAAAATGGCCATTTTAACAATTCCTTGCTTCTTTCTTGTGCACAGGTGATCCTGATGTGATCTTGAAGTGCATCGTACTTGGGTTTTTCTCAAATGCAGCACGCATTCACCATTCTGGTTCCTACCGGTGAGAGTGCTCCTTTTTATCATCTATAAAATGTCTAAGGATTATTTTCAGTTTTTCATCCATTTGCAAATCACATGACTCATTCTCGTATTCACTTGCAATGACAGGACTTTACGAGACGATCGTGAGCTTCACATCCACCCCAGCTCTGTGCTGTATGGAGAGAAACCTCCAAAATGGTCAGTGCATTTTCTTCAGCAGCAAGTTTCCTTTGCTCTCTTATTCTTGAACATTTATGGTGTGCAGAGAATTTGCACGCATTCAGACTTCTATCTTACTTTGTCTCCTTTTCAGGGTGGTTTTCAATGAAGTGCTGCAGACGGCAAAATACTACATGCGCGATGTGACTGCTGTGGAGTCGTCCTGGTTGGTCGAGTTGGCCCCTCACTTTTACAAGCAGGCCAAGGTAGGTCAAAGAAAGCTCCTCCAACTTGATATTTGTGTATGTGGCTGTTGTGCGTCTTCTGAAACGTGAGTTGAATATTAAACGTTAAAGTGAGTCAACTGTCTGAAACCCCAGATATATTATTGTCTGATTTAACATAACCTCTCCCTTCTCTCTTTTAGCATGGTTCACTGGCCAGCAAGAGGTCCCGGGTCCTCTGAAGCTCTCCATCCTTTCGTCATGTTAAGACTGAAGACTCACGGGTATAAAAGGAGAAACACCCTCTCAAATTGCCACTGTGCCCCTCTCCATCTCATTGTATATACAGATGTATTATAAACTGATTGTCCATGTCCACATGCACAACCCCTCCACACTATGTGGCCACGCTAGAATGGGATGAAGTTGATACATTTTTAGATTTGACATTAATGTGACTTCATTTGGAAGCGTCTTTCTTGATTTTGGAAGTAATGTAGTGTACCTGTGATGGAGTAAATGGTGACGAATGTAAGATGAGACCAGACTGTTTCATGTATAGTCACGTAGTTCACTTCATTCATACTTGTACATAGTCCGAGCAGGCTCAGGTCCAGGGAACGGCTCGTATGCCACAGGCTTGTCCTCACCTGGTTCTTGGCTTCATTATTTTTTTAATCGCTGTATTTCCTGCTGCATGATGGAGAACGAAAGGCAATGGTATGTGAGGATGATTCCCTTTGAGAGACTTGTGGCTTACTTTGTTCTGTTTAATTTGCGTCCCCCTAGCCTGGGTGCCTTTATGTTTCTAACTGGTTCACTTTATCTCCAATTTATTTTTGATTTCTTAACTTTCTGCACCTTCATACAGAATGTAGTAATATATATTTTCGGGAATTTACTGCAGAAGGAAACACATTTCTTTATCTTTTACATCTAATAATGATACTGTGAAAAGACCGCTTTACTTTTGATCCTCGTTTTCCATACATAGTGGCCTTGTTACCACTCTGTGCCAATTTTTATTTTTCAGACTTTCACATTTCATTTTCAGATGAAATGTGTAAATACACCCAAACATTGTAAATGCAAAGCTGTGAAATCAAAACTAAAAATGAAGTGCCATTTGTTCCTGTGATGACATAAAGTGCATTCAGACATGCATCCAGAGCTTCAAAGAAACAGTAGCATTTATTCGATCTAAGCCATCTCTTTTGTCATAATAATTGCATTTCCTTTTACAGTTTGTCTCCGTTTCGAGACAGACCGTAATGTCATTTTGTCCCGTTACTGTCAAAACCATCTACCAGGTGTTCAGTAAAATGGCAAATTATTTGAGACTTCCATTCCATGTTGACAGCATCTGTTCTACATTTCCCGCTTACGTTTTTATTTGTTTTTATATTTCTTCAGAAGTATTTGGCCCTGAAACCGCCAGTGAGCAGTATGTTAAAGGTTTGTCATATGCTTAAAAATCCATAAGGTCACTGTCACTAAACGTTTACTTCTGCCTGCATGGTTTTTCATAAATCTTGTTCTTGAGGTTACTACTTTAGCTAGATTCAGTGAAACTGTAATCAAACCACAGAACACACTGTACCGTAGATAGGTAAGCCAACTCAAATTAGATGGATATACAAAGGAAGTACCTTTGCATGTTAAATGGTACTCTGATAGACTATACACTTACGATCACCTTCTAGGACTTATTGAAAAATAAAAACGTATTAACTTGTTTGAGCTGTATGTATACAGCCAATGCAGTAATCTGTAGTCCTGTGTAATTGCTCACCGCTGAGATAAAAAACTGTCACCTGCCATTTCTTCCTCACATGTTCAAATAAAGCCTTATTGTCATGCACTCAGTGTTGGCTGATGATTTTTTTTTTTCACCCACCTAACTACTGTTATTTTACTCTTATGAATCATACAATTGTGTGCTTTTTATTCAGTGTACCATTTTGCCAGGAGGTGTCACTGTTGTACTACAAACTGCCCACTTCAAATGATTCAAATTATAATTGAGTGATAGGGAATTTATGTGTGTGTATGTATTAGTTCCTTTTTTGATAAGTGTGTAAATTAAAAATGGTTGTTTCGACTTAGGTTGATGAGCCATTCATCAATTTAGAGATGCAATGTGGTTAACACATGGACTTAAATTAATGTATTTAATCAATTTATAGTAAGCATATCTGAGGGCATGTAGTATTCTACCATAAAAAATAAAGTGATGCAATTACTTTGTGGCAATTTTGATAATTACATTATGCACCACTAAAACCAGTGGTGAAGGAAGTATTTAGATATTTGACTGTGGTAAAGTAGAAATACACAGGTGTATAAATACTATATTACAAGAGAAACTCATTTAAGTAAAAATTACATTATACTTAAGTATTGGCAGGAACCAATTTAAAGAGAATAAGAATTAGGAGGGATGAAACCCTCTTTTAATGGTCACACATGCAGAGCACACAGCACACACAGTGAAATTTGGCCTCTGCATTAACCCATCCTAGTACCAGGAGTCTAGTACTAGGAGCAGTGGGCAGCTATTGAACAGCGCCCGGGGAAAGTAATATATGAATATTCATCATGCAGAATGGCTCATTTTAGATATATTACTGGCTTTGTATTATTGTTTAATAAAGGGATTATCTCTTATATTTAAGAATCATTCATTGTCAAATAGGTGGAGTGTAAACAAACAAAAACAATAGTTTGACAGACAATAGCCTGCATCTTTAACAAAATAATGTGACAGCATTTAAACATTGTTTATCAACTTTGACTTTTGGGAATGGGATGTTGCATCTGGTAAAGGTTGGGTATTAACTACTAAATAAACTGCAGGGTGGTTTAGCACATCATGTATCCTTATTTGTTAGGCGATTTCATTTAATCTGAATCTGCAAAGTAGTTAATAACTTGAGTTATCAAATTAATGTTATATGGTAAAATGTACCCTACAATATTTTCTCTTAAACGTAGTGGAGTATAGAGTAGCATACAATTAAAACATTTAAAGGAGGGCTAGGTAAGTTTGAGAAACCGGCTCGAGATACACTTTTTGTTATATTCCATGGAATGCTCTTAATATCCTGATAGCAATGCATATTCTAAGAAAAAAATCCATAAAAATATTTCATCTGTGGAAGCCGTAATACTGTAAAAACTACGACCACTTATTTTAGCCGGGCCGGCTAAAATAACTGGTTGGCCGACCTGTCTGTCAGCCTTCAATCTCGTGCACACACACACACACACACACACACACACACACACACACACACACACACTCGTGCAGTCATTGCGCGTGGCGTCATTGGGCGTGTTTCCCGTCTCCCAGCAGCAGCTCGGGAGCAGCAGCACGGAGCAGCAGCACGGAGCAGCAGCCGAGCAGCAGCACTCGGACGCAAAAAGAAAAACTGTAATGGAGCAAATTATGAAGAAAAAGAAAGTGGAAACTAGGAGAAGTCAAACCAGAGTCAATATCGGAGTTGCTTTTCAACTATGGCGACTATTTACGGAGCACACCGAGCTGATATGTAACGTTAACGTTACCGCAGCCTGCTCTAGCTGACGTAACATTTTTAATACATTTTCACAAAACAAACATGCTAGCTTCAAAAATATAAGCACTGACAATAACTGTGTTATACATTTGTTTTACATTCATTATCATGATCTTGTGCGCGTTCATGTGTGTTGGAGGAGGTGCTCTGTAGGAAGTCTGAAGGAAGGGGCGGATTCTTTTCGGTTGTGTACTTTGGAATTTTTGTGCACTCAAGCTGGTTTCTCAAATGTACCTACTGCTCCTTTAAGTAAGGTAAAAGCGGGCCTCCTCAAAATTGTACTTCTGTACAGTCATTACTTACTAGTAAATGTTCTAACTTAATTCCATCGGTAAAAGCAATAATTAAAAAGTGTCTTCTGTATTCTTGGCCCAACTTGGGTCTAAGAGAGATGGAATAAAAATATACACCTTAAATTATTCCGAACTATATTATGTTTACATGGTTAACAATTTCAAAAAATCCACTAGAGGGCAGGTGAAGCTCTCATCTACTCAGCAGCTGTAGTTCACCTTTCAGCCCTCAGTGGAAGCACTGAGCTCACTATGGCTCAAAGCAGAGTTTAAAGAAGAAAAAAAGGCGCCAATTTTACCTTAGAGCGTACCCAAGATGCTTTCCTATCACCTGAGTGTCGTGTGGGATTAATGTCTGGTTGTTTATGTGAACATAATTTCATTTTGCGCCATGTCAGTTTGCACTACCGGATACGTGAAAGTGTGTTTCAACGAAGATAAACCTCAAATGTGTTATGGGAAGTCCAAAAGGTTTGTTTACAAACATTTATTGAACTGACATGTTTTCTTTCCATGTGCACCGGTCAGCCCATTAGCTCCTAGCCAAACGTTATGGTTAGCCAATTTAAAATGGCTGCCGTTTGTTTGCATTTACCTAGCTAATGTTGAATTTATGAAAATGCCATTATTTTTCATGTAAAATATGATAGAAAACAGTAGCATGAATGTCAATACATGTTCCTGTTGGCAGCATACAGCAGCCTTAGGCGAATAGGCTACCATAGACTTTAGCCAAAAGGCTACTGCTAAACTCTGTAGCTTCCCACAATCACAGGAAGGGTAAAAGTAACTTATAGGCTATCATGATTTTTCTCTGCAAACATTTTGTTTTGGTCTGTTTAAACATATAGAGGCTGTTGTTGTCTTGCCATCCATAACAACACACATGTTTTTGTATTGCAGTTAGGACTATTTGTCCCAGCTGAGTTTATGGGCAATTTCTCGAGACTCAAGTCATTTGTGTCTCGAACTTTATATTTTAAAACTGGCTTCTTATCCATCTTCTTTCCTTAGAGTATTTACATTTAGCATTTCATTGCAATTGTTAGTAGGCCTACTACACATGAAGCTCTTCATTGACAGATACTAACGTGGATTAATTGGCTTATAAGAAAGATGTAGATGATATCAATTTATCACTGCAATTGGTGTGTGTGTGTGTGTGTGTGTGTGTGTGTGTGTGTGTGACTAAAGTGCTTTGGATAAAAGCTCTATATAGTGTAGCTCTCTTAGTTTGCGGTTACTTGTCTTTGGCTCAGTGGTACAGTTTTTTCTTACATCACTGACCTACACATTTAACATAAACAGACCTTAACAAAAGGTGTAGGGAGGCAGGACTGCCCCTGAAGATATGGTTGGTAGCTTCAAAAAAAGAATTAACTTAGAGAGAGTTGCATTTTCTCTGTCTGGCCGTTGGCACAAACAGATGCTTTTAAACACTGACAAATAACTGAAATGGCTTCACTAATGAATCAGTTCAGTTCTCGGTGTGTGTCCTGCAGTTGTTTTCCTTTGCAAACTGAATGCATTTCCCACCGTCTGGCGTCTATAAGTATAAATCTCAATGATATGTTTGTGTTAGTATTAGGAAGATGCAGTGTTCTCTGGGACAATTACACAGTGTAGGAAAAGAAGAGTAGTGCATATCATCCCAGTGCTATGACTGTTAGTTTATCTTTAGGTTACATGAGTTGAGTATGGACTGATGTGTAGTGTTTGGGCTGGTTGCTTCTGACATTGACAATGACAGAAGAGTAACCACTCAGTTAAAACTATGGCTTATTAACAGTTCAAATATCTTTAATATTCAACATGTCACATCTGAAATAATGGTTTGCCTCTAGAGTCAATTAGTCAGTAATGGCTATTAGTTACTACCCAATTAAACTCAGTAATTAGGCATTAGCTGCATCAATTAAAAACAATGCAAAGTGAAGCACCTACATTAGTCAATTATGACTGAATATCCACGTTACCATGTGCAAAATGTAAATCATTTAATACACAGTTTTCTTGACAGTTGACTGACTAACTCGAGTAACCAGGTTTGGGTAACTGCAGACAGTTGTTTTCCGGTCATGTTGCCCCTGTTGGCAGCTACTACTTCTGTGTTTTTAATCCTCTTTCATTTTGAACAGTGTACATTGTCCATGGTGCTCAATTGCCAAGAAGAATGAGAGTTTTGTGTAATTGATTTTATCTTTTGAGTTAGAAATGGTTTGTGGGTGTGTAGAAAAAAAAGTCAAACTAAAACCCATAAACCTAACGAGATTAGCTTCAAGATCTTGGTAGCCTTTCTTTGGTTGCTAAACTTAAACAAATATAATTTAGTAGCTTCAGCAAAGCTTAGAAAAGTATTTACAGTAAAGCCATTTATCAAGCAAACATTCATCAGTAAGATAAGAAAATCAAGTGTAGTGCCACAGAAATGAATAAACAGGAGAAAAGATCAAATCTGAATGTTGTTTAGTACAAAACCTTTTATTGGACTTACTGTATCATTTTTTAGAATTTTGCATTACTAGTGAAGGCGAGCCACGTTTATTTTGTGACTAAGTTTGTGTTTGTGTGTGTATTTGCGACATAAAGAGAACCAACGGAGACATTTGTGCCGTAAAAATATGGTTAATATTATTTTATTATTGTAATATGGGGTGCATTTGGACAGCATTATTGTTAAATCAGATCTAAATATTACTTACAAACAATTTAGACTGGACCACCAAGTTGTTAGCAACCTAAAGTTTCACATCCTATTGTTAGACCTCGTCAGTGATGCAATAAATCCCAACTGTGTCACAAGAACTGTTGAATCTCTTCCAAAATACTTTTAAACACTAAATGATGTCATCTGTCAACGGCCTATAACATAGTGTGATTATTAACAGTTTCTCAGATTACTATTTTTCTTATGCTTCTTATATATCCTGTATTTCAGGTATCCTGAATGAAGTCATCAGAGAGGAAGGAGGCCGTTCCCCACCTGATGTCTTCAAAGAGAACGGAAACAAGTAAGAAGAAAGGCTGATTTCTTCATGTGTTTTTCAGTTCCACTCAGTTGCCCATTAGTGTTGTGTAACCACATACGTGCAAAGTGACAGCCGGAGGTATCAGTGATTAATCGCGTGCATGTGACTCGGACGAGGCAGCAGTTTGAACAGGCTGCATATACGTGGTTGAGTGTTCCTCACCATATTTCAGTGCTGTCAAAAAATCATTGACATGTTCCATCCAATTCAAAGAATGTTTAACTGTTTTAAAGGGTTTGATGGGAAAGCAAGTGGTGTGTGACTTGTAATTACCCCCTGTTCAAAGTTTGCAGATGTTTTGAAAGAAAACAGTGTGGTTAATATTTCCCCCTCAATGAACAACCAGTAATAAGTGCTTTTCCCCAGTTTTTGATGGTGGTGTTTGTTGAAAGGGTTCATGGTGTCTCTTAGACTTATACTCGTTACATCTCACGTGATGTTTGTGTAGAATTGTGCGATGTGACTGCATGAGACCATGCAACTTTGATGTCCCTTTACATTGGTAGTTGTATTGACCACTTTGGGCAATGTTAAAAAAAGCAAGCAGGACTGATTTATGGCAATATAGATATGAAATACACATTTTTATAATGTGAATTTGGCTTTGATGCGATGAAGCATGATTTGTCAGTTTTTTTTAATTATCTGAATAAGCCTAAATCCAAAATTTCAATCTTGTTATTTTATGCTAAAGCAATTCTCATTCAGAAGCATAGCAAAGTGACAAGTGATGAGAATATATTAGAAAAACAAACATGCAAGGACACTGCTCTATTTAAAAAGATTGTTTTTCTTTTATTCAGAATATTATATTAATAACAGGGTTCCTACGGTCATTAAAAACTTGGAAAGGTCACGGAAATTCAAAATGCTAATTCCAGGCCCTGGAAAACAATATTTTCCCCAAAGTTTTGGAAAAGTCAGGGAAATGTAACCAAAGCATCAAATATAATCAAATATAATTTATATTTTATCTAATCGTCAAAATAGTAATACTATAACGATAAATACTGTATCGTATAGTAATGAAACGTAAAATGGCATTTAACTGTCGAGGTATTTTGCTGCTGAGAGATTTTTACAATCACGCCCTCTAGTCTACAGTAGCTTTAGTCTGTAGGAGCTAGTAAGTCTACTATTTGATTTGATTTAAATAGGCACAACATGTTTCATATGCAGACCTTATTTTCCAGCTTACCATGTTAAAATTAAAATGTGTCAGTGGTACCGCTGAGAAAGAGTACTTTTTTTGGTCATGGAAAATTAGGTAACGGTCATGGAAAAGTCATTGAAAATCATTGGTGAAAAAGTGTATGAACCCTGTAATAAATACAAAAAATGTAAATTTGTAGTTAATCAGTATCATGAGTGATTCATTATTTTTTTTTAATCGTTTTACAAATTGCCTTTTTGTCCTGGCTATATTCTTTAACCCCACAGACACTACATTCTGTGTATGGTGTGTGGATGTGATTATCTCACACAACCTTTTATTGTAGCATGGCAACAGGAGGCTCTACTTCCAAGGAGCTGTATGCATTGAAAAAAAGAATCTGAGAGATTTCAAGCATGGGAGGAATTTTTACATTTGGGAGGGAGGATGCAATCAGTAGCATGGGACTCGCAGAGGCCTCCTCGGGTGACAAATTGAAAGTGTCTCGGTCTAGTTTATAGCCCTGATCAGGTCAAACGAAAAATATTGGAGGTCTGGGTGAGGAGACAGGCCCGCCTGGTGCAGATAAATGGACTGATCATTTCTTATTGAGAAACAATTCCTAAAAGGTAGTTTACTGTGTGACTGGGGAAGCGGCAAGCGAGGAGCAGAACGCGCTCCCACTGCTCCCTCCCTGACCCTTCCTCCTCTGCTGGAATTAAATGGATAGAGAGAACGCGTGTTTCTGATGGCACTCCTCCGCCAGAGAGACACTCCATTTGTTATGAAGTAGGGGTTCTGATGAAGTGTAGGGAGCTCCTCTTCCTTTTTTCTCCCTTTTTTTTCATCCTTCCTTTCTCAGGCACTACAAGGCCGGCCTTCAGTCTGCTTCACATGAAATGGATGGAAGGAGCCGATTGAATTTTACACTCCCCTGGTCATGATTAATGTGTTTGGTGTGGGGAGTCTTGGCAGTGTAACTCCACTACCACTAGCTGGTGCTCAAGCTCTCCCATGGCTGCAGCCCTGATAGAGGGGTGGGCGGGGGGGTTGCTGTTAAAGCACAGGAGTTTTGTTCAAGAAACCGGTCCTTTCATAGCCCACAACCCCTTCAACTCCTCTCCCCTCGTGTTAATAGAGAATCTCTGCTCTTGCCCACTCGCTCGTTATTACTTCACGGTCAGTTTCTCAGTGTGCTCTGTACCCAGTGTACTTGGCAGGCTGCGCTGTGAATGTCAATTTATCACTTAACCCATTGTTAAAGGGTGAGAGGCCTAATAAAAGATGCCAGGTCATGTTATCGGATTCCTTAACAGATGCTCATGGTGTCAGTTTATTATCTGGCTTATTCAGACTTTATGCATAGACCTGAAATTCCCCAGATTTCCAGAGAGTACCATTTGTCTTTGAATCTTTTTGTTCCTTTCTTCTCTTACGGGCAGTTACAAATGTTAACAGCAAAGTTGTAAGTAATGTGTTGACTGCAAACAACACACAGGGAATTACAATAACTTATGTTTCCATAAGAAGTAAACACAGGAGTTTCACAGCGATAAGATAATTGTATTGTCCTGTGAATTAGAAAATGAACTCCAACCACAGCTGATCCAGACATCTTCAGAGTATCTGGTTATAAGGGAGCCATATTTAATGGCATTAATGGCTGGGAGGAGCAGACTGGATTTACACAAGTGCCTTAGATGAGAGATCAATTAAGAGGTAACTGAGTGGATGAGCCAGACTAAGCAGGAATAGGAGCAGGTTTAATTTTGCATAAATAATGTACAGTGTGAGGAGAGAAAAGGAGATGGCATGGTAGTTCAGGCAGATACCGGTTCGATCCTTCCTTTTTGTAATTGTTTTCTCCAATATTGAGATGCAGTTTATTTTTATCTCTAATGTCCACAACATATTGTTTTCCCATTTGGTTTCAGTCCTAATCTTATTTCCTCGTCACTGCTGTTCGCTTTTATTTGCCTTCTAAGGAACATATGAAATGTGTTTATACAGCTATAGCCCAATAGAAAGCCTTTAAGTGGATTGTGTGTTGCCCTGCTGCTGTGCATCCTCCTCCAGTCCAAACCCTGCTCTGATCATCAGGACTTCAGCGGGTGATGGATGGAGCTGTCTCCCTCCAGGTTGTCATAGCATCTGTTGCATGGTGCTCACTGGATCCTTCTCTGTTAATGCCTGCATGCACACAGATAGGTCTCCACCACTGTTTGTGTGCGGGCTGTTTGGTGGGTAATGATGGAAAATGACAAACACAAACCTCACTTTTAGAAAAAAGCTCCCCAGGTTTGACTCAATGCCCGTCTTACACGCCAAAGGGTTATTTGAAAATGTCCTGCTCTCTTTAAAGTCTCTTTCGCTTGCCCTCAGCTGTGTTGGGTGTCTGTGGTTGAATTGGTTAAAAGGTGTCTGGCAGATCTATCCTCTGCTTAAGTCTGGTGGGGGTTAAGGTATAGAGGGAGGAGAGAGGAGATAACTGGAGATAAAAACAATGGGAGAGTGACGAAGGGAGGGATGGCTGAATGAAGGAGAAATCAATAGGAAATCAGTGTTTGGGGAGGGCCTGTCGTTTATCAGGTGACACGGTTAAACAGCGTTAAGGCACTAAAAGTGAGAAAAATATGGGCCGTCCACATGTTGGTATTGATCACAGCGGAATGGGGCGGCAGAAGGCTGAAGCCACTAATAAAATAAGACGTATCTGAGTGGGAATCAGCCAGGGATCGATGGGCACGGTGATCAAGGCCAAAAACATCTTCACTGGGATTTAAGCTTGTTCTGCTGACCTGTGCCCACACCTCGGTATGAGCAGAGGTTGGTGGGATGAACCTGGTGGGGTCACTGAGAGGCCCCTCAGGTTGGACTTAGCTTGCAATATATAGATCTGTTGAAGAGGGAGAATAAGATGAGAGAACTTGAGGGATGGAAAGCGTCAGAGAAACGTTGCTCTTTATTTCCCACATGCTTTGATTTATATGAAATGTAAGTACTTTTTTCCAATCTATACAGTAGGTGTGATGTGTCTGGCACAGTGACGGACTGCCTCGTTTACAGTGGCATTTAAGTCCTTTATTCACTACTTTGTAGAAGCTACACCTTCAGGTCTTTATTAGACTTGCCAGTTCCCTGCATTACACACATGGGTTTCTAGAGTTTCTCCCCTTCAGTCCCAGCAGATTCTCTTAGTCTGTGTCACATTGACGGGGAAGTTTTATTAAATGGCATTTCTTCAAGGATTTTAGTATTTTCAGTTGGGTTCTAGTCTGGGTTTTTGCTTGCTTGACCAAAGCTGTATCGTATAGCTTCTAAAGCTACATGTGCTATGAGCAGTTTTCTTTCCAAGGAATCCCTCTGTATTTAGTTTAGTTTGTCTTTCCCTAAATCACATGAGCCTCCCTTAGTCTGCCACACTATGTTGTCTGCCTTGAGTGAATGAGTAAATGATTGTAATCAGCATTAGATAAATGGGCTATTTCGTTTTTTTAAAACTTATTTTGACTGCCTATAAAGTCATTTCTTCTTACATGTTTTGTCATTTCGCGATCTTAAATGTCTTATTTGATCAATGGATGCAGTGGTAGTCTTTAAAAAAAAAATTCTGGGCCAGTTTAGCCTTTATAGAAGGATCGATTGGAAAGGAGGAGATGGGTGGGTTAACACTCGTAAAGGGTCCACAGGCTGGATATCAGTTCTCATTGAAAACGGTATTCTGATGGAGATCCTCTGAGCTCATTAGACTTGCTTTGTGTAACTTTCTAAACTCTGCTGTCTTAGTGACCTCTGCTAAGAAATTATGTTAAGTAGTTAAAATACATATTTTTCCTTCTTTCATTATGGGATATTGAGATCATAGCAAAGTAGTTTGAATTAAATATGAATCAACAAAACATTAGTTTGGAAGTTTTTGGGTTTGCATCAGCAACTATTAATGGATCTCTGCTGTCAATAACAATAAGAATCCTGCGACATCTCTCAATTTCCTTCCCTCTTTATCTTCATCTGCCCTCATTTAAAAGCTGCTGTGTTTGTGTCATCATGCCAGAGGTTTTGTCTCAAAATGGGCCATAACAAAGGGAAAAAAACAGGGAAATTAGTTGTTGTGGCTGATTAACATCTGGCAGTCGCCATTAACGAGTGCATCAAGTCATTCCAGCTTCTAACTTGTGCTTTAGCATTGGAGCAGTGGTGGTAATAGACAGGATATCTCTATACAGACCACATTTTTCTAACTCTCCTCCAATTCCATTCGACTTTTCTCCTCATTTATTGCACACCAGATGGTGCAATAAGGATTCTCTGGAACAGTTATGATAGCGGAGGTGCTAATAGAGAAGTTGAGGCCTGTGGTCCAAAGGGACATTCATTCCAGTAATCTGAAATGTTCCTCTATTGTTTTTGTATTAATTTACTTTTTCATAAACAGATGTCAGCGGGCTAACTGTCCTCAAGTGTGAATGAGGACATTAGATGGGCTTTGTCTTTGAACCCCCTCTGGACCAGTCTGCGTTCTGTACTCAGTATATCTTTCAACATTGCATACATAACCCTTCAAAAACCTTCAAACGTGTACAAACCACTGGCCAGCTGCTGTAGTTCCTGGAAAGTTGTGGTTGCTGCTGGACTTTCAATCTTTCAGCATGTTGATGTGTGAGCAGCTACTCACAGGATTCAAAAAGACGTTTCCTGTGTTGAACGAAAATGCCAACTGGCTACAAAGGCAGTCTCAGTGAGGGTATGGTGAAAAATCCTCATTTCCATGACAACGAGGTTACATTGGCTCTGAAAGACTAAGGAAAGGCCATTTGAAATACTAAACGACCTATGACCAGAATCAGTGTCAGTAAAGGACAAGTGTTTTTTCCTTTTAGTTCCACATTTTTCTGCTGCTCATGCTGCAGTATGTTTAACAAGTGCTACAAGTGAGAGGCGACTGAGGAGTGAGCAGAAGTGTGACAAATAGCAGCAGATCATGCAGAAAATGTGCAATGCTAAACATCAGTTACTGCACATGGGAGAAATGGTGTGTTTGTGCAGTGTTTGCTGTCCAAGGAGTTTTAGTAGGGAAGTTTAAAGGGGGAAAAAAAAGGGTCGCTCTCACAGCTGGGGACTTGGAATTGAATACATGGCTTCCTTTTCACAGTTTAAAGAAATTATGTTGAGGAGGGCAGAAAATCTTGCTGGGGTTTTGAGTTTCTTTTGATGTGTCGTGATGACGATTATGAAATCCAATAAAAACTAATTATGAAATTAGGAGGCGGATCAATAAGGTTTGCTCTGGTGGAGCATGCTGTGTGCGTGTGTGTTTTGTGTGTGTGTGTGTGTGAGTGTGTGGCAGTCAACCCCCTTCTGCCCAGGGAGTGTGTTGCAGTTGTGACCTGGCCAAAGCAATTGTTACTGATACTCCTCTGTGGATTCAGACTGCTCTAGCCTCACATGGCTGTAATTTATATTTTGTTGACTGCCCATTTCTCCGTTCATGTGTAATCTGATTCTATGGGTTCTCATTTTTTCTAATGCCATCTTCTAATGTTTCACCTAATGTACCCTGAAACCTCTTTATTGCTCTTTATTGCTCCAGCTTTGCTTTGTTTACTTAATTTATTTATATGGAGTCGGTTTGACCACCACAAAAACAAGTGACGTAGTGGTGTGGCATTGGCAGGAATGTGATGGAGGGTTGTATGAGGTTTCTGTCTCGCCCTTGTCTTGAAAGATGAATGCCTGGCTCTGTTAACAGTCGGTATTGAAATACAACACTATCTTGAATTTTACACTTTCAGCTCTTTGACAAAAGGGAGCAAAAAAGTTTGGTATTCATGAAATGAATATCCATGTTTATGATGGCCTTCCAAACTCAGTTACAAAGTGTATCATAGGACGCTCCCTTTCAAACTATAGTGTGAGCAAGAAGGAGAACTAAGACCAGCAGGAATACAGCTTGCTACTGGGAATGGGGTTGAGGGGTGTGGTGGTGAGTAGGGTTTTAGTTTCAGGGTGTATGGGTGAGAGGTGGGTTCGGGCCATGGGCCTGTAGGATTATGAGTTGCCAGGCCAGGTCAGGAGCATGGCAGGGTGTATTGGGCAGCACCCAGCTCTTCCAGTTTCTGTCTCCCACACCCCAGTTCTCTCCTCGGCCGTACTTGCCGCCCACCGGTCGGTATGGAAACGGGGCCTTATTTAGCGGCCGGACTCGTCCGTGTCCGTGGCTGGCGATTTGTCCTTGTCTAATTACGGCTGCTGGCTGCTGCCCGCGTGCACATGACTAATGGAGGGGCCGCGGACGGGGAGGGGTGAGGTTGGGTGCAGGGGGGAGGCAGCGGGGGAGGCAGCGGGGGAGGCAGCGGGGGAGGAGGAAGCAGTGGACGAGCAGACCGGCCGCTGGTGATTTGTGGACCAGGCACTCTGTCATTGCCCTGGACCCATTTGTCTTCAAGAGGAGTCGGGAAGAAGAGGGGTGGAGATGGAGGGGATGGTGGGGATGGTGGTGGTGGGGGGGGGGTCCTGGGCAGAAAATGGTTTACAATGACTCCCGTTTTCCAGCACTTTCATCCTTGGCCACAACAGCGTGCATGGTTTGCCAGCAATGGGATGAAATGGGCGGCTGACGTGATGTAGGATATGACAGAATCCTTGACAGCTCGCCGCTGCTATTTCTTTTCAGGGGGTTGGCTCGATGGCCACCCTCCCTCTCCCCTGAGAGCCAGCCTTATCTGTTTTCTCCTTGTCATGTGGCGAGAGCAGAGGCTCTGTAGATTCAATGCTCCGCTGTCTGGACTCTAACTTGGAGACCAATTATATCTCACATGTCTCCGTCTACGCACATACATGTTGTGTTTTATTTGTTATGTCCCCATTCAACGCTCAACATGTGTAACTCATCCATAGACAAAGTCATTATAGAAAGTCGATAGAATTAGGTTGTAGTACTACTGCATTTGTACTATCTCCTCATTCCCTACAAGCCCTTTTTCCGCATTTCGCTCCTGTTATGTGCTTCTTCCTGACGCCACCTGCGTTCCTTTTCACCTGGGTTCCTTATTAGGCTTGGGTTTCTGCAGCCGCACAGACAGGAAAGAGCAACACTAGGGCAGGAACTAACTCTGTATTGATTTTACACAGTTTTTATCTGCCCCCCTTTGCTCTTTCTCCAGGTCTTTTTAAGTAAATAAACACCAGATTTGTCATGTTTGTCCAGGGAGAGGAGGGGGTCGATTGGGGGGTAGAGAGAGGCAGATAGAGGCAGAGAGAGGCCAGGCCCAGGCCGCGCGCTGGGTCAGCCATGATTCATTCTGCCATCTCATGGATGGAGGGATTCGGGTAGGATTGTTGAAGGGTGCCTGTGGAGCCTCTCTCTGACCTCCCTCGCTCCTGTCCCTCCCCTCACGCTCCTGGGCAGCCCCGGTCCTAAATCACCGGCTGTCAGCGTGTTGGCAGAACAATGGGGCAGGGTCTTCTGCTCCGTCTCAGGCTCCAGCCGACTGGACACGGTTTCCTCCATCGTTAGTGTGAGCCCGTACCCTCTCTGGTCCTTCCTGGCCCCTGAGCCCCACGGGGCCCAAAGGAGGCTTGGGGTGAGGCTTAACCTGATGGTCCGACGAGTTGCTGGGCTGTGGGTGTGGGGGAAGGGAGTAAAGGATGTTTCCACATGGATATCTTGTCTCTTCGCTTTCTATTATATGCAGATTCTGGACATGAGATGTAACTGAGGTTGTGGCAGTAAGGCTGCAGGTCGTATAAAGAGCGAGTATTATACATGACTTCAGGTGTTAGAGAGTCTATTGACAAAACTGTTCTGTCAATGAATTTATTTGGGGGGGTAAATTACTGTAGCTTTTTGCTGATGCTCTCTAATGGTGCATTTCCACCATGGCGCGGTTTAAGCGTGCCGCGTCATGCTGGCCCGTTTTGGTTGCGTTTCCACTATGCCTTGTTCCGGCCGGGGGCTACTTTTTCACCTTTTTTCTGGCCCGACAAAATCGTGGTTCTATCGGGGCCAAGAAACAGGGCTGAGTCGGGCTGAGTTTGCTAAACTAGAGAGAGAATCGCTGGCAAGGGCGCTACAACTACAACAAGATGAACATATTTGACCATGATTTAATTGTAATACACGTTTCAAAATGATGCCGAAGTAACAACATACTGATACCGGTTAGTAAAAACCTTTTAAAATGCGTGATGCATCTTCTTATTACAGACACATGCATTTCCAAACATTCGGTCTACCTACCTACGCTGTAAAATGTATTATCTCTTCGATTTACACACGGCATCTATTGCACGTCTGTCCGTCCTGGGAGAGGGATCCCTCCTCTGTTGCTCTCCCTGAGGTTTCTCCCATTTTTCCCTTTAAACTGTGGGTTTTTCTCCGGAAGTCTTTCCTTGTATGATGTGAGGGTCTAAGGACAGAGGGTGTCGTATTCTCATACTCATATTCCGCACAAACTGTGCTGTTGTATTTGCTGTAAAGTGTCTTTACTGTAGGGTATTTTTATTATATGTACAGCAGTTTGGCTCGACCAAAAATCGTTTAAAAATGTGCTATATAAATAAAACTTGATTTGATTTGTTGTCTAAATGGAGATCGGCTAAGCTAACGCAATATATGCTCCGACCGTCCACACTCACAACAACGGCCTATACAGACATAAATAAACCAGCGACTGTATTCACCATGACACAGACAGTCTGTGGTTTGTACTTGTTTAACTTTTGTCTAGTTTCTGAACAGATATGAGGAGCTGTGAGCTTGAGTGCTAACGGCTGATGTTGTTTTTCTGGGGTGCT
The DNA here is from genome assembly GCA_943591055.1 of Gobionotothen gibberifrons. Taxonomy (NCBI): domain Eukaryota; kingdom Metazoa; phylum Chordata; class Actinopteri; order Perciformes; family Nototheniidae; genus Gobionotothen; species Gobionotothen gibberifrons. The sequence continues at coordinate 3,313,507 of CALSBZ010046819.1, read as the reverse complement.
CATTGAAGATGACGTCACGGCTTCGCCTACACTGCGTTACTATAGTTACTGCCCCAGCTCCTAAACTGTAATGGAAGCGCAGCATTAAAGTGAGCCGGGCCTAACAAAACCGTACTAAGTCGAGCGAGGCCTGCGGTGGAAATGCGCCATAAAACTCACAAGACGTTTTGGACAAAGTTACGTTTTTTGAGTCAGTGGATACATTACAAATGTAATAAAGGGCACTGCAGACGGATTGTGCAAACACAAATATGCCCACATTAACAATGTTCGATAAATGATCATTAAAGTTCAGCGTTTTGTGTATTAACTTGTTCTGTTTTACTTGATTCAAAAATAACAATATATATATGTCAGCTATTAGTCACCCTGCTCTCTAAATATTGGCATTGGCCATTAAAAAGCCATACCGGTTTACCACTGATTATCTGTAGAAAAGTGAGCAAATCAATCACTGATGAAAATAATCATTAGCTGCACTCTGGAATGAAACATGCTTCACTGGATGGCCTTCTCAGTCAATGGTGTCTCTCTTTTAGCCTTTTGTCTTGATTGTTTTCTCCGACTTCCCGATTTGCCCTCCTCCCTTTTACGGTTTAAAGTCAAGAGTCCGAGGTCAATCTATCAAATCTCCTAACTGAGGGTGGATCAATATGTCAGCAGCCCAACACTCCCTCAGCAGTTATGATGATGTTGGTGGTCCTGCGCCCACCTCGGCTGCTGTTCCTGCCGCTACAGCGCGCTGAGCAGGGGATCGAACCCCGCCTGTCAGGGGGCCTGACGGAAAGCATGAATCACTATTACTGGAGCTGCTGCTGTGCTCCCCGGTGCTCGGCAGACATGTTCAAACTCTGATGCACCCTAAGTAGTGCACCAGCCGGGACCACACACAAACACACACACACAAACACACACCTAGGTTATTTATGACTAAAAAACGTGTTCATATACTGGAATGTAAAGGTGAATGAACCCCACACAAACAGACACACATTCATCCATCCCCACCTAAATGTGCACTCTTTATCACTCAATTAGGTGTCAGTTGGTATTTGACCCATTAGCTCCTGGAACCTGATCCAGCCGGCCCACCACCTCTGGACTTGTTAGCCCGGTGTGAGCTCAGTCCAGCGGGCCTGGAAGGGGTCCGGTTACCCCTCTAATCTCATTGGAACGCTTTAGCCACGGCCAGCGGATGCCTGCATGTCCGACAAACACTAATGCTTTGTGTTTATGGTTTGTGTATGTGTGTGTTCATGCACCTGCACAAAACAATACATTTATGGATCTGTTACTGAATTGTGCGCTCAGGGCTGGGGAATATGATGTTGAAGAATGGTTTGTGTGGGTGTGT
>CALSBZ010046819.1:3206053-3216338 GCA_943591055.1 Gobionotothen gibberifrons | reverse complement strand
TGTGTGTGTGTGTGTGTGTGTGTGTGTGTGTGTGTGTGTGTGTGTTCCACCTTCAAGCATCAGGGTTTTGTATTCTACTACATTGGATGGGCACTGGGAGGTTGGGATTGTGACGACATGAATTAGAGACCCAGAGAGAGGAGGAGGGAGACATTGCATGGCATTATCTTAGCATGTAAAAGGGAGTATCATGTTTCAGCTGACTGTAGTAGATCATTGTTTGTTTGTTGTTACTTGTTGGTCTGTCATGTTTAAAAGGCAATATATTGTAAATTCACATCATGTATAAATTGCTGTAAATGTTAATTTATTCATTCCATACAATCCTTGATAAAAGGGCAACACAAAACTACGTAAATTACCAGTTTTAATTCAAACAAATAGCTGTGTCACAAGAAGATGTAACCTTGTTCAGTTCATAAGCTGTATTATGGGACCATTTATTTGCATCTACCTTTGATGGTGAGGTGGTAGCTATTTGATTACATGAGTGTATTATATCAGTGTTTTTCACACTTCTGTTTAAAATGCTAAATAAATCACACAAGCCAAGTCTTGTTTAATCATCTAGAACGGATAATTAAAGCATTTTACAGTTGTGTTCTTGAACAAAGCAGCTTACCACAAAGCAGTATTTTGAGGGGTCTGTCTACCTGTGCATTTGGAGCTTTGTGTCGTAATAACTCTCAGATTCATGTACACAAGAACACTGCGGCTTGTGTAAGAATTTGTAAAGCAACCATTTTATCTTAAAAGAGTAATCATTTATTGCCGATTGAACACATTCGGTACCTTTAATTGACAGAGAATAATTCATACTTGATGTGGATAAGGGATGTTGATATTACTCTCTGCTGGTGAAAACATTTGTAATGACATTCCAACAGAAAATAATAAGAAACTAGCAGACTCCAAAGCAAATCATAACTTGACAGCAGAGAGTGCCAGAGACACTCCCCTTTCTGCGCCTCTTCTCTAACGTTGGTGTCTGGCGAGTCACCAAATACCAGGCTCAGGCGAGGGGAAAAACCTCACTGCCACTCTGCTGGAAGCCACACAAACATAGAGGCTGCTGTTCTAACTTCAGCCGTCCTACAAAATGTGCTTCCAAAAATAATTTATCACAGTATTTATTTCTCTTTTAACATACAATAAGAGCAACACCCCTCACTGTGTTGTCGTTATTGAAGTTGAAAAAACGGTTAACTTGGATTAAATTGGCTGAGATGTGCGTGCGTGTGCAGCGTTGCATCGTGCTGGGAAGAGCAGTTGAACAAAGATTTATTTATGTTAGTTTTATGGCCACAGTGAAACTCCAGGCCTGTCCTGGAACCATGCCCACCCACCTTTATTCCAGATGTTACCATGGTGAAACTTATGGGTGGTATCCCGGCAACCAGACAGCGGTTTTGGAGCTGGAGACGACCGTTGTATGAGAGTGAAAGATAGATTACCAGAGAGAGAGAGAATTGAATAGTCTGGGCTCTTTCTGTGTTGTTCTTCCCCCTCCAGAGGCCAAGGTCTGGTGTTGATTTAAGCCCTGTCTTAATGTGATTATCACCCCAACGTTAAGGGCTCTGCTCATTCCCTCTGCTACATTGATTTCCATTTAAAACTGTAATTGAGAGAAACAAACATTGGTATTAGCTATTCTCACCCTCCATAGCTCTCTTGTTCTCTGTCTTAAAGCACAGACTGCCTAGTTTTTCAGGAGTTCGCCGAGGTAGAATTCGGTTGGCAGGAGTCCAGGGACGAGGCTGCTTCCTGGGAGCAGAGAGGAAGAAACTGGGAAGTTGCCAAAGGCTGTTAACTCCTGGGCATATGATGGACTGGGGCAACACACTGTCCCACATTGTCTCTCAGTGACACAGCTATGGCGATGCTGACCTGTATGCACTGACTATAGGTTTATATCGAGGCTGTTGGTCTGCAATGAGAACCCCATATGGCGAGCTGTGGTTTGGCGTCCATCCAAAGCAATGTTAACTCTTTGAGACGGGTATGCAAGCAAAGCAGCAGATTAACCTTTTGAGCGCAGAGATGAGGGAGAGAGTCCTGGGGAGACTGGGACTTGGTAGGAAATGAGACATGAAGATGGACTTGGCGTGTAACCAGTTCATTTTTAGAGCTGGAAGGAACTTCAGCACTTATTGAAAACATCTTACAGAAGTTTGAATTGAAATGAAATGGAACTCGTAGACGCAGACAAGAGTCCCATTTTCTAGTAAATCCATTTCAATAATCCTTCTTGTTGCTTTCTACTTTGTGGATCAATAACTCTTTACCTGCATTCATATGCAGTGGTGATTTGAGGAAGAGTAGAGGGAGAGCATATGAGAAGCCTATGAAGAATATTTTGTGGGAAAAAGAGACACAAAGAAACTAAAATGAGAAAGAGAGACAAAGGATGTAAGAGGTACAGAGAGGATAGAAAGAGAAATATTTGCGGATGATGGGTTGTCTTTACGCTTTGGAAAAAAAATGAAGATGAATTGTCTAATTAGTTGAGGCCAAATCACGGAGGGGTTTCTTATTGGCTAGACAGATCGATGCACGTTCATTTCATTTGCATAATCATCCTCATCATCGAAATAAATACTCACACTGGGAGAGAAACTCAGAGTTCAACGAGAGAGATGGGACGCTGGAAGAAAAGACAATTATGCAAAGCAAATAATGAAGGGACAACTGGAAAGTGTCAAGTGCGCAGCGGTGTTAGTGTGTGTTCATTACCACACATCAACTGTAACACAAACACATGCAACAAGTATGACATGCAGCTTGCCGGCGTTACCTTGAGACAACGATGAAGTACAGACGGTCTGCGTCATTACTGCGGGCGACATCCCACCCACTTTCTTCAAGTCTTTTCAGAGTACACCTCAGTGTGTGTGCACTTACGGAGGAGGATTCAAGGGCAGAGCTAAGTGATATTCTACCAGGGAGTGTGAATGTGGAAGGGGGGGGGAGCACAAAGGGAGAGAGAGAGGAAGAGGAGGGTGAAGAGAAGGAGACAGCAGCAGTACTGTAGATGCCGTGAAGATAGCGACATTGTTCGGGACCTTTTTTGTTGTTTGGTGTTTTTGTTCCCCTCATCATCCCCCCCACCTCTTCCAAGTACAAAAGAGAAAAGAGAGTTGACATTCAGCAGTGGTGTGGGGAAGCCAGGCAAATGACAGAACGCAACAACTGCTGTCACCTGTGTGTGTGTGTGGGGGGGGGGGGGGTTCTTTTATGCTTGTGTTTGAGTATGCGTGTGTACACCCTTGGGTCCACACATTTTCTAGTCAAGGACAAACTCACTGAAGACCCTTAAGGTCTTCTCACCTGGTTCGGCAGTGGCTCAGTCAGTAGGGGTTTGGACTGTGAGCTGTAGGGTCGCTGGTTCAAGCCCCCGAACAGACTTAAAATATGGAATGTGGACTGGTGCTTTGAGAGGTCCCAGTTCACCTTCTGGGCCCTGCAGTGCCCTTGAGCAAGGCACTAGACACTGCTCCATGGGCGCTGTACACTAGCTACCCACTAGCTGCCCACGAGCTGCCCACGAGCTGTCCACGAGCTGTACACTAGCTACCCACTAGCTGTCCACTAGCTGTACACTAGCTACCCACTAGCTGCCCACTAGCTGTACACTAGCTACCCACTAGCTGCCCACTAGCTGCCCACTAGCTGCCCACTAGCTGCCCACTGCTCCTAGTACTAGGATGGGTTAAATGCAGAGGTCAAAAATCACTGTGCTGTGTGCATGTATGTGTGACAATTAAAGAGGGTCTCATCCTCCGATTCTATCTATCTATCTATCTATCTATCTGTCACAATGATACTCCTACATTTACTGACAGCATTTTTATAAAAGTCTGTATCGTTTTTTTCCGTCGTAAATGGACTGTATCAATTCAAATCTTCTCCTTAATCTTGTTGGGAAGCAGCAACGCGATGTCCTGCAGGACGGCTGGTGTCCGGGTGTTGTTGGTGTGTTGTCTCCGGTGCTGGAGGCCCCATTGAAATGCCAGCTGAGTGTCTGAAAGAGAGACAACCTCACTGATCAATCAGGAATCTCCTCATTCATTATTCACTGTGAGCCCATCCAATCGCTCGGAGCCCAGGGCCACCACACACTGTCATCAATGCCTCCATTGATTATCAGGCCTCATCAGCGTTTGTTTGGCTTGTCAAATCAATGCCTTTTTAACGGCATGCCGTCCCTGCAGGAGACCACAGATGAATATTTCATATCTACTCTGATTCAATCATAACTCAAAGCATAACACGCAGCAAACGTTGCAGTTGTTCTGAGAAATGCTTTTATTTATCATTACTGTTTTTTCTTGAAATGAAAGTGAACAAGATTTAGTCAAAGGTTTGTCCTTATCAATAGTGCAGGCTCTCCACTCATCGCTGTGAATTAGGAGGTTTTCTCAAGAATTGACCACTGCTATGAGTTCATTGTCAGTTATATGTTCCTCTTCTGTTTAACACTAACACACTTCAAGCCTGTTTGCAGCAGCTGTGCAAGAATGAATTATTTGGCTTTTGAGTTGTTTTCAAAAAGCTTTATGAATTAACAGCTAGTGTTGATTTATCTCAAGTCTACACACATCATTTGACATGCTGTGACTAATCTAAAATCTGGCTGAACTTTGAGGGGATTTCTTTAATGAGTAAAATATGTGCCGTCTACTTGAGGCGTGGCCTTACAGCACTGATGGGAAATGAAAGCTAAATAAAACTAAGTATGTTTAGCATTATTGGGAAAAGCACATTTGACTGCATGTATTCAAATTGATTCACTGTTAATTACATCCTTTTTTATTTATTTACATGTTGTGGTCATTTCAGGGTTAAATATGTCTACCTATTCCTGACTGCATTTTGACTTCCACTTCACCCCTGGTCCACCTGTTTGTGTAGTGGTTATGACAGGTCAGTGTAGAAAAACTAGTGCTGACAGGCATAGCATTGCTGGGAAATAGAGAAATACCCTGTGTGTGTGTGTGTGTGTGTGTGTGTGTGTGTGTGTGTGTGACAGGAAGTCAGCAGGAAATGGAGGGACTTCCACAGCAGTGTTTACTTATACATTTCAGCGAAAAATATCTGGCTTCATTCTAAACAGATACATGGCATATGAACTAATATTTTTGTTTGTGGTTTGCTTTTCAAGGGCACACTGATGTGTGCACACTTTTGAGGATGTTTAGGCAGTGGCTGTGTGAGTGGTCAAAACTCTTGCAACTTGTAGAATTGCCACATCACAGAATAAGATGTAGTCCTTTTGTACACGCAGAATCCATACAATCGGCTGCACCAATGTATATACACTCTAAACTCTATTCAAACGACCTGGATTATCTGGGTGGATTAACAATGTGGACAAAGGATGTGCTTGCTCAACAAAGAGGTTTTGATCCTATTAACCCACAAATAAAAAACACACACTGTCCCCCAGTCCCATGTCAGTGACTCGCGACCAGTTGTCTTAATCACGAAAGCTGTAACGCAGTCCAAACACAGATCATCACTTCAGTATCCTTAACTGCTCCCTCTGTTGTTCGCCCCTTTGATTTGGTCCTCCTTTCATGTCTTTATCTCTCTCTCTCCTCTGTTTGTTTGACAGGAGCTGAGAGGGTTAGTTTGATAGGGGAGCTCTGAGGACTGTTTACTGTAAAGCACATTCGTGACACATGTTCCCCTTTTTCTAAAGTGAGAAAGAAATCCCCTCGTTGATTTAAAATTGTCTCACACTACTGTACAGTATGTCCCCTTGTAACATCCTCCTGCTTGCTTTCTCACACTCCCTCGTCCCTCCTTTACCCCCATAGAGATCTTCCCCTGTTTCTCAAAGGCGTTTTTAGTGTTGGCTCCAGGCACATCTTTTGTTCTCTGGTTCTGTATCCCTCCTGTTAACACCCTAACCGCAGTGACTGAGCCCCTAGCCAGGAAACACGCAGGCTGGCCTGAAGCTCTGTTTGGGGCAATAGCACCGGGTGCAGACAGACCTGCCAGCACACACTCCCATTTGTATGTAGACACATGCGTGTTTTCTGTCTGACTTTCTTTCTGTATCTCCGTGCCTATCGCACACACACACACACACACACACACACACACACACACACACACACTTGGACTCTATGTGTGCTTTCTACCTGGGGCTATGAATCAATGAAAGCAAGCTCTGCAGTGTTTGACCTCTGAGTCTGGCTGTTGTGCGTCAGCAGGTATTTTCACTCATAATATCGGCAGGGAAGACACAAACACCCACACACACTGACACACACAGATGAACATGACCTGGCACTTAAAGAAATAGCTGTAAGAGAATTCAGTTTATTTTTCTAAATCAATTTAAATTGAAAAAAAGACTTGACCTTACTATAGGTTATACTTTCTCTTTCATCCAGTGTGCTCTTATTCGATCGGGTTTGTTTGCCATGTTTTAAAAATCATAATATAATAACATGTATTTTTTTGTATATTGTTCTAAACTAGGCCTTTGAGTGACGTTGTATACATTGAATGGCTTATTAATACAAATTCTTCAGTACGAAAATGAAACGGCTCCAGATAATAGCTTCAATGAATAGTTTGGCATTATGGGAACTCAATGTGAGAAGATTGATTCCACTGTTGTGCGTGTACGCTTAATATGAATCTAAAGCCAGCAGACTATAAACCAGTGAGGAGATAGTGGTTAACAGCTAGCCTGGCTCTGCCACAGTTGGTGCTCACTAATGAACATGTAATATCTTGTTTGATTTACCTGTGCTTAAACAAAGGTGTAAAAACAAGTTGTTCTATGCACTGAATTATATCCTGGCCTGGTCTGCTGGGAATTTTCTCTTGTGTATGCATTCTGTTCTTTGTGTGTTTTTGTATGAAGATGCACATGAGTATATAGGGAGTGTGTTTGTTTTTGTATACAGTATGCTGAGTGTTAGTGTGTGACAGAGAGAGAGAGAGAGTGTGTTTAGTTCTCCCTGAGTGGGTTAGATCTGATAACGCTGACAGCCACAGGTTGATATTCCTGAGAGCAGCCAGCCTCTCCCCTTCACACCGCTTGGCTGACACACAGACCTTCAGAAAGAAATAAGATTTATGTCTCTCTCTAGACTGTTTGGAAATATAGAAAAGAGGGGGGGGGGAGGACTCTTTTCGATATGTTTTCCACTGGCATGCTTAAACCAGGGTTAAGCCATTGCAGGTGTATTTCTGAGGTCTGTTCATGCATTAGCAGCTTTCTTTTGTAATACTCAATGCCATTACAAAATGAAGCAGACCTGGGAATCAGCCAGCGGACACTTTGCCATGCAAATGCTCCGATGGGAAAAGTCTGTGTGTGACAGTTACTCTCATAATACACCACACCTCAAAGGCAACGTGTTCCCTCCGAGGCCGACTTCAAACACAGCCCCAGGCAGCCTGCGTGTGATCTGGTCATGTCTGCTTACATTTTTCAGTGAGCTTCTGATTTGTCTCCCACAGGACCTGAAGAGAGTGACAGTACCCACCAAACAGCACATCTACATCTTAATGTGCATAGATTTTATCCACCTAATTTCCCACATGGCTCAGGAATACAAATATGCAACGGTGATCCCATGAATAGTACAATAGGCTATCATATTCCCATCATCACTTCACACCGTTTACTGAGACAACTTTGCAAAACAAATACCTATAAATGCACCAGACACGCACACATGCAAAACACCCGCTATGTTTTTCTTCTACATGTGATGTGGGCCCTTGAAGAGGGCAAAGCAGTGGCATAATGACATTGAAGAGAAACACAGAGCCCTGTGTATATAGAATGAAAGAAGCGAGAAGGAGAGAGGAGAGAAAAGGCTGCACCCTTATTCAATTAGCGGATCTGGCCCGGAGTAATTACTTCTACTCTCCCTAATTCACATGTAAATTTGAGACGAGCACTGCACTATTTTAATACAATTTAGCGCCACTTTGACTGGATGCCAATGTTGTGCACATGGTAGAGGAGCTTTGTGTGTACGTGTGCGAGTGTGTGTAACCGTGTGTTTGTGTCAGGGACAGAAGAAAGATGAATCCTTTGTGTGATTGTGCCGTGGAGAGAGGCAGTGAGAGTCGTGGAGTAAACAGAGAGGAGTAGGGCAGTAGAAGGAGAGAAGGTCTCCAGTGTTGACAGGATGATCAGATAAAATCTGCAGTGGGACCTGACTCTCTCACTCTGTCCTGTGGGAACAGCAGCTCTGACTCTTTCCTACAAATCTGCTGTCACCTCTCTCCTGCCTGCTGCGCTCACACCGCACACACCCACACACACGCACACACACCCACACACACACACACACACACACACACACACACACACACACACACACACACACACACACTGGCTAATACGCCTAGAGGAAACACTCAAATTATCGTTCAACATCTCCAAAGAAAGGAACTTGTTCGATAGGGAAATGTGCCAAATTGAAAATTCAAAGATCGAAAGGTTTAATTCGAGGCTCATGGCCTTAGCGTTACTGGCAGGTTCAAAACTACCAGTGTGTCTCTTAGCTTAATGTGCAGTGCAGGAGAGCAGGTGAGGTTATAAAAGGTAAATCCTAATCTCTGCCACTATCTTTTCCCAATATCGATTTCCCCCAGCCAATAGATTGTCTGCTTAGATAATTGTCTAATCAGCCCGCTAATTGGTCTGTATAATTAGCCATTTTAGGATATTGTCCGGGATGAATAATATTGGTCTGTGTCAAACACTCCCCGATAACCATTCCCACACTGCACATCTCTCTGCGCACCACAGACACATACATCGATGCACAGCCCTGGTGTCTCTGCTGTCCACCCCAGGTGGATGCATGGACAGATGGACACAGAAAACAGGTGCACAGGGGATGAGTAGCTGTGCAAGTATGCCACTAAATGGACGGTCAAATATAGAAGAATGCAGCTCTTGATGACATATTTGCTTTGCATTAGGCAACACTTTTGTGTTAATATATTGACTCGATTAATTGGGCGTACTTGATGTTGTCCTGCTGACTTCTGATATGTTACATAATTGTCATTACGTTTTGATGGAGCTCGCATTATCCAATATTATGCACTACCCACACTCTGGGGAAATATATTTTGAGTAACGCACTTAGTTGAGAGAAACCCATAAACTTCAAGTGCAGCATATTTAAATTTTCAACAAGCATAGATGGATTTTCAGATTAAAAGACAGGTCAACTGTCAAACTGATTTAATGTTCTCCAATACAACTATGTAGAAAATATAGATTAGAAAACAAATATGTTGTTATATCATTTGTATTAATCATGAATATTGTGTAACCCCAAATTGGTTGAGAATCTATGCTTTTCTTAAGCATTTTATACTTTTACATTTCTCTGTAAACTCATCTGTTTGCCTCCTGTAATCTCCCAAAAAGTCAATAATATGCTTGTTGCAGCTTTAGTTCATGGTTGTTAATTTGAAAACTTCTTGCACTTAACACAATGAAGTCTTAACATCAGACCTAAGCCTGAGAGCCGAGCATGAGATGGGGGATTTCCAATCCCTAACATCTGTAGGGCCTGTCAGAAAGGCCAAATATAGTTTTGGCCTGATAATCATCCAGTGTGTCTCCCTCCCTTCACTAGAAGAAAGACAAACTGGTAAGACAGGTAAGACAGTCTAAAAGCTCTGCATGTCACTTGAAAGGAAGGAAGAAGACAGTGTTTGAAACCCAAGCTGGGAGACAGGAAGAGATGCCAGGCTATGTTTGGTGCTAAGCTAGGATGTCGTTTATTGATTTGTGTACGGTCTTTGTGAACTTTATTTGAGGTGAAAACAGGCCACGCATGGCCATCTCAACTGTGTGTATGGGTAAGCACCAGGCTGAATCTCTGGTGGGGAGGGGACTCTGGCACTGTGTGTGTGTGTGTGTGTGTGTGAGTGTAATCACATTAGCAGGTGTGTCTCAGCTGTGGAGCTGATTTAGTGATTTGTGGCAAGTGCCCTTTGGCTGCTTTAATGACCTCTGACTACTTTCACGCTACTTGTTCTGTCATCCTCTCTCTTTCTCTCTCATAGAGATAATATAAGAGCTTCTTCTTTACCTGTCCTATATTTGCAGGTTTTACTGCACATAGAGCAGCTGTACCATACATAGATTTGTAAGAGAGCTGGGCAGATGTCACCTGTTTTTCTCAGTGTGGAAATCCCCAGCTCCCCAGGCCCCGCTGGGCAATGCAATGACTCACATAATCTCAAGTGAGTGTTTGTCTGTGTGTGGTGTGCGTGCGTGCGTGCG
>CALSBZ010046819.1:3174682-3205653 GCA_943591055.1 Gobionotothen gibberifrons | reverse complement strand
TGTGTGTGTGTGTGTGTGTGTGTGTGTGTGTGTGTGTGTGTGTGTGTTTGTTTTGTTCTTTTTTTAGGACACTTTGTTTTAGGCAATTAGGACACGCATACAAACATGGAGCAGCTTTTAAACAAGTCTCATTTTTCATAACCGCTTTGTAAGGCCTGGAAAAAACATCAGAAATGAATTATCACAGTCCTATAAATATATAAATAGGGCTTTTGGGTGCTTGAGTAAATCTATGTGCTAGTGATGTTGTACAGGTTTTTGTGTATCTGGTAGTGACCTTTGACATTTACAGTTGTTCACCTTTGACCTTGTTAATGTTGACTTTCTCTCAGAGGACCTAAAATACTTTTCCCCACTGTTTGTATTCAGCACAGCTCCTCCTATAACTGAACATTGATCACTACATTTGCTTTGAGTTATCACATTATTCCAAGTAATTCCTTCTCTGGCATAAAACAATATTTTCGTCCTCGATTTCGTAACATTCAAATGAACATCTTGTCCCTCGCTCCCCTCTTCGGGATCATTCCATCTTTCTGTCCCACTTTGGCGTGCGTTTGTGCTCTTCAATTTCCGAACAATCTCTTGCTCTTTCTCTCTGTCCCTTTCACATTACTCTTCTATTATAAACAGCACTTTGTCTGTAAGTGCGAGCCATGTCACCACACAGGTTTTAAGCCTTACCCACTTATTCAATTTAATTGCCTCAATTCAGACACCTACTGACAAATGGAATCAAATGAGATATTTACAATAGGCCTGAACACTGCAGCAAGTCGTCTGTAAATGCAGAAGGAAAAAGGTGACTGTCGTTCAACAGCCAAGGACACACACCCCCCGTTTCCTCTCGGTGTCTCTTTCATATGGGTTTGACATAGTAGCAGTGACATGCGGGTATGCACACTTGAGCAAGCACACACGCTCAAACGTTGATAGAGGCAGGATAGAGACTGTTCTCTAGGCTACGGTTTAACTACAAATACACACATGCTCACATATCCAGGTACAGACACATATGCTCAGGCCATCGGCACAGACACACACAACCTCCCTCTCTCTGTCACACACACGCCAGATAATATACACAAGTTGCTGGCACTCTGATATGTGCTGCTGGATTGATCCAACTCTTTTATCTGCTAAATAACTTACCATCGATTGAGCCGGGGAAGGAGGAGGTGGAGGAAGAGGAGGTGGGTGGGGGACATGGATGTGTAGAGAGAATTAAAGCTTACCAATATCCAGGAGCTGTCCGCGCTGCCTGAACAAGTCACCATGTCACACACAGCCCAGATCGGAGAGCTTGATAAAAACAGATGCAAATCAAAAAGAGGGAAAAGGGTTGAGTGTGGAATTAATACTTTCACATGCCTACATCACCTGCATGATTCTTCATTTTAACAGGTGTTATCTATTTCTTTTCTCATTTGAGGGAGCCTGAGGAAAAGTGTTATAGTGGCCCTCTCCTCAGCCTCAGGGGAGCCCGTGCTTTACCCATAGAGGGTTCAGAGGCTAATTGGATATATCACTGCGAAAAACATTTAAAATCCCAAATCAATACCTGCCTCTTTAATGCTTTTCCTGAAGAAGTGCTCCTCTCTATTGCCGCTGACCCCCCCCTCTTTCTCTTCCCCACTCAGACCCTGTCTCCTGTACAATCCCTCACCGCCTATAGGGGCCAGGGGATACGTGTAGGGGTCAATGAGCGAAGGGCTACTGGGGGCCAAAACTGAGTGAGCCCCACGGGGGTCTTAGAATTGAATGGTGGCTGGCGATGTTCATGTGAGGGCTTATGGGAAACATCACTAGAAATAACACCTAACTTTACATTTCTACCAGACAAGTACAGTGCAGCACATAAAGGGCAGAACAGCAGCAACAGGCAGAACGTGTTCACATTACATACATGTCAAGTTCTGTGTATGCTAGCTGAAATTCCTACAAGAACTGCTTCAACTCTGCGCGTAAATGTTTATGTGTTTTTGTATCTTGGTGGTAGTTATTGTGCATGGGTGTGTATATGGGGGGGGGCAGAGAGTGTGAAAAAACAAACAGATGTCCTTAGCAACACATCTTCTGCTGTGTAGTGAGTAAGGTTTAGGGTTAGGGGTCAGCAACTACTTCAAGATCCTGCTACCCTTTAAACACGCACGCACGCACGCGCACACACACACACACAAAATAAGTCATAGAAGGATCAGAATAAAGTTTATTGCCTTTAACACATACAAGGAATTTGCATTGGTGTGTGGTGGTACAAACATACAATCTAAGAAAATAAGTTGTAATAGTGGGCTAAAAATATAACAAAAATAAAAACGAATTATTGTTAGGAAACTATTTAGCATTAAAAAAGAATAAAGGCAAGTATTTACATCAAAATTAATATTAAAGAACATTAAAAGTGAAAAAACGAAATACTTAGGACAATTAATATATGACAAAATATAGCAAACTACAGTGACTAAAGAAATAAGCAAATAACCGAAATGTGTTCACATCAAACGTTTGTAATTTTGCTTTAAATATACTTAAAGTGGACCTACAGTATCATGCTATATTTGAATAATATATTGTAGGGCCATACCTATATAAAACACATTTTTTTTTCAAAATACCAAACAGATCATGCATTTTAGCCATGTGTGTGCTCTATTTGCTCTATTCCAGCCCTGTCTTCGCAAGGGCTGATTCTGTGGCAAATGAGCTGCAGAGGCACTAGCGTCATGTTACCATGCTGTTACCATGCTGTTACCATGCTGTTACCATGCTGTTACCATGACACGCAACCTCTCATTCCCCTGATTGGTGGAGAGTTGCCCATATAGGCGGAGCTCCTCGGTCAGAGATATTTCAAATCTGTATCAGTCTGTATCAGATCTGTTGTAGCCCCGTTTTTAGAGATTTGGGTATGGAGGAAAAGAGAGAGGGTTGTGTTTTCTGACACTTGGTGAGTTCCCTGACACACCGGGGACACATATTCATGTATAAAAGACGTACAAAAGTGCATTTTGCATGATAGGTCCCCTTTAAAGAAAGAATGTATGTTATTTATTTTTCAGAATAAATGTAGTTGTCTTCTATATTACTTTTTTTGTTTTGTTTTAAAGGTAACCCTGCCTTTTCTCCATTGATTCCCCTGAGAGTCATCATATATCTCAGCTACACTTTTTATTTTGGGGTCCTGGAGTGATGTGTTCCTAAATTGAGTAACAGAAAGGTCTGTAGGGTCCGTTTGTATTCCCTCTGTTACAGCCTCACTGCTGCCTGGCCTGGAGGCTGGAGGCAGTGATGGGTAGCACGTTTGCAAAGAGAGGGATTCATAGATAAAATCCCTATTCACAAGTCCTGTTTGTATTCACTGCCAGTGATTAGGAGAACCCCTGTTGAGTCCTGCCCCTGTATTAAAAATGGTGTGTGCGTTTGCAACATATGTGCGTCTTGGATTTGGATTTTATACGAGCTTTAGGGATCAGTTTCTAACTGCCAGTGTTCGTACTGCCAGCATTATTGCCTTTGACATAGTTTCATTTCCAGAAAAACAGGAAGCAGAGCGGGTTTTCTTGCTCTTCTGTCGCAGCGGTTGCAGCTAACATGACCCTGGATGTGCATTGATGTACTTGTGTGCATATATATGCTGGTGTGTGCTGGGACATACGTGACACAGTAGGTCAGTCCTTTTGTGTGTCTAGGAGTCTCCAATTGCTCAATTTAGTTTGAAAAGACAATGTTAG
The DNA here is from genome assembly GCA_943591055.1 of Gobionotothen gibberifrons. Taxonomy (NCBI): domain Eukaryota; kingdom Metazoa; phylum Chordata; class Actinopteri; order Perciformes; family Nototheniidae; genus Gobionotothen; species Gobionotothen gibberifrons. The sequence goes on along the minus strand of CALSBZ010046819.1, from coordinate 3,201,919 downwards.
TGATATTTCAATGACAGTTTATCCTTTTCTGTTGTACTGTAATCTCCATCTGCCTTTGTGCAATTGGGGTTCTTAACCTGAGGGTCCACTCACTCGTGGTCAAGAAGTGGATCATTATAAGCAGTCTCTCTCTCTGCACAAACGTTACATCTGACACTCTGTTTTCATTGGAGTCCGTCCGCACTCGGCTCACAGCTTCACCTCCTCATCCTTTCTCCCATTCCCTTTTCCTCCCCCACTAACTTCCCTCCTCCACTTTCTCCCTCACCCCCTTCCCACTCCTTCCTTCCTCTGTTTGCTTTTGCTCCCTTGATTCACTTTCAGTGCCAACTTCTACCCTTTCTTTGTCAAATGACTCTCCCTCACTCTTTTTACTGTGTCTGCTTGACTGCAAAAGAGAGGCTGGGGAGAGGAAAGCAAGTGAGGGAAAAAAACATCATGTTGACTAAAAACGAAGCGGCAAATATGATTTACCCTGACTGCAAGGTTGTGTTCCTTTCTGCAACTAAACACAGCAATACATGCTTTTGAGTTCTGATTTAACATTAGGCTGAAGCTCCTGCTCATGTTCACTGCCTTGAAGAAGAAGAAGAAGTCCAGAATATTTGTTTTCATCATCCACAAATTCAGCAATCACCAAATGTGATGATTTGTCTGAACTGTCCAGAACCAAAAGACATTCAGTCTTCAATCATGTTCAACAAATAAAGTATCAAATCCTGCACAGGCTTCACATCAGAACGGCCCATACTATTAACTAGGCCATCCTAGGTTAAGGGCAAGTTATTACGAAAAAGAAAGAAAAACAAACCCCTAATTTAATGGAAAAGAAAATCTCATAAGGATCCTGGTTTCGCTTCACAATTCCACTGTAATGAGAAGTCACACACCCTAATTTTGAGAAATTCTCCTTTCTGGAATGATGTTTTGACCACAATTATTATAGTTTGGGCGTTTTGTCATGACATAGTTGAAAGCGAAACACAAAGATATGCTCATTCAAACATGCACAAACAGTCTTCCAAACACAATCCTCCCCTTGGGGTTTGGTTGGGTTTATCTAGGGTGCATCTTATTTTGCGTCACAGTGCAAGTGTGCAGGCTTCCTCTGAAGTGTGACTGATGTGTGGAGACACACTCCATACAGGTGTAATAAGCCAGACATTGACTTGATAACCCTTCACCATTAACCCCAGGAGGAGCAGTTGTGTACTCAGTTGTGTTTGTTTGAGCTAGGCCCCCCTTCATGGTGACACATTTCTAAATGCCAGCAAATACACATATCGGCCACGTAGCCATGAGTGTAAACATAGACAGAAGGTTAGGGCAGAGGACTTCACTGTGCACCATATGGCTTAAGTTTCTCGCGTGTTCATAGGCAACACGTGTGAAAAATCTGTACACGCTACAGTCAATGTAACGGCTGAATGTAGACGCACAGAGAGACTTTCTCCAAAGAGGAACCATCAAAATAAAATCTCAACTTCCTTAAAACTCTTCACTCACACTAACTTGTACTTTTTTCTTTGTTTCTTTACATTTTGTATATAGGAATTTGTTAATAGCTGAGAGTCAAATGAAAATGAAGTTCTAGCAGTTACTATGAAACAAGACAAGACAGTTGTCCCCGATGCACTTTGCATCTGTGTCATCTATTATACTTTGTTTCTGCTAAAAGACTCCAGCAACAGATGTAAGGCCACTTTGCATTTACTATGCAAATAATGAACAGTTCATTTTCAATACCTGACCTGTTGTCTTTTTAAACATGGTTATGCAAAGTCGTTCTTATCTTAAGTATAAAGCAACTTGGTTTTCTGATTAGGTCGGATTTGCAGCATATTCCCCGATGAATAATACGGGATAGATCTTTCGCATAATCATCAGAATACAAACACAGATATGAAGTGAAATACCATGCGGCTCCATCTATTGTCTGTCTGCCCCAACATGTAGCCTATGTTATGGCACAGAGAACAGCTGGCGACTCAATTACAAGGGGATAAAAACTCCCTCTTTAAGATTGCATTACGTAAGGGCCTCAGAATTCTTATACTATCTGTCTCTGACAGTCTCAAAAATAAATACACACAACCGGTGCATTCACAATTCTTACACACTTATTTCGCAATCGCTCCAGCCCTCCTTCATTTCAAATCATCTGCCAGATGCCCCCACTTCAACTGCTGTTAATCATATTATCTGGAATCCCTAGCACTTAAATCCATAACTGCTGTGTGTATTAATCGCAGGGAATCTCGTTATCATGTCTATATTAATTAAAGCCATCTGCCAGGGATGGGGTGAGTGTGGGGGTAAGGAGGGGGGAGTCGGAGCACTGGGGTGGGGGCAAGTCAAGCTGTTTGTGTTTGAGGGCATTCCAGTTGATGTTTGCGGAAATGGCAGTTTGCTATTTCAGGTAATTCTGTACGTAATTGCAGGAAAAACTTTCCTGCACCCTGATTGTGGGTGACGATGGAGGCGACGCTGAAACAGATCTACAGTGAGTTCATGGCTGGGACTTGTAACATGACTTGACAAGCACTTCCTAGTTAAGTGTCACAGCAATCCTCTTTAGCTGGTGATCATATATCCATCTGTCTCTGCTGTCAGAATGCATTATTCACTCCTGGCATGAACACATGCACATGTAGGCTTTAACTTTCTGTCTGTAGTCCTGCAGAGGCGAATGGAATCAGACATTCAGAAATCGGAAAGAGAGGAACTGAAGTGTTCAGCTTGCTACGTTTCAATCACCAGCTCCCACCACACAGGAGGCTGTTTGACTGCCCGTAAGTGATGCTGCTAAAGCATCTCGTCTTCTCTCCCCATGAAGGGCTTGCCCTGGAGCCGAGAAGAAGCAAGCGTTGGAGTGAAGTTCAAAACAAAATAATATTGAACTCAGCATTATTCAGAAAAGGAAATGCCGTTAAGTTTTGATATGTTGCCTTTTCCGCAGTAAGGTATGGCTCCGAGGCAGACAGATAGTCAAAGAGAGAGGTGGAGTTATGCAGGGTGGTAAGACGATGGGAAAGGCATGTTAGATGGAAGAATAAAGGAACAGAGCAGTGTACTGTACATAGCCTCCCACATCCATCCCTCTACCTATCAGCCTTTGCCTCCCTCACTCTGTTCACACCCTCCCTTCATCTCTCAAACTTCAAGGCACGGTGAAGGGGAAAACATGTCAGTGACTGGGGGCGTAATCCTGGGCGGCCAGTGCTTCTCACTCCAACATGCACAACAAATACACGCTAACACACACAGGGCCTGGTGTGAATGACAGCTGATCAGGAGTGCCTGCCAGCGCCCTCCTCTTCTGCTCCGCGCTCTCTCCTCTCATCTCAGCTCTCATCTGATTTGATCCATTAGCATTATTTTCTCTGTGTTGTTCCTGCTACTGTCAGGCTCGGTGGCACAGCCTCAGTCTGAAGCAGTTGAACTGTCGCCTAGGGGGCCTCACCTTAGAGGGCTGACAGCTGCCTGCATAATCAGCCCTCTGCCTGATCCTGATAGGCCAAGACCAGAGTGCAGGTGGGGGGGTGGCTTTACAATTGGAGACTAGGTTTGTTTCAAAGATGCATGTGAGAAATGAAAGTGGGGGAGAAGTGGTAGTGGTGGTGGTGTGTAAGTGGGGCACTATGAGGGATGTATGGGAAAGAGGAGCAAAGAGGAAGAACGAGAAGGACAGCAAGCACGATGTGAGGTTGTGATCATCTGTGAAAGCAAACCACAATAACAGAATGACTGATGAGAGACATTGTGAAACTAACCACCAGGAGTTAACGTGTTCTTACTCTTGTATTAACTTCCCAAACATGTTATATCATTTCATAAGTAACACACATCCGATGAGAGGAAGAGGAAGTACATTTGTACTGTTTTTCTGTAGAAAAGCAACAGAAAACATTGAACTACTGGAATATTGAGAAACAAGGCAAGGATGAGTGTGTTTTGGGAGAATAGGGTGCAAAAGTCAATGTGAAAAGGCAACATGCAAAGAAGAATATGAATTCCATATACTGCTCTGTCAGTAATTACACAGACAACAAATATTTGTATATATAAAGATATGACATATGCATAAGGTTCATAGACATTCTCTATGTAGCCTGTGAGCAGTGACTTGAGCAAATCGCAAAGCTCCTTTTCCTTGGTTGAACTGTCTTCAGGAATTGGACCTGAAAAGCACACAGCACATACAAATTAAATGACATGGCCTACTCTAGTCCAACTAATCCACTTCAAATGGTGCTTTAGATTCTGCCGTCCTGCCCTTGACCCCTGACCCTGACACCTGGTTCAGAGCAGGGAAGGGCTCCTGTGCTGGAGCCCTAAAATAGATCTGTCACATTTCACATCCCGGTGTTGCTGTGCCCTCCCTTGGCCCACCCTGACCCAGACAACAGCCCCTCTGTTAGCCTCTGTTTGCTCTGGAGAGAACTCTGCACCTCACAGCCCTCAGCCCTCAGCCCGGGCCCACCCTAAACCTCTCTCTCTATTTCTGCGGAAGCTCTGCCTCTGTCCAACTTCACAGCTCGTCTCTTTCTCTCTGCCTGTACGACTCCTTATTTTTCTCTCATTTCTCCTTGTCTTAATGCTTTGTTCCGTTTTCCGTTCATCCCTCAGTGCTTCCAATCCATACCTTTCTTTCGTAGCTTTTACTCCACTATTATTCACCCTCCCGTGAGATCAATTTACCTGTGCGTGGCCGAATATTTCCCTCACACAGGACTCCTCTGTATGCTACCGTTATGGAGTCTCCTCTCTCTTCTCTCCTGTCATTCACCGGCTCTTCATCTTTAGCGCAAAGCCTTCCAGAGCTCCTGCTAACTTTCTTCCTCCTCACTCATTTCAAATTCAATTAAACCTCCAGAGATTCAACTAACTTTTAAAAGGATAGGGGCATATCTCTCCGTCTCCTTCATTCACTGTAACTTTATGGGTTCCTCCCACCCAGTTTCTTTCTTCCCATCAATCCCTGATTCCGCTTTCCTACCTATTTCCATCATTGCGTGCCACATTCTTACCTTCAATCGTCCATTCCTCCTTTTTTGTATGTCAGCCTTCACTCCAAGCCCCCTTCTCCCTCCCCCCCTCTCCCTTGCAGCTGTCTAAATGGTCAGTGTTGTCCAGGTACATGTTATTGTTGTTGGAGGACAGAAGTAGGCCGTGGACCTGTACTCTCTGGGAACAGGACTTAACAAACATTTCCGAGGCAGGGGAGTGGAAATCTCCAAAACAACCCTCATCAGTCTTCTACCGAGGTGGAATTACCCAACTCATGTCGCAATCCACTTCACAGCATATCCTAGCCACTGGGCTCTAGACGTTCAGTAAATCCAAGGTAAATACAGGTGACTTAGGTTGAGGCCTGGGTACGCTATTGGCCAGGGCTTACGGCAGGTGTCTGGCTAGTCTACGAGGGTATGCACTAGAACAAAAACCTATCCTGTGGTTAAAGAGCTGCTTCATGCTCTTTGTTTAGCTTTCAGTTCACAAGAAGACAATTAAGACACCGCAATTCGTCCAATGCAACATTGTGGCGATCGCCGGCCACAAGCGTGTGATAGTTCGTCTAGCAGATTTCTTCTTCCTTTTTCTCCTCTGCAATTGACGGATTAGAAATGACTTGTTAGTAAGGCTGTAATGAGATTGCCGTGGGTAAATGAGGATGTATGTTTTTGTTTTTGCGTCAGAGCCCAGCTGTATAAACACATACATTGTTACAGTTTAATGGCTGCTAAGTGACTTGGCCCATGATTGATGTGTGACTGTAATGCCAGTCAATGGCCCGTATAAAGAGAATTGGAATATATGTTATAGTGTTTAATTCAAATTCAATACCATAGAGTTGGCCATAAAACTACACTGAACATGCAAATGTGCGTACTGATAATGAAGATGTAATTGGTTGAATTATTTATTTACTATGCGGTCACACGAAAACATGTTTCATTTACAAATCAGTAGGCAGTTTATCTTCTCATCAACTTCCCTCTTACATTTTTAGATTATACCTTGGTGTTTAGATGTGTGTGTGTGAAACTATATGCGTATCCGTGCCACAGTGTGAATCCCTGGGTCGTGTCCCAGCTTGCATCACTGCACAGTAAATCACAGCCACAGTTTTTAATGTCTTCTCCAGTGTGCCTGGGAGAGTCATTAACACACACTAGAATTACAGAACACTCCTTACCAACCATACTTACTCTGTGTGTGTACATGCCCTCTAGTGTGTATACGTATGTTTCTCTGACTCGGCCACTGTATGTTCAGGTGCTGCCAACTGTTCTGGTTAAAACACTGTTAGAAAAAAGCCTAAACCTCTGACTTTCACTCTCCCCATACTAGTCTCACCGCATATAAGCATGCAGTGTTTAACATACATTTGACTGCCATTTAATTCTGTGCTGGACTATCATTTCCATAGGTCCATATCCATATACTATTATTAGTCTGGACCCTCGAGGGATTACTCCAGAGGTTACCCTCTGATAAAGGTGGGAGGGCAATAGCCCTGCCTTCAAGCTGACATGGTTATTGGAGCAGCTATAGCACCTTGGGGATCTATCTCACAGGAAGTATAGAGGAGAGGAGGTCCAACGTCTTTCACAGTAAGATCCCACAACTTCTTCAGATAAGGTCAAACCATCTGTCACTGCACCCATCATACTTAACACACTTTACACCAGCTCTCAATGGCCTTACATCCCATCTCTGTCTGTGCTGTCGGTTTCATGTTCCTTGCTACTGTATGGTCATTACGTGCTGATGGGCCATGTGTGTTTCTGTGTGTGGACATACTCTGTCTTCTTCTATTTATTCACCAGCTAGAAGTGTGCTACTGGCGCACACACTGACATAGAACAAATATTTACTGTCTCCTATCCTGCATGCTCACAAAGAGGAGCATGGAGCATGCATGTGTGTAAGAGAGACACAAAGAAAGAAGGCAGCAAAGATTTTTAAAAAAGTATTAATATATCAGTGCATTGCAGAACTCTTGAAAAGTTGCCAAGGTTCCAAGTGTGCTGGTATCAGTGGGCATCATGAATGAACTTTGGAGGCAGCCAGTGGAGCACGTCCTCCCTGACACTCGAGGAATGGAGCATATTTAGGGCTCGTGTGAAGAAACAACAGGTTAAAGAGCAAATTGTGATCGTGGTCACATAAATAGAAACCTATTTCTCTATTGTTGAGTAGCACTGTAGCTGCTTGGGAACACCTCCTAAAGAGTTAACAGCCAACTGTTCTGAACCTTAAAGGAACAGCTTGCTTAAATAAGTAGTTGTGGCTTGCATGGGGATTAATGTTTGTGGTATTTACTTGTAGATATTTAGAAAACATACTTTAAGATGTTTGCTCTAAAAATCAAAGCTTTGACAGTCTGAGTGTATGCCTCATTTTGGGGTTCAATTGGAGAAGTAAGAGCTCCTGAAGGGTTAAGTGATCCTGTGCTGGGGCCGTGCAGCCCTAAGGCTGGGCATAGGGCCAGCTCCACTCATAGACATGGAGAGCTTTGAGTGTGTGTGACTGTGTGTGTGAGTGTGTGTGCATTTATCTGTGTGTGTCTGTCTGTGCCAGGGACAGCCCAGTGACTCACAGAGTACAACCCTGCCCCCTTGGCAAAAGAAGAGCAACGTTTTAAAGAGACACGAGCAAGTTAGAAGAGACAGAGTAATACAAATTGAGGCTCGAAAGGAGGCGCTGTAGAGTGAATGTTTTTCACAGAACTCAAAGCTCACATGCATGATCACACAGTTCTCATATCCTGTGGAAAGATGTCAGTCCTCTGCTACAAGCCTTGCTGGGAAACTAAGGGGCCACTGTGTGTCACACTTACACACACACACACTTGAATATTCACTTCTAGTGAATATACCTGAACCAAGATGCAAAATGGCACAAATAGTGTGTAGACGGTATGTTATTAATTTAGTAGTAAATAATATACAAATTCAGTTCCTGCATGGTCAATAACCTATTTCTTATAACCCTGACTCCCCCAACATGCACAGACTAAAAAACATGCAAACACACTCCGGACCTCTCACTCAACTCAACATTTCTCCTTTCTCTCTCTGTCTTACAAATCCGATGTCCACTGTATTTCTCTTCTACAAACACACACACACACACACACTCACACTCACTCACTCTCTTTCTCTCCCTTTCCTTACACACACACTCAAGCAAACAGGCGCTGGGCCAGCTGAGTCATGTCTAAATGGCGTGGAGTGGGTTTGTAGCTCACACTTACATAACCCCTGTCTCCACACTGTCATTAGAGCAGTTCAGATGAACAGGCAAAAACAATTCTTCTAAAAAACTCTGCAGCGAGGTGAGCCTCAGGTCTCACCTTCTCACTGAACTGAGTGTGTGCATGTGTGTGTTTCTGTATTTTTGTGTGAGCTCTGTTCTGTGTGTGCTTTTGTAACTTTGTATCTAAGCATCTGAGCACTAGATATCTGAGCGAGTAATGAGGGAGTTAAGTTTCTGTGCTCTTCTTTGGACAGGGAGTTGACATTCTGGCAGAGTGTGTGTGTATTGAGAGCGGGCCTACATTTGGCAGGCTCCAGTTTATACAGATGGAGCAGCTCTCGTTGGATAAACCACAGAAAATTCCTCCCACTGTCCAAGTTAGCACTTCTTAGGGAGAGAACAGTGCACCCTCCCCTCTGTCCCCCATTGCAACCTTCCACACCTAGTCTCTCCCCCCTCCCACTGCCCCTAGTGAACCCCTCCATCTCCTCTCCCCCATCTCCCGGTACCACACCACCACATTGGCAGTCCCAGGAGGAAAGTGAAGCAGGCTCAGCTAGTCGATTCTTGATATGTCCAAACACTTTCCACTGCTCTTCCTGGATTAGATGAGCCAGACCAGAGCAATCAAACTAAGGAAGCCGATTTGGACCACATGGCCCTCCTCTCCTCTCCTCTCCTCTTTTATGAACCTTGACTTACGTCCCGTCCATCAAACACTCTACTTCTAAAAATGGCATGTCTCTATGAAATCTGGAAAAGTGATTATGTTAACACAAACTTCACTACAGAGTGACCGGAGTCGTGACAAATGTTTTTCGGAGTAATGACACATCCTCTGCTTTAGCGTTTAACCTCAGCTACCTCCGTACCAGGCCAACTCCTTACCTCATGCGGCTGCTGTCATGGCTCATTCACTGTGTAGAAATGCCGCTGTGAAATGTAATATCATTATTTCCTTGATAGCTTTACACTGGATTCAGGGACTAAATCTGCAGCATGAGTAACTGGGGGCCTAATAGTGTCAGTAGAGAACTTGTTTTACTCTTCCATTAAATGTAACAGACTGTTTGTAATGAATTAGTACTGGAATGATTTGGTATAAACAGAAAAGGGATTACATTTAGTCTTGACTAAGCCAACAGACTGTTGAGGTAAACTAATGTCAAGCTAAACAAATGTTTAACGGGGAGAGTTTCCACATAACACACATAAACACCCCCCCCCCACACACACACACACAGCAAACAATGATTTCAGGGCAATTCTGCTTTCATGCTTATCAGAAATACCCTAATTCCTTGCCAGCAGTGTTTTCACTGAGCTCCAGCATGTGTTTACCAGTGGCAGACTGCCTCCCCATTAAAGCTGCCATTCCCCTGAGGCTGCAGCACGCATTATTAAGACACAGGATATGGACTCTGACCATGGCGTCCTACCTCTGCCTGTAGCCACATGGTTCCTACCTGTAAACCCTCTTATATACACCCCTATTTCTGTCTGCCTGGTTGCCTGCATACTTCTGTCTGGTATTTATTTTTCCTTTCTTCTGTTCATTCGTCCTTTCTTCCTTCCTTTCTTTCTTCCTCTAGTGCATGTCTGTTTTGACATTGATGGAACATTTGATCAGTATTTTTAGCTGTATTAAAAATAATTAACTTAATTTGACAAGTTGAGTCTAATAAATGATTGCCGCAGGAAAAAAGTGCCACCTCCATCATGCACTATGCAAAACAATATTACAGGAATAGAAGAAGGACCTGCAGGTGAACCCCTTAGTCATTGACTCAGAGATAACGTTGGATTGCAGTAAGGCGTGCTGGCAAGCTTAGCAATAAAATACTTGTTAGAAACAATGAATGTAACAAAAAACAAACATGAATAAATAATCAAGAGGGAAATGAAACTGTTACGAACAATGGGAAATGCACAGCTTTAGCATTTGCTGAAAAAAGACCATAGGGACAAAGCATTCAACACCCTGCTGTAATATGCTATCTGGAAAGTGTTGCCCGATAAGACACTAAAGAAGTGTAATGCACTCGTAATGAATGCAGTTAAAGAAATCCCCCACCCCAGCCTGGATGCTTTTTCTGGCTCCCCCACTTGCCATCCTCCTACCCCGAGGCCAAAGCTCCTCAGCTCCCCAGAATGGAGTCATTAGCCGGGTGCTAATGGTTTCAGACTTTCTAATTGAATGGGAACCCATTGATCTGTAGGTAGAGAGAAATGGTTCTTTTCATTGCCTCAATATGGGCCTGCACAGCATTTGTCTCCATTCGAAATTAAAGGCCTTACCGGTTGGAGATGGAGTAAGGTAAGAGTAGGCGTGCACACACACATGGGGCTGCAGCATCTGGACACAAACACACGTATGTGCAGGGACAAAAATCACAAAAAGGGAGAGCTCGTATATCAACCTACACACAAACACTCACACACACATACGCAAACACACACACTGACGTAGAACTGCTCTCTTCTGTGTAGCCTTAAGGGCTCCCATTGTGAGACTAGCAGACTTTAATCTGTGTTCGCTCCGAGAGTTATCCTGGTGAGAGACTGTGCTCTTCACATCTTTTTAAACACTGCAACAACAAGGGGTTGCCTGGGGTAACAGAGGTCACAAAGGCAGCTTAGTAGAGATGTCAACTGCAGAGCAGTCTGTGTGCGTGTTGGAGGTTGAAGTGCATAGGGCTGAAAACTATTGTAGTATTGATAAAGCAATGAGGGAGATACGCCAGTGGTTTATCTTCCATTTACATTAAGTGTACACATGAGTTACTTCCATTTGTCTTTTATCTAATTGTACTGATAACTGCACTTGTTTGTGTGTGTTGTCCAACACTCACACTTTGCTTCTTTGAGATGACTGATGATTCAGATGAAAACACTAGAGGTAGTGATAAACAATTCTGAAATGGCCAATAATAACTACAATCCTGTGACTGGTGGCTATTGATCGTTAGCACTGTAACATTTTCTAACAAGCAGATTTTGTAGGAATTGTTCTTTATTTTTTCAATTTTCTATTAACATAGTGAACTGAAGAAAGAAAATGAATTAAAGTAATACAAACTGTGCTTGTTTAATTTGCAAAAATGCCCAATGAGATTATGTGTCATAATGCAATACCTGTTATTGCAAATGGTTGTGCAAAAATGGTTGTTATTAGATAAGTGAGACCTGTATGTAATGTAGTACTATTTCTGGCAATGCATACCGTATATCTGAACTGACATCAATTGCTAATCAATGATTTGGACCCATTAGTCACACAGTCAGTTGGTTTTTATTTGTATCTCAAAATTATATTCTCACAAACAACTGTTTATGCTGTGTGTGTGTGTGTGTGTGTGTGTGTGTGTGTGTGTGTGTGTTTGTGCACGCGCTCAAGAGACAAAAGCCAGCTGGTTCTGGTTATCAAGCTGGAATTCACTGTAAAAATTACAAAAAAATGTTTCTTCTTCCCCCCACCCCAAGTCCTTTACCTCAAACCACACATGCACATTCATACACACACACATACTCAAACCCCATAATTATCTAGCTCCATTGCCACCCTATGAGGAGTCTACTTCTGGAGAGTATGTATTTGACTAATAGACACAAAAGTAAATAGGCTAACACTCACCCTGATGTCTAACATCGACAGACGTTGAACCTAATTCAAAACAAAAATCTATTAATTTAAACAGGACAGTTCTATCTTGATAATGAAAATGTTACGTCAAGAGCCTCAGCGCGTGTCAGTTTTAAAGACACCTTATGAGCTGAGTGACATCACGTCTGGGAAGGACCTATAATAACATATCTCTCTCTGCAGATTTTCTCTTGATAAGTAGTGTGTGTCTGTGGGTCTGTGATATCCCATGTGCCTGTGTGTACATACTTCTCTTTATCCTAGTGATCTTTACTGTATTGCATGTTTGTGTATGTTGAAGTGTTACTGAGGCGTTGTAACTGAGGGTCGGGAGGTGAGCACAGAAGTAGAAGGAGTCAGTAGCAGAAACACTGGCGGTCTTGTCTAGACCTCATAATGAAACTGTGGTTACAGCTACAAAAAATGAATACAGTTGGTTTGTGCGTATAATTGTTTGCATTTGAATCTCATCAGTTCTTTATCCGACATAAAGATATCTATCGAGTGTATATTGAGGATAATCTTAAGTAATACATTACTGGCACCGTAGAGCTTTCAAAAAACCTTTCATTAGAGTTCTATCTGTGGCCAACTTTCACCTATTTTGCATCTGGTAGCCATTTTTATGCCAGCAGCAGTTTCCAGAGAGGTAAACCACAGTGGCAGAAGGTGGAGAAACAGCAGTAGCCCACCCAGGGGTCGATAGCCCACAACAGCCCTGTTTGTCACAAACTACTGATAAAAACATCCAACCACTGCGGTCCTATTTACTGACACCAACATGTGTGTACATTAAAACCCTTTCTAATGGCAGTAATAAAGGAATTCCACTCAAACAAACAAGACCCAAGTTAAATGCATTGAGAGCGTACATCTGATTAGAGTAGCAGCTGTAAGACACACATGGTTGTATCCCTGTCATTTCCTCCTGCATTTTCTCTGGATCACTTTATTACCCTGCAATAGCCAGAGGCAGTACCAGTGTATGATCCAAGTGTGAGTTTTTGTGCGTGTGTGTGTGTGTGTGTTGGCAAAGCATGCATTCATCCCCCCCTCCCTCCCTCTAGTCCACTGTCAATAGCTTCCCTGGACTTTGCCAGGCCGCTTGCTCTCTGAGACGAACATGACTGCCTTTGTGCACGCTCTGAAGGCCTCATGAGAAACACCATCACTTTGTGTCATAAGCGCACTATACCACACAGGACAATGGCAAAGGTGAGGCATCTGTGCTATCAGTCTTAAAGAGAGAGTGAAAGGGACAGAGGGGTATGATGTTGTAAGTGTTTTCCACCTTTTTCAGTCTGAAGCCATTCACATTAAACTAGCATGTTGACTGAACGTGAGCCAAGTTGCTCTCTCGGTGAAGTGTGCTTTAACAGGCTGCTTCACATAAGGGAGCAACATATGAAGAAGGCCATTAAATAGCATTTTAAGGACGATTAAAGACAGTTTTCACTGAAGCAAAACTGATTTGATCCAAAATAAAATAAAAAGATACAAACAGAGGTCTAGATCCTTGGATGTCATTGGTTAAAGCTTGATTTTATGTTAAAGTGTGGCATGAAACAGACTCTTTCAAAGAATTACCACAATATTGTTTTGGCCCGAGCAGGACATTCTTTCAGAGGCAGTAACCCTCGGGTCAAAGTAGAGAAGTCTGGAAAAATGAGAAAGATATTCACAGAGCGCAAGTAGGAAACATGAGATACAGTATTTGAAAGGCGATGAGAGACACAGGAATAAGAAAGCAAAAAGAAGTCAAAGAGAGAGATGACATAAACAGACAGATAGATAGAGAGCGGCTGAAGGTGAACTGCAGCTGGGCTCTGGCTCTGGGCCTTGCCTCTGTTCTGGAGTCTCTCTCCTATCCACAGTGACATGTGGTTTCACGGCCATTACCACACCACATTATAGTGCTATGTGCCATAATGTGAGGCGTCCATATGTATTCCACTCTCTGCTGGCTCCATAAAACACACAGGCCCAACTGTTATTGCTGGTGTCAATGTGTGCTATTGAATCTAATTTAATTCCTTTATCTCCCCATTTCGTCACTCGCCGAGTTAAACATTACAATACAGCAGAACTACGGCGTGTTATACATTACTGTTGTATTTTTCAATAGCTTTTGAAGCAAACTTTCATGCCTGATGCTTCCTAGTGTTCAGATATGTCATTCCTCCTTACAGAGGTCACCATCTGCACATTATTTGGTACACCAGTCCATTATAAATGTCAAACTTTGAGCAAACCGTGAAATGAAAAATAAAAATGCTTTGTTACTGAGATCTGACGAGCCAAATAGAAGTCAAGTCACAATAAAACATGCTTTTGATTCTCCATTGTTTTTTTCCTCGCTCTGTGACTGTGTGTGTGTGTGTTTTCTGTGCATGTTTGTGTGTGTGTCCTGGGTCGAGGAACAGAAGGTCTCTGCAGGGCTTGCCTGTGTGGGTGGACTCTGGGATTCACCGTGAAAACAACCAAAAAGCCAAGGACATTTCCTAAATATGAACTCGCATCATTCAGTAAAAGGGTTTGGTCACTTGGTAAGGGCAATTTTTGTGTATTTATTTAAAGATATCCGTGTGATGTTTTTTTCAGTGTAAAAACATTGGTTGTTTTCGCATAAGCACATACAATATAACGTTTATCCTGTGTGTGTGGTCATTTTCAGATATGTCTTTTGTGTATAGCAAATATGTAACCATTTCTGCTTGTGGCACAGCACTAACCTCTTCCAGCTTCTTGGCAGACGCATCTATGTGGGCGTGTTAAAATCTACTTATCTGTCTCGGCTCAGATGATTATTTTTTTGTCCGTGCAGAGAGGTTGACAATGAGCCTTCACACAGAGAGCAAGATTGTGTCCTTAGGTCTGATACTTAGACAGTAGCTGTTGAAACACTGCTTCCCAGCTTGAGCTGCAGCCAGATAAGTGGAAGACAAAGACACTATTATATTGTAACACGTGTCCCAGAGACATTACAACACAATGCCATTCTGCTGCAGGCTACTGTGGCCGTGAGCCTGGATAAGGTCTCTTGGCAAAAACAATCACAGTGAGTCCGTTTAACTCCAGGTTACCTGTCACTTACATGATGTGATTTATGGGGATGTTTGACAGCTCTCTGTTGGGTTCGGAGTTCAAGTTGTGGGTGCTGTTGTAAACACTTGATAAAAACAATTGGATATTATGTCCATAAAAAACACTTTCCTTGGTCCTCTAAGCATGTTTACGCATTAAATGTGGATAGAAATAATCCAATACTTCTCGGAATTCTGCTCCTAATTTCTGCAATAGACGAATGGCTCAAGCCGCTATTAGCGTATCTGATTAAACTGTTGGTGGTCGAGTTGCATTATGGGTAATGTAGGGGCTAAGTTTTGACCACGCCCCGACGATCCGAGTCATTTTATACTTGGATGTCGAACATTTGTTGCCACTGAGCAACTTTCATGAAATGAATGGTGCTCTACCTCAAATTCTGTTACAGTTATTTTTATACAACTGTGGTTTTGACAAGGAATAAGAGTGCGTCTTAGATATAAAAGAGGAGGCAGAAGTAGTACTGATTTTAGAACCTGCTTTCTCTATCCATATAGACCACTGCAGAAACTTTTCTTTCCTGCTTTTTTTGTGTTCTATCAACTATCAACTTTTCTTTATCTTCAGAATAGGAGTTTTTGTGCGGTGAAACAAGGCAGGCGTCACTCTGAATCTTTTGCTAAATGGTAGCAAGAGTTTATTTGTATAGAGCTGATGTCCACCAGATGGCTGGACTCACTGGACCTGGTTCCTGTGCTGTTCCCATGGCAACCTCTATGGACCAATGGGCAGTAATGGACCACTTGTAGCTGGGTCGTCTCAGGTCAGGCTCGGGTCAAAAGACTGTCTACACTGTAAATGCTTCTGCAGGATCACTGGAACTGTACCTCTCTCTGTTAAATTCACTTACCTTTTTTAAATGTCCCTTTTGACCAAAAAGTCTAGTTTCTGTAGTCGACACAATTACAGGTAGTTCGAAAAAAGAGGGTTTTTCTCCTTCTCAAAAGAAAATCCCATCCACCCATGCCCTGTTTAAATCACTCTCCAGTGTCCACATGGAAACACATTAAACAATTGAAGCACTGTGAAGGCCAGTGGGCAGATTGGGCTTCACCCACACACAGACACACACACAGGTCTCACCCAAAACTTGGACGTTGGCAGCAGGGTGTGTGTGTTGGAAGTATTGGATGGTGCAGTTTAGGGCTTCTGTTCATAAATATAATGAATAGATAACTGTACATTTATGTGTAAAAAATTCCAGCACCAGTTTGGCCACAACTGCCACACTCTCAGTTTATTGCAATCTTGGATGGATCGCAATAAAGTGAAAAGTCAGTTATACAGAAGGTGTGAGGTCTTAAAATGAGAAAAGCAACATGACATAAGTATTAACTGTCATATATCTCGCATAAAGGGTGGAACATGTTTAATGTCACTGCCCAAGAATAGACTGATATGACATGATTCAGGAGTAAATGCGTTTCTGGATATGAGCTGAATATGAGCAGAGGGGAAATAGAGGGATAATACTGGTGGTGATCAGGGCCTGCTAGAATGGCCCATGATGGAGAGCTATAAATAGCGTCACTTGGACTCTCATCTTGGCTCCTGCCCCATCCTCCTGCACCACCCTCTGCTCTGCTGTCCCACACCTCCATCCTCTCCCTGTCCTTCCCCAATTCCACCCCCTCCCTGCATGTCTCCATCCCTCCCTCGCTCCCATATAGCACCTGCTCCAACACCTCCTCTGCCAACTGGCTGATGTCATGCTTTGGTACCGGACAGACACCTCACGCTTAATTCTGTCCTCCTAAATGGCAGCCAGTGCAGAGATGACCAGGCTTACACACACACACACACACACACACACACACACACACACACACACACACACACACACACACACATATACACATATACACATATACACACACACACACTGCCTCCTCCGGCATGTGCTAATCTCACGAGGCAATGGCCTGCCATGACCATTTGAATATCATCAGAATGTTAATATCCTCTGGTGTATAGTAAAAGCGTTCAAAAACAATCAGACCAACTGGGATTGGCACTTGAGCTTCAACTGATGATTATTTTCAACATTGATAATTCCGTCAGTTGCTTTTAGCTGCAACCAGCAACTTCAAAACCCGCTTCAGTCGGTCCACACAAATGTACCCACCCTTTGCTGGCCACAGTTTCCACTCTGGGACGATGACATTTGGCTTTGTTTGTGAGGTTTTGTGCGTATGAATGTATGAACACATGGATGCATGAGTACGTGGTGACCTTGTTTTGTTTTTATCCATTAATCATTTAGTCTATAAAACAAACAGTCTGTAGTTCAAAAGCTGAAAATATTCAATTTACAATTAAAAATCCAACAATAGATCCCTCTGTATTCTAGCTGGGGATGTTGTGGTTCATGGTTGGCATTCATGTCATTACAATCAAAACATTAAAATAGTCCTGTCTGTCAACAGACTTATTGAACAGTAGTCTAATTGTTTGAGCATTTATTGCCGCAGCATGTCTGACCCCTCATAAATGTCAAAAGACAACACATTTCCTAGAAGTTCTTTTTTTTTTTATTCAGTTCTGAGAACAAAAACAGTATGAAGCTATTACTATGAATTAGTAATTTTGGGCTTTTCAAAATAAAGCTGACTTGACTTCTTTCAGCAAAGTTAACAATATAGGGATTTAACTTCAAATAACTCACCCTTTCAATTGTATACAATGATTTTGTTCATGTGTTCTATAAGCAGTCCACTTTTCACATTTTTCATTTTACATAATTGAATTATTAGAGCATGACTAAGCCTTTCCATATCATATACCTCTTCCTAAATGTCCAGCCAGTGACCTACAGTAGGGGGACCAATTTAGAATTTATCATTAATTTAATCTTTATTTAGCTGCTTAACAGATAATGTGTCAATGTGCATCAGCCCGTCAGTGGCTTTTGTATTTCAGACTTTTCCTCTTGATCACAGACATCCTGCGTGACCTCTCATTATTCGTGCCACTGACCCATGACTTTGTTATTGCCACACAGGGGTCTGTCTCCTCTAAACACACTTTGCTTGCCCACTGTCTGTGTGTATTTCCTGTCTACATCATCTCTGCTTCCTGTGCTGTTAAACTCTGCAGTCCTCCAATGGGGAACTCGACACAAGGACCTCTTCAATCCACATCCACTTCACTCTCTCAGGGATTAAAGCAGAGACTGCTAGACTCACCGTAGCCTTTCTCTCTTTAAATGCTCATACAAACACACAGACAAAGCTGCAAGGGCTGCCTTCGTAAAAGTGCCCACTCTACGCCACTCCATCACATTGTGCCACTCTATTTCTCTCCATTGTCGCTTTCCCTTTATTTTATTTCCTTTTTTTATTTTTTTATTTGCTCACAGAAAAGGCAGCACTGTTTGATTTACAGCAAAGAATGGTTCTGGCTGAAATGAGAGGGAAGGAGCTCTGGCTCAGTTGTAATCGTTTCCCTTTCTAACAATCTCTCTCCTGTTCGTCAGCCATCATTCCTCCCTCCTGTCTCTCAGTATTCCTCACCTCCTCCCCTCACCCATCTCCTGTCTTCTCTTGTCTCTTACACTCTTATAATGACTGCGCTTATATTTCCTAAATCTCTGTGTCTTAAGCCCCGTTCTTTTTATAATAACCAATGCTGAACCAAATCTGGTTGATTTACAAACCAAATAAAAGTTAGGGTTTAAAGTTTTTTTAAATTAGTGCTATACTTTTCTTCTTCATTTTCCTTCCTTGCCTTTTCAGGAGCACTTCATATGTTTGTGTGTTTTCCAGCTGTGAGGTCATGCAGGTCAGACTGTCGTGCGTCTTGATGTAATTAATGTATTTATAAGCCAACAAGGGAGGAGTTGAGTGGGTGACAGTGAGTGAGCAGCAGAGTAAACTGAGGCCCTCGAGGTTGTGGAGCCGCTGAGGCGACCGTGCCTGGAGCCTGCTAGTAAAACATTTTGACCCCCTCATTATAGCCCATTTAGAGGATCAGGAGTCCCTAAAACAACTTGTCTACATTTCTTTACATGACTTTCGCATGCAGTCATGAGTTTGCAGCCTGGAACCAGGTCTGTCTGGTTGAATCCGGAGCCGGTTGCCACTTCCATCCTCTGTCATCCTCACACGGCCGTGACGAGGGCTTGCAACATCATCTGCGGCTGAGGTTTAGGAGGAGGAACTGTGAATCACAGCACATCTCCTCTCTGTCTGTCTCTCCCTCTGTCTCCCTGCTTTTATCTGTCTCTCTCTCTGTCTCCCTGCTTGTATTTGTCTCAGTGCCTCACAGAGACATCCACATACACACATTAACTTGCGACCAGGCACGATTTGAAATTCCTTTGAAAACCACAGTCATCACCCTCTCCACCCTAATAGCCCCTCACAGACTGCCTTGTGCATGCACACACACATGCATGCACCCACATGCACACGCACACATTCTATAGACCCTGTTTATCTGGAGGAACTGAAAGAAGGCCTTCCTCGTCTACTCTTCTTTCTTGCATGCAGGGAACCTTAAGCAAGAATTAACGTAACCATTACAAAATCCCATCCGACAATGTTTGACAATGTAGCTTTCTTTTCTAGATGTGCATTTCATTCTTTATAGTCTCTCGTTATTAGTAGGGGTGTAACGGTATACGTACCCGTGCCGAAATTATTCGGTACGGGCCCTTCGGTTCGGTACACGTGTGTACCAAAGTGTACCGAACGAATATAACGCTAAACGTAAAAAATTGAGAACGTGAACAACTTTTTGGAAGTAATTTGCTCACATTGGGTTCAGCGCGTCATAGAGCAACCAAGTCATTTCATTGGACGAGAGGCATACTATGAGAGCTGGTCAGAGGGGTGCGTTCAAATGTAGTCAGCAATTTGAGGAACTGTCGAAATGGCGAACGCAGATAAAGTTGAGCTCGAAAATCCTCCAGCATCATTGAAGTCTCCGGTTTGGGAACATTTTGGTTTCGCAGTTACGTACAAGGATGACGGACAAAGACAGGTGGACCGAACCAAAGCTGTTTGTGGGCATTGTTCAACAAAAATTGGTTACGCGGCTGGCAATACATCAAACGTGCACACTCATTTGAAAAGGCATCACCCGAACGTGAATATCACCGGTACCAAAAGAAAAAAGACTGAAGTGCAAACCCAACTCCCGCTAGCATTTAAGCCTCCACCAACCCAAAACTAATAGTTTACGTTTTCTGAGTACTAGTACAGTAAAGTTCAAATACAGATTATTTCAGTTCATCGAAATGCTGCACCTTAATGTTTATTTTATTATATTTTGTATTTATTTGAGTGAATACATTATTCACAGTTTAATAATAATTTTTAAAAAACAAAAAATATTTTATGTTTTGTGGAAAAAAATTCTGCTGTTCCGAAAACGTACCGAACTGTGACCTAAAAACCGAGGTACGTACCGAACCGAAATGTTTGTGAACCGTTACACCCCTAGTTATTAGTATATAATATAAGATTCTGAATGTGTCTCATTCAAGTATGTTTTGTTATTTTAAGATTGGGGTTTGTTTATTATTTGATGTTGTCTGGCTATTTGAGTTTAGTTTCTGCGGTCATTTTATTTGTGATTTTAGAATTTTGTTTAATTCTGTTCGTGAGAAATATTCTGTGTTGGCCCTGATAATGCTGAAACTTGTTGTTGGTTCCTGTCCTGGAAATGACACCCATGATTTTATTTATTTCAATTTTATATATTAATATAAAGATAAATAAATTAAATGTAAATGTTGCCCAATTATCAGTGCCGTTAGCATTCTATAAATTGAATCCTAATTTGTATATGGACTCACACAAATGCATAACTTTACACATAATTGTACAAAATAGATTGGTGGATCACAGAAAGGGCAACATAATGCTTTAAGGGATAACACAGTAGTATTACTTGCAGATAGTATTGTGGCTAATGTGCAGGTGACCCCATTGTTTCATTTGTATACCTCTAAATTTGCATCAGCAAAGTTCCTTGTGATGATTTATGTGATCTATAAACAGCATTTCTAGATCAATTACGTATGAGGATTCGTGTTTCCAACCAATGCAACATATTCACTGTTGTAATTCTGAGCTCCTCTGGAACTGGTTGGGACCAGATTGCACAAAACCATCTTCTTCCTGCTGATTATTTATAAGCTGGTCACTCTACTGACCTCTCATGTGGCTCTCTTTTCCCCTTTCTGCTTAACTCATCAGAGTATTAATGCTTGGTCATTCTTTCCATTAGTTCACACGCTTCTTTCCTGTTCTGGTTCTGACAACGTGACTGCTTGAGTCCTGTCCTGTGAGAACCGGCTGGAACAGAAGTGCTAAGTGAATTTCTCTTTCCACTGAAACCATGATGTGAGGGCTACCGGCATCGAGTTTCGATGTTGTAATATTCATCAACTGTCCCTCAGTCTCGATGTGAGTCAGGGTCAGAAAGAGGAAGAGGTTAGCAGGAGAGATGAAAAGGAAGGCGAATAGAGGCAGCAGTACCGTCCTCCCTCCTTTCAGTTCCGATAAATGGCAACTAAGTGTGTGTCACGCTGCGGGTTGCAGGTTAACCGTTCCTTTGATTCCTAACAGATTGCATAAAAAAAACCTCAACAGAAGATGCTAATAAGGAAATGGGAATTAATATAACTTAAAATATTACATTTATTGTGCAAATTAGTACTGTTGGTGGTAAGATAAAATATTTTGAATCCCAATATAAAATGAAATGTTCTGCGTGTTTGAAAATCGTTTGGCATTGCTAGGGTTTGCACTATACCGTAGAATTATCCCCCCAAAAACTGAAATTATTGAAAATTCTCTTCTGTACCAACATTTGTCAAAAGAGGGGATGTCCTTATAATGTCTCCACTTGGTATGTAGTCATTGATTTTGTTGTCTTTGCTGGCCTAATGTTTCAGATCTGAAAGAAATAAGTCTAATTGTAATACTTAGAAGGTCTATGTATTTAAATCTGTGTTTAACTGGTGTGCAGTCAGGCGCAGATGTTTGGCACAGTATAATCTCATCAGAATAAAGATTAGTCACCTTGACACCCTTTAACACATAGCATAGCACATAATATTACTTGCTGAAGACTTGTAAAAGTGTTGGTATGCGTGCCGCATTAATATCTGTGATGACATCACCCCTCAGCACCAAAGGGACCGGACATCTTGGTGTTGTAAATCATTGCCTCACTTTTATCTTATCATACTACTGCCAACATTACACATACTGTAGCGCATACTGTAGCTCAGGCTGTAAAAGTTATTTTGGGGCCTTCAGATCAGGTCAAATGCAATACAAAACCCTCACATCAAAGCTTCGAGTTTTTAGATTTTCGTGAGATCCAATCCCATTTTGATACCATTAATTAACTTTAAGAATTGTTTCCACTATAGCCATTTAAGGGATTTAAGTGTTTAGAACAACATTTGTTATTATAGTTTTGGGGTCTGTATGGACCTGAAATTGGCTTGACAAGCACAATGTATTCACAGCATGCATATCATTTTGCACGGGTCATTTTGCTTTACGACTATCTTATATATATTATAATTGTACAATACTACCTTAATTATTTATGCAATAATGTATACACCTTTCCCAATGGTGTAACCCTAACCCTAAAACTCAGTGCTATGATATATATGAGTCTGGGATGGTCAGTTCCCCAAAATACCAACTTTTACTTTTGGTACATAAGTTTATTTTATTTAAGTAAGATTTTTGAAAAATTGGATTGCCCATCTTTAATGTTGATGGAAAATAGGTAATGTATTGTTTCCTTGGACCTGTAGTATCAAATCTATCTACCTGTCCCCATGGTAACCTTGGATGTCAAATCAACCATGATGACTATCTTAAGAAATATAACCTTTTATACTAGCTTGCATTTTCTATACAAAGATGTAACAAAAATAGAACAAATGCTGTGATAGACTTCTTGAAATAACATTTTCTGTCTCATATGTGGAGGTCAGCAAACAGTCTTTTGTGCTCCGGTCATGATTAGCTTCAACACTTTAGCATGTTTAGCTTAGTCATGTTCCAAGTGAGTGCACGTGTACAGTAGCTTTCCACTGTGTAATGCTTTCGATGTGCTGAATCAATCCAATGTTAAGAGTTGCATTTCCAGCTTTCCCCTTTTTTTTGTTATTTAGAGCTTTTCTGAGCCGTAGTCATAGTCACGTTGTTTAATGAAAGTTCATCAACAGGATGCAGCCGATGCAGAAGTAAAAAAGGAGATGTGTTTCGCAACGTTTCAGATTGTTGAAGCTTCTTGGCAACTTCCCATCTGGGTGCAAGACAGCTGGAGAGGAAAGTGTTTAAAGAATCAAGGTCCTGAAAGCACAGCCCTTCATTCAATAATATTGAATTAAGATTTGTTTTAAACCTTCTTCTCTGTTTCAATAAATCCGCCTGTCTCCCTTTCTCTCTCTATCTTTCTGAGAGTACAGTACAGTAAAGGAGGGGTAATTACTTTGCGCTGCAACCCTAAACTAACAGGACTGGCCCAATTACAGTCTGGGCCTCATTACACAGCCTTCCTGAACAGAGGGAGAAATAATAGACCAATCAAAACAAAGAGGGAAAGCGGAGATGCAAGGAAAGACAACTTTTAGACGGCATGTGTTGATCTAACTTGTCTGTGAGGAGAGTGTCCAGGTGTCACAGTGGAGCCGGTACATGCCATGTCCTGTCCGCCTGGCAGTGTTATGGGTTCAAACTCTGGCAACTCCTCTCTTCTCTCTGTTCTGTCACCGCCTTGTAACCCGTTTAAAGGAGAAACACCATTGGCTGATGCTCATCTCATCACATTCAAATATTTAGCTCAATGCATACTTCCAAAAACATCCCGGCCGCTCACACATACAGTATGCTTTCCCTTTCGACCCATGGCCTCTAGTGTGGTCAGGGTTGGGTAAGGTTGGGCCCCTGCCAGAGTAGCCTGTTTACGTAAGACTCTTCAAAGAGAGCCAGTGAAAGAACACACTATCCGAGGGAAGGGAAGTGTAAATACCAGCCTGATGTTGGCACAACACATGCACGCATCGTACATCAATTGCATACAGGTCATATAAAGTCTTAGAAATACACATGTAGATTTGACACATTTTAGGATTTAAGCAAAATTAGAGACATCTGACATTTTGAATGGTTTAACTTGTGATCACATTCAGCCCTTGTCCCCAAAACCTCATGAACCTTAAATTCCTAGAAACCCAGAGTGTTCTGGTGTAGATTTGATGTTGTTTGACTTGCTGTTATGGTTAGGCACTGTATCCCAAATTAGACTTTCCCTCCTTTTTCTCCCTACTGACCACGGCTTGACAGGAAAAGCCTGCCAGTGCTTTTTGTGTATGTATGTTTGCATATCTGCCCCTGCTTGGATGTTGGTTTATATGCGAACATGCATGGGTGTATTTCTATACACAATCATACAAGTGTAAACTTTATTGCTGGATACTGAATAAATGTTTTTGTAAGTCTTTATTTAAATTTTTACTTGCCACCATTTTATAGCAGCGAGCGGTGTCATATGGCGGTGAAAGAGGAGGTTTGACAGCACTGCTGATCAGACAAGACAGAACATGGCTCGCACACTTACTCACACACACCTGACTAACTGACTGGGATCCGGCACAGGGCCAATGGAGATTTCTTGGGGAACTTTGAAAACACCTCTGAGCATTATTTTATGTGTGTGTCACTGTCAACCTATGGATCCCACTTTTAGAGGAAGTTGGGGTACGTTGAAAACAGTCCAACATTTGAAATTGAAGCGTGAAAGGAGAAGAACACAGGCCAGGGGGGTCTTGTTTAAAGTAGTTGGCTGGCAGAGAAGGGGGCGCTGTGTGTCTGTTTCAGTGCCTGGCACAGCTTGGCCTGGTTAGGCTCCAGGCCTCTCTGGGGAGCCAAGTCTTCTCCCCAGGCACTGCCAACTCCCTGTGGTGGTGTAGCTACATGTTCAATTACGCTCTGGAGCCTGCCTGTCTTTACCTTTGCCTCATAGGAAAACACTCCTAGCCTCTGTATGTGTTTCAGTGTTTGTGCGCCGAGAAGGAGTAATGAAGAGATCATGATGCGGTTTTAAGAACATGAGATTTTATGAAAGTTAACGCGTCATCTTAAATCCAAACATTACTTGATTGCAGTGGGTCCTGCTGTTTTGTTTCAGTACAAACATTTATTTTTCCTAAAGGACTGTATGAAATTTTAGAAAGTTTATGTTGATTTTGTCATTGGATACAGTACGGTATAATACGAAAAGAAACATTTCTTCCTATGCTCTCATAGTTTCCTGGAAAAATAAAAGGGGCATGTTTGAGAGTCCATATAACGTGGCAGTGTAGTATCCACAGTACATGGGTATAAAGGTGTGTGAGTACATACAACAGGCAGCATCAGTCTTACATCTTCTATCTGCAAAAATCTTAAATACAATCCTAATCAACACTCCATGTCGTCCCCTTGCTTGTCGGTCACAAGTTGTTCTGGAAATAATCACAAATCTGTGGATATGCACACGTGGACCTTTTTATTAAACTTGGATGTTTGTGTGTGTTTGCGCACATGCCTGCAAGAGTGTGGATGCATTCCTGTGGGTATGTAAGTGTGTGCATGTGTGGGTCGGCATGCTTGCTTGTGGATCTGGAGGCATCCTTAAGGGAGGGGGAGCAATTATCACTGCCAATAAAACAACAACAAACAAAAAATCATTGTTCTGAGCCTCACCTTGTTGTACCACACCCCTCCATAAACCTTATTTCACCAGGGCCACTGACACAGAGAATGTGCTGCGCTGTGCTGCCTAAGCACTCTCCCTAAATAGCATGCATGTAGTCGGCACGCTGCTCCCACGTGTACCTGTGGGTGTGCTTTTGTCAATTATATACATGCACACACATACAGGGCCATCCCTGTAAAAGCACATGCATGTACTGCACACTCACACCCTGGTTGTGATTTAAATCAACACCACAGGGGTAACTTTGCCTTTTATACATCCTGTCTTCTGGCCTCAGCACAAAAGAGACACAGAGTGCATTAAGTATTGATTTTGGAAGAGTGTGTGTCCCTGTGTGTGTTTATATGATGCGATGACAGAGATGGAAAAACTAAAACTTTGTGTTTTATTTGGTCTTTGTCTATAGTTTGGTCTCATTGCCAGTAACATGTTGGCAATCCATGTAACCAGAAGTTGAGTTGTGCGGTAATATTTCATCAACCGTCTCTTGTGGATGATTTCGTTGGGCAATGTTTCAACCCCCGATTATTATAAGAGTTGCTATTGGAAATATGTAAAAACATAAATAATAAAGCCTATAAACTGAACTTCCTGCCTTGTTAGGTGCTTTAGGCCAGTGTACAAGTTCGGCAAGTTTGTAAAAACATGGCAAAAGTGTTTATAGCTGTTCTTATAGAGGGGGGGATACGCAATGACCGCTTGTATATGGGGACAACGCTGCACATTTTGGGACAATATCTCTACTTGAAGACATTCATATTTGTGCTTGTTTTGCATACAGTTGGTGACATAAATAGTTTTGAAATATAACTAAAAATAAGAGCTTTAGGGACAAGTTGAAACACTACCAACTCTCTATCTCTGCGTTACGTTGATTTTAAATCACAGTTATATTAGATAGGTGTGTGGGGAGTTCTCCTTATGACACTAATTGTTGCAACTTCTGTAATATTGTTCAGGAGAAAATGCTGAGTAATTAATATGCTTTAATGCAGGATTCTGTCTTCCTCTTGTGCCATACATTTATTTTCAAGCCCTTCTCACTATCTGTCTTTTAATTTCTCCATTTGTGTCTTCCTCCATTTCCCAATTTAACCAATTCGTTAAAACTGTGTGATCCCAAGAGACAACAAATGTTCACCCTGCTGGAGCTGTGTTTGATCTGCATAATAGCAACATATCCCTTTGATAAGAGGCTGGCTGTGTGTGGGTTCTTTTAAACATACACATGGTGCATTTCTGTAGCATGCCTGCATACTACGACTTACATACATGTATGGATGTTGGTGTAGATGTGTACCCATGTGTATTACATGTGTAAAATCCCTGCAGACTTCTGTTTTGTTTATGTCTTATTACCCCAGCAAGCCCAGTCACTGGGGATCTACATATGTAAACATCATGCCTGAAGAGGCCTGTATCTTGTGTGTGTGTGTGTGTGTGTGTGTGTGTGTGTGTGTGTGTGTGTGTGTGTGTGTGTGGAGGGG
>CALSBZ010046819.1:3134849-3154682 GCA_943591055.1 Gobionotothen gibberifrons | reverse complement strand
CTCTGCACTCTTCTTACTTTCCCCTCCTCACTTTCAAGGACTATGGTCTGGCCACAGCCATTTCCCTTCGCCTCTGCTTTGCCTAGCAACTCACAGCACATAGTTTCCATAGAACATGCATTTATGGGAGAGAAGATATATAGATACTGGAGGAAGAGTCTTGTAAAGACTACTGGGTCTAAAGATGTTCTGCTCCACTAAGACAAAGTCTGAAAAACACATGTTCAGTGGCTTTTGTGCAGACTTCTTTCTTAAAGGCATGTAGAAGAAGTCTCAAGATGGCATGGAGCTGGAACGGGGCTAATATTATCCTGACAGCAACAATAAATACAGGGCATGGTTATGAAAAATGAAACGCGAATGTAATTACTTTGCCTTGTGGTGGTGGGTTATGTTTTTATTGTTATGGTTTTGGCCAGTCTTTACACAAAGACTAATCGTTGCTTAACAGAATGATTCAAAGTGATTATAACTTCAACCATCTATCCTTTGGAAGCTAGTAAAAGAGGTCCTTCCAGACATTGCATTAACAGCCTAATTCCCACTGGTGCTTAAAAAGCTTTTTGGTCTTTAAAACCATATATTAATGCATTTTAATTGAATAATTAATTAATTAATGCATGTTGTTTCAACAACACAGAGACAGAAAGTAAAGAAAGAAAGTTCTGCCGAACCCATTTGATTTTTTATTAAATAACTCACACAGCAAGCGAGCCAGTTGCAACCTGTTGGTTTTCCGTTACTCAAAGCTTACAAGACAAGGACAAAGTAATCCCTGTGGTGCATGGTATTAAGTCTGTTTTGCAGATGTAATATTTGAACCCAAATGTAATAGTTACATTGCTTATTCTGCAACATTATTCAAATGAAAGTGCACTGGCCCCAAATGCCCAGAAGTTCTGTTGGGTTTGGGCCAGGCTGCAGATCCTAAACACCTTCATGAACTTTATGTTGTACAATATGGTTGTATTATATGATTCTGTTATGAGCACCTCTTTCTATTGCAGAGTCAGTGTTGTGCTCCTCAAATACATTTTTAGGAACAACTCATCCAGAGGTTTTTGTTGCTTTGATAACATTTTCCAAGAAGGATATGCATCATTCATGATCATTCAAGATTATGATGTTAGAAGTGATTAGAACATGCCTAACCCTCTTAGGGATTATTGGATTGAATTCATGCCAGAATATGTACCACACACAGGCACACCATTACCAGAATCCTTTAGTTTTTATGTAGCTTTTTTCTACTTGATTACATCCTATGAATGAATATGGAATGTAGTTTAATTTATTTTGTGCCCCCTTAATGTTCTTTGATGGGGGATGTCAGTGGGCCTCTGCCAAGAGGAAGGTTTCATGGCTTTGCCAAGGTATGCCCTCCTCCCTCTCTCTCATGTGGAGTAAGGCTCTATACTCGCTTGTAAATAGTGAGATAAGTGTGGTTTACCCGTAGCTAAGGTGTAAGGTGCACCCAGCACCGCCCTGACATGTCTGTGCCAGAGCCCAACAGGGGTGTAATTACCTGAGACTGGGTCAGCACTTTATCCTGGGTAAAAATACCTGCCTACTTATAGAAGGGCAATAGAGGGGGCAGCTCATGCAAGGGGAAGCCTGTCTTCACACATCCTCTGAGAGAACTGTTTCTCTATGTTAGGCAATGTTCTCATATTTTCTTCACTACTGCTTTAGAAAAGACACTTAAATATCTGTATTGGGGTCTCCTAGACAAATCCTTTCCATCTTCTTTTTCTGATTTACATGTCTGCGACGGACTGACCCACAAAACACTTTAACACACGTCCAATATTCCACTCTGCCTCCAACTGCAGCCGACTTTCAGTCCAGTACCTTTCCGCACTCTCTGTATTCCCCTTCTCCGCCCCTTTCACACCACATCTGTCTCTCTGCCCTCCGAGTCAAGGACAGAGAGGGCCAAGCAGACATGCAGAGGACAGCTCTGCACCAATCAGGAGACAGAGAAGGCTTGTGTCAATTAAATGGTATGTGCTTATGCCGCAAATCACAGACACATGTTCCCTTCTCCCCTCCCACCCTGTGGCTGTTGCCTCTCTTCTCCACCACCTAATGCAGCGTAATCATCCTCATTACCTAATGAGACCTTACTGTACACACACTCTCTCCCTCTCTCTCCTCCCCTTACACATGTGTATAAAAGGCGGCCACATCCTCACACAGAATGGTATAGTTATGCAATACACAACCATCTGAACCTCTACTCCACTATCCAACAGAGGGTCTCTCATTGCCACAACACTGTAAAGCCTCTAATGCCACAGTAATACTATTGTAGTGTGTATTATCAACAGGACAGTGAGCACGGCATTAGGCAGGCAGCTGGGGAGGGGAGAACCCCCTCATTAGCTCCCTTCAATGCATCTACTTCTCCTAATCTCTTACAATAACATAATCTCTTTAAAAGTGCTGCAGCTTAAATCCAATCTGCCTAAAACCTGACACGTGATTGAGGTCAATCCTCAGTAAACCCCAAACTGTGGGGTCTCAAGAACTCCATGCACAACCCCCACCCACCTGAGCTACAGTACAGTACAGTGTGCAAGTATTACTTTTATGCTTTGCACCGGGCAGAGTGCTGCACAGAATTTACGTACAGTATTTATTTCACTTATCTGAGTCAGCCGAAGCCCTGCCTTCTGCCTGCGTGTGCCTCTGATCCCAGAGCAGTTTGTATCCTCTGTAGCCTCTGTTCTATCCTACTCTGGTAGTAGAGCGCTGTTCTGCTCTTTTTATTTTTTGATGTTTTTCCATAGTGTCTCTTGCCTCCAAACCACTTACAGATGTTGGCAGCGGGGAGCGTTGTGGCAACTCCAAACGAGGAAATCTAAATAGAGATCAGGCTGTAAAAAATAAAAAAGAAGGCCAGGAGAAAGAGAAAACAAGGGGAAAGGCTAGAGAGCAAATGCAAGAATGGGGTGAGCATTTGTGTGGAATTAGCAGAGAGGAAAAAAGATATACTTTCTGTGTGTGTAAGAACACTGATTTTATTTGAGGGCAACTTGTATTGTTTTGTCAGTAAAACTTGGGTTCAAACTCTTTATTTGGTTTTTCAATCCAGAGATTCATCCTCTGATTCACTTCCCAAAGAACAAACAAATATAAGCAGACATATATACAATTGTCTTGTGAGATACCTGTGATCTTGAGAAGGAAAATAAAAGACAATTCCTCTAACAGGAATAGATGTGCTTTTACAGTTAGGTTTCCCTTTTTTATTTTTTATTAAATAGCAGTCTACAGTTTATACGAATTACACCCACCAATTGTAATTCATCAAGGCAGTCTAGAAAGCAGTTTTTTTTTTTTTTAAACGCAGACTTGGCATGCCTCTTTGATAGTAGCTCTATGTTCCCTCCCTCCACCTGTTTTTCAGGAAGTAGCCTCTGGATCAGAGAGGAAATGTGTTGAAATGCCACAACCGGCTCCGAGCTGCGAGTCAGAGGTCACTACAGCTAATGCTTCTTATGTCCAGACACCTCCTAGGAAGAGAGAGTACAGCGAGAGAGAGAGAGAGAGAGAGAGAGGGAGGTGGCAGCGTGTTTGCAGTCATACCACTCCCTGAGCGGTGATTGTAAAGATGAGTGACCTGTCTCCCCCATCTCTCCTCTCCCTCCCTCCCTCTTCTTCCTCTCTCCCCCTGCACTTTATTTATTAATGGATCCATTCAATTATTTACTTCACATCTTAGGGCGACAACAGGCCAGAGCACATTACACAGGGTGGAGATGATACAGCAGACAGCACTGCTCAGGTAGTTAATTGGCTGCTGGGATATACATCCAGCATGTAGGGGTGAATAGAACATGTATCTTTATAGTTAAGTATTAACCAAAAGCATTTGATTTGGAATTTCTTAATTTTATCTAATTTAATTTAAAACGAATTAATTTGATTAATCATTTTGTCTATTAAATGTCTGGAATGTTGTTGACTGAGCAGTCACAATTGTAGAGATATTACATTTTGATGATATGAAAAACAAAACTTTACCAAACTCCTTTTTTTGTTGTGCCAAACAAAAATGTTAGCTAATGTTTCTCTAAATTACTAGAATGATTGTCCAACTAGAATATACAAATAAGTCGTCTACATACTTAACATAAAATGCACTGTAATATATTGAAATTCCAAAATGCATATCAAATAGTTATAATTAGATTCCCCTCTATGCTACTTACACATTAATGCATCAGAAATGATAATCCAATAATATAATTGTTGCTACTTACTAAAAAAAAGGTGTTTGCATTGTGTGTACTTTTACTATACTTAAATAATACTTAATAATACATAATATGTTTCCTTAGGTGAATGTGCCTGCAATTAAGTGGCTGTACTGAATTGCTGCTTTAATTTATTTGGATTTTCAGTGACAGCCGGCAGTGCTTAAACAGCAGCAGGCGCCTTTGACATGTCCTGATGAAATACGGTCTGTATACCTTTAAAAGTGTGCGGGGTGGGGGGACATTATAACGTCCTGTTTGCAGTAGAGGTTGATGGTTCAAACGTATCATTGACCGCTCGGTGTCTGCTCTTATCTTATCCCCCTGCCCTTATCCCTGCAGCGGCCAGACATGGATCAATCCCACCCGGAATTGGGTTTCACATCCCGGAAGCAGAGATGTACACATGGGTCACTTTCATCGACTCTCTGCGGCCATGGCCATAGGTATCCATCATACAGACCATTGACTGGTTGTGACCATGAAGGTACAGATTCATCACGGAGAGAGGCTGCGGTGGACGAGGTCAGCGGAAAGCAGCGACTGCTTCTCGTCTGCAACCATGTGGAAATGGAGCCTTTTGAGATATTTTCAAAATGATGACGTAATTACAGTATAACATGCAGTTAGAAGAAACAGTTACTGATGAGCATTTATGTGGACATTTATATTTTATGATATGGACACTTTTCCCAACTCAAAATGAAGTATGCAAAACAAAATATTAAATAACACATTGTAATCAAAGTACATGTCAGTGTGTCTTTTTGTTTATATGCATGTGTATCTTTGTGAACAGCAGCATTTGAATGGCCACTGACTGATAGAAAATAGATTTGTGTCCGCCTGTTTAACTTTGCCAATCTATGTTTTAGTCTAAGAATGATGTGATTGTTAGTTTGTAATTGTTTAAGATTGTGCGTCTGTTAGTGTATTTGTATTTGTGTGTGTGTAACAGGCTGAGGATAAATAACGCAGTGATGTCGTCTTGATCTGAACTCCACACAGGGCTGGGCTTGGCTGAGGATTGAAGGAGAGAAGATGAAGGGAAGGATGATGGAGAGCTGGATGAGGGAGAGACGAGGAAAAGAAGATGGTGAAGATTGATTTTCATTGACTTGGTTCCAGCGCACTGACAACTGTGAGATTCCAATAACCAGCCTGAAACACGTGCATACACACTGCAGAGATATGGTGAATAGTTGGGAAATATTAGCAAATGTTTTCAACTGCGAAGGAGTCTGATAACACTTGAGAATAAAAAATAAAACCCAGACAGACACTTGAGACTAATTAGAAAAATATGTATTTCATCCCCTATTCTTATTGTGTTAGCATCACTAAGTGAACACTAACACCCACTACACACACTCCGAAAAACCCTCCCAGTAACTGCTTAGTGTTCTGTGTGTGTGTGTGTGTGTGTGTGTGTGTGTGTGTGTGTGTGTGTGTGTGTGTGTGTGTGTGTGTGTGTGTGTGTGTGTGTCTTGGGGAAAGCCTGCTTTAATTCCCCAGGAAATCATCGTGATTTAGAGTAACAGGGAAGTCACTTCCAATGAAAGTCAATGGGCCGCTAGTGTGGCAGTGGGCTGCACTGCTTGTGTGTGTGCATGTATGTGTATCTCATCTGTGTGTGTGTGTGAACAATATAACTAAATGGAGTTTTATCTAAATGTAAGTATATCAACACTATAACGCAGTAGGAGTTTGAGCCGTATAGAAGCTGTTTGTTCATTTAAAATAACCATGAATAGAGGAAATGCAGTGGTATACGTACAAATCACCTTACACTCTTTAACAAATTATGCAAGATGCAATTGAGTGTTTCATAGTGTTTCAGGTCTGGATGTATAGAGCATGCAAGAAATGTTCACACACTTCAGAGGCTTTACAATACCTGCAGCGGGGCAGAGACTGATGCTCAGAGAGTTTACAAGCCGTTGACTTGCTGTAGCTGAGTGTATCTTGAAAACAACATTGGGTCCAGAGCTGCCGTGCCGTGCCGGGGCTCTTCTCATCGCTGCTGCTGATGTGAGGAGCTGGAGGAGGAGGCTGGCAGAGCCGGCTGAATGCAGATAGGATCTCTGTGGGGGGGCGTGAATGTGCGATCGGAGACTAAAATCATTACAGCACGCCTGGTCACTGTGTCCTTGGCTCTTCCGCTGAGCTGATGCTGATGCTTTCCTCTATTTCCCGCTCTGCCTCTTTTTCTCCCACTTACAATGTATCCAGCATTACACATCACGATTTCTCACAAATGTTTGATATACTTCCTGTAGGTAAAAATCTGTCCAGAAGTTGTTCTTCCTGCAACGTTTAATTGTGCACCTCTAATTCATGAAAGTCAGCAATGACGGAATGTGTGTTAATGCGGTCAATATGTATTGATGTATTAATCAGTTTGTCAATAAATAAAAATTAGGATTCAAATGTTGTAAGTGGTTGATATGAATCTATTTCTTTGAGAGTTTAATCATGATGGAGGCTTAAATTGAATTTGGACAGCTTTCTTTTTTACATTTGATAGAAATTATGGTTTGGTTATTTGTTCTTTTCTCTGGTATTTGCTTTCAGGCACTCACTTTTTGCTCTGGGACTCCAGCTGAGTGTCGACATGTTTGTTTAGTTCAGAATTCTTGGAAGACAATAAGATACTGTACATAGTACACAAAGCCCTGTTTCCTCTCCTGTGTTTTTGACTCGCTCCTCACACTGCTGATAATATGTAGAAGGTCAAAAGAATCCCCTACAGCAAATACAAAACAAGTAGGCCTAGTTTTTGTTATTTGGGGGTTATTATCATAACTGTAAATATAGTCCTTGTTCTCCTGGTTCACCCCAGCTGCACTCCTGCCCCCAGGCTGCAGTGACTGTCCAGAGAGAGAAAGGGGGAGAGAGAAAGAGAGGGAGGTAAAATGTAAACTAGACTTGCCTTCCTTGGGTCTCATTGGTTGATTCTCTGCCTAGCGGTTTTGTCCTTGAGAATGTGCAGACACGGGGCAGATAATGTTCTGACACCAGTAACTCTAGACCGGGACCAGATCAACACTTACTCCCTCCTGCTTCTTCTACTTCTCTGATTCTAATGTCATACTATACCGGATATGCAGATTGAAGAACGCCAGTGTTTGTTGATATGTTTTGTGTTTAAATCACGAAGAAAATCTAATAGAAATGCATGGACTTATTATAACCTATATGTGTGGCATATCTGCATGCAAGCATAATTAAAACAGGATACAGACTCCTGCAAGCGTGTTGACACGTGGCAATCATAAATTCCATTAACGTTAACCATAAACATATCTCTCCGCAGGCGCGCATGAGGGGATTATTTTGAAGCTGCGGTCTGGCTCCGCGCATCACGAGACAGACTTTGTTCGAGACTTTGTGAATTTAGACAAATTGTGAAACAACCAGTCAGATTGAACCTTTTAGTTAATTCAAAGCCATGCACGACTAAACCCCCAAATTATTGCACCACTTAATGTAAATCGGAGGTTTTCATCTCTTCTCCGGTATGTTGCAAGGTCAAATATCTCCTTTTACCGTGCGCTCTTGTAACGGCGGGGTTTCTGCAGAAGTCAGCATGCCAGCAGAGGCCAGCAGCATGTATAGGAATCTCCCTGCAGCGCCACATAAACGGCCAGACCCGGTGATTTAATCACAGGAGGCCAGTGGGCTGTGGTCCAAAAATGTCCACATCATCCTATAATCTGAAAATAAAGTAAAGGCCAAGGACAGGATATAGAGGTCAGTGAAAATAAGTTCTTAAAAGATAAAACAATGTTCCTGTCGCTCTGGCTTTCATTTAGTATTTTTTGCAGAAAGTGAGTGTTGCTTTGGCGCTACTTTCACTGCAGTGTGTGCTTTCTGATAACTTGTAAAATGCTGTTAATGCGACTCTAATATTGTAATCATATCGCAATATAATATAATATCTTTTCAATAGCAGTAGAAAACAAAGTCTGAGAGGTAATTATTGCCATTTCAATGACTTTAATAAGCAAAATAGGAAACAATTTCTTCCAAAAACAACCGAAAATAACACAAAACAGAAACCAGCCTGAATGGAACAGTTCAAATGTAAGTGTTTAACTATTATTTATACAAACAGGATTGAAAATTGATCCCCATCATCGCAAAGTACATGGAATAGGTGAAAACAAAACAACAACCCGCTGCTGCAGTTTCAATTCGATTTCAACACAGTTGAATCAGTAACAAACCAAAGATTGTTAAATGCATGACTTTTCAACAATAGTTTCAAATGCAAGCACCATGCTTATTCGATAT
Source organism: Gobionotothen gibberifrons (assembly GCA_943591055.1). Classification (NCBI taxonomy): domain Eukaryota; kingdom Metazoa; phylum Chordata; class Actinopteri; order Perciformes; family Nototheniidae; genus Gobionotothen; species Gobionotothen gibberifrons. The sequence goes on along the minus strand of CALSBZ010046819.1, from coordinate 3,146,124 downwards.
GATCTGACAGTTTGTTAATTTAAATCATTAAAATAAAAACTTTAACTATGCATCTGGCCAGCAGAACCAGAATCATCAAATAATAATAAAACAGACATAAAACATATTACATAACATAGACATTGTTTTCATTTTGAGAATTTGCACAACCTGAATCCCCTTTTTAACTGACCGGCAGGAAAAAAATCAGGAAAACATAGAACATTAATAGTTAAACTTTGTTTAAAAAAATGCTCGCCCTATCTAAATATTAACTCTACAAAAACCCCCTGACAAGTTGTTTTTTCTTAATATTTTTACAAATATAAATCATCAATATTAGGCCGAGTGATAAAATGCTACAGGTGGCCGCCAATCGGAATGAGAGGTTTTGTTTGGGTTTGATGTGGTTCGTTAAAGAGTTAATAGGAAAGGCAGAACAGCACTTTTCTGAATTAGTGGCACAAAAACCACGATGAATTACAATGAGAGAGAGCATCAACCCACTTTGTATGTGCTAAACAGTATGTAGAAAACGTGTAACCTCGCCTTTATGCGCCTATTCTGTGCAATCTGGGTCCAATAATATTGTGACCACACGTTTGTCTCCCCAGCCTCGCAGAACATGTTTCCAAATATTACTTTTAAACTTTGCACGTAGGCCTGAGTTGAATAAAACACGATATAATATCATAGTATGTCTTCCTGGAGGGAGGTCCGCACAAACTTCAAAATGAAAACTGGCAAATCATCATCTAAAAGTGCACTTGACACACAGATGTTGTTGTATTTAAATGCCACATAAGGAAATGCACTCCTCTCAATCAATACCCCAAATGATGAAAAACAAAATCATAAAAAATAAATGAAATAAAAACACAACACAAAGAAAGAAAGAAGTTCAAACCAGCCTCCTCAATCTTGTTGTGCAGTTTTTGCGGTTGCATAATATTTACAAGCCCAAAGAAACCCACACCATATGATACTGCACCGGCAGTCCTGCTGTTCTGTCCCCGCTGCATTTCTCTAAACCCCCCACACTATGGAGAAGCGCAGATCAAAAACATGCTCTTAATATACACGAGAAGATGAAAGTACAAAATAGAAATTATTACCGTACATGTCCAGCATGCAGGATTAATATTTAATGCAGATTTTTTGTTTCAATATATATTCGAATATAACCAAGCAGGCAATAAATCAATGAGATGTTGCATAAAATGTCACCTCGTGACGGGCTAGTAGACAGAAGTTAAATTTGCATAAAGTGGAGTCTTGCTTTTGGAGATTTTCTCAGATTACGGGCCCACTTGTCGAATGTGAGTCTCGTGTGTGTTGCTGGCTGCGAGGCCAGGCCTGCTTGTTGTTTCATAACAATGTCATCATTTTGGAGAACAAAATTAGGAGACAACGGCCTCGACGCCATCCCACACTACTTACAGATTATTTCAAAGCTGTAGCCTCAAAGGAGGGAAAGAAATGTTCATCAGCCGATCCTCTTCTTTGAAGAAGAAAAAAAGTCTCTTCACTACAAGCAACTAATCTACAAAGATGCTGCGACTGATCAGACACTCTACGTTGCTCGTTGTATCTCAGGTGTGGATGGAGAGATGATTATATATGAGAATACTATTCGATGGATTATTCTTCTAATATGAATATAATTGTTACTGTTTTTAGTATAATCATAAACAGTATGGGAGGTGTGGACTATTTTTCGTTTGTTCAGCCAGTCAGTCTTTTGTGGAGAAAGGAAAGTTGGGGATGGAGGGGAAAGTTTGTTGTGAGGGGGTTCACAAGAAAAGGCTATGACAACTCACATGAAAAACTCTGGAGATGAAGGGTTGTCACTGGTGGAGCCAGCCTTGCGAAACCCGTTATTGGCCCCTGACCCCGAGAGTTTCTCGCACTTGAGCTTGTAGGCGTCCCTCTCCCTCGCCAGCCGGCCGATCTCTGCCTTCAGCTGCTCCACCTGGTCGATCAGCTGGGTCTTCTCGATCTCCAGCACGTGCTTCTGCTGCACCCGCTTGTACCTGCAGGACTGAGCGTAGCCCCGGTTCTTCAGGGTCCTCCGCTTCTGCTTCAGGCGGATGACCTCGTCCTTGGTGAAGCCCCGTAGGTGTCTGTTGAGCTCCCTCACCGACATGGACACCAGCTGATCGTCGGAGAAGCGGTCCTCCACGTTGAGCCCGGAGCCGTGATGCCCCCCAGACTGGCTGAGGTGGCCGTGCGAATGGTGGTGATGGTGGTGGCGGTGGTGATGGAGCGACTGGAGGGAGTCTGGGGACTCCGGGGACGGGCTGTCGGGGTCCTGGCTGTGGTGAAGGTGATGCTGGCTGTGTGGGTGGCTGTGTCCGCCCGGGTGCCCGGACAGTTCATCGGTGTGGTGCGGGATGCCCCCCGGGCCATACTGGTGATGTTGCTGCTGGCCGTGGTGACTGTGGTGGTGATGCGGGCCCCTGTAGCCCTCGAAGCCGCCTTGCTGCTGCAGCTGCTGTTGGACATGCGGAGGCGGAGGGTGGCCGATCAGGGCCTCCACCGCGTCCTCCGGGGTCAGGCTGAGGGTCTGTGGGTCTATCTGCTGTTGGTACCCGCTATTCGGCATCCAGTACAGCTCCTCTAGGTGGCTCTTCTGCTCTGTGGGGCTGAAGCTGGGCGAGGAGGGCACCGAGCTGCAGGGTGTACTGATGGGGGTGGACGACACCGAGCCTTGCGGTTGGAGACGGGTACACTGGCGAACCCCGTTGCGATCCAGCCCGGCCAGACCTTCCTTCTTCACGTCAAACTTCATCAGGTCAAAATCGTTGACATATTCCAGAGCCAGGGGGCTGCTGGGTAGCTCCGGGCCCATGCTCATCTCTGTACTCATGCTGCGACTCTTTTGCAGATTTGCAAAGGAACTTGCGAGCGTGACCAAAACAGATTTTTTCAGCGCCTCTTCTTTCCTTTCTTGTTTCATGCAATAGTTCGTCTGGGTCCTCCACCGCTGCGCACAGACTTGCTGTAGCATGAAAAACCGTGCGATCGGTGGAAAAAAGGGAAAATGAAAAAAAAAAGTAGTGGAGGAAAACTTTCACACTAATGCTCTGCACACGGTTTGCGTCATATAGCCTACTTCTGTTGGGATAATCTGGCAGAGAGACCAGACGAGAGGTAGAAAGCAATGCGTCTCAGGGCAAAAGTAATACCTCAGTCCCTTCAGTAGAAGTGTAATAAAACAAGAAAAAAGATAAATAATAATAATAAAGGAAATACCACTGTTCGCTGATACGGGCACCAGTCCTCGTAGCGACTTCTTGGTTGTTAGTCCTTTTTTTTCGCCAGGAAAAAATAATAGGAGCAAATAGGCAGAGTAAATAGGGCGTCTGATTTTCGCTGAGAAGCAGCTTTTCCAGCTCTGCACCGCAGAGATTTCAAGGCTCGCCTCTCACTTGCTCCCACTCAGTGGTATCCAGCAGACTGCGCTTGGAGCCAGCCTGCGCTTTATCCTTATAGCGCACCGTGACGTCGTGCTGAAAGGCTGGATCTGTAGCGCGCAGCTCTCCAATGGGAGCAGGACTCTGCGCTGAAATAGAGGAAGAGGAGGAGGAGGAAAAGAGGGGAGATGAGGGCGCACAATACAGTCTTGACAACTGCAGACAGTCAGCTGACCGACTTCCCTAAAAGCAGAAGGTGGGAGGAGAGGGAGAGAGAAATGCCTTCACTTCATGGACACGACTCCGGTGTAACGCACCTCTCCCTGTCTTATCTTGTGACAGTTTCAGATCTCAGTAAGAGCTATGTAAAAGATAAACAGACTAAACTGCTGTTTGATATGCACATTATCTAATAGCACATACATGTTACGAAACTCCCTTAGAAAACATACGCTTTAAACTTAAAACCTTAACAGTTTGTATAACAATTGGTAATATGGAAAATCCTGGCATTCTGGTGATAACAATTCTACCAGTTGTTTGCAAACACATATTGACTTCTATCATTTTCCAGAAGAACATGTTTCTTAAAGAAACAAAAGACGATGCACATAATTCCCTTGATTTTGCCAGAATGTTATTTTCAATGAAATAGCTCGAAACAGCAGAAAAAACAGAAGAAGTGCAGAAAAAGTGCCTTATTTTACTTATTACAACGTATTGTTGTACAAGTGTACTTGTAATTTCACAAATGATCACACCATAAGTTAGACTTTGCTAGAAGATGCCAGAAGATAAGGTTGAGGTGCAGGTTACCAATTGTTACAGTTTTGAAAAGTTAAAATCTTGACCTTTCTTAACAACAAGGACACACACGTTGTGTTACTCCCCTCTTAAAGTTGCAATCACAAACACATTGTCTTTCAGTCAGATTTTGAAGCTTAGACTTTATTAAAGCTCTAAATAAAAGATCAACATATAACACTTTACAATTGTTGGCATTTGATATGTCAATATTGACTGTATTGTGTGTACCTTCCTGTTCTAAACTTCATAGATGTTTTAAATAATCCAGGCTACGATGGGACCACAGCACTCCTGTGTGTATTTGTATAACCCTGTGTTACAATCATTTTGGGTAAAGTGTATTTTTTTCTAGTGAAAGCAAAGTTGACTTTGTTCAGAGCCTGTTATTACTCCCGGATTCCCACATCAGGCTCCACTTGGCTCGGACACTTTATTTTACACCGTGCAGCATCACAACAGGGGATCAGCAGAAAACCGGCTCAAGGCTGCCCCTGCGTGGGCAACACATGAACCGATGCTGCTGCTGACAAATATTTATTTTATTCTGCTCCTATTTCTTCTCTGCATTAATTGCTCATTTTAAAGGTCACACCCGGCAATTATGACTGACAACATTTAATTTATGTCATTTGAGTTTCATAAACACGTATTGTCCCTTTGTTATTAATCGTGTTGACAGTCTAACAAGTAGTTAAGCCGAATAGGAACATATGCTCAAGGATGTGCGCGTTATTATAGATTTGATTTGTATTTTAATTGCCGGACAAAAAAAGTAGTGTGAGCAATTGTCTCGCTTCCTTGCAAAAAGAAACTGCTTGTAAATGAGTCAATTTGAAGGATCGATTGGATTATCATTTCGTTTCCACCTCATATCCACGGTTGAGTACAGCCGCGACCAGAGCGTATTGATCAGGCTGGATGTAAGAGGAGGCTGCCAAAGATGAGATCCGATAATGAAGGGCTTATTTGTTTGGTTTAAATTCTTAATCAGTTGGAGTTGTGCATCAGTAATGAACTCCGAATACAGTCATAAATCACATTCCTATGCTCGCTAATTTATCATATCATAAAAGTATTTAATTCCGATAATATCTAAGGATATTTTTGCTTTGAAAAAAGTTCGACTTAAAACATATTATACAGCTATGAATTAAAAGAGATGGGTTCCAAATAAATGAAATCAGAAAATTACATTCTTTAGTAATTTTAAAGACAATATTAACATTTACCTGAAGCATAAATGAGAGACTTGAAGAAACGAATGATTATTACTTACCAAAATGTCATCGTTAATTATTATTAATGATAGTATCGTTATTGTTGTTGTTATTATTGTCATTATTACATTTAGTTTACATTATGTTTTAAGATTTTGGATTAATCTTAAAATATACAAAATGTGTAATTCTCTTTAAAGTTAACAAAAGTGTTAACAAATGTCCTCTTTTGATTTTTATCAAGAGAGAATTATGATTCATACTGAACCTTTCTAACATCTTATTATACCTATTTAGACAGTCACTACTTCTTATTGTTCAGCCTCAAAGCGCCTGGATATCACCCCATACTGCTGCACTTAAATACAAATTGAATCCAATTTAACAGCACAATCAAAAGCGTGCAGGTAGCATTCAAGTGAGTCATCCTCTTTTTAATTCCCTTTAACTGCAGGCGAGCTTCTCAATTCTCAGCTCCAACTTCAGAAGTGCCCTGAGCGAGTCGTGCCGTGCGGAGCCTAGCTGCTCTAAAACCCCTTCCCAGCGAGGCCGACCCCACGGCAGCCCCATTAGGTCGTAATGCTCTCTAATATAGCCCGAGTCCACCGCCTAATAGATCCAGGCAGGCCTGCCGGCGGCTCTCCCCCTTCGGTGCTAACGGGCTGTAATGGAGAGACGAGATGTAAAAAAGCGTCCATGTCAGCAGCATATTGGTGGTTAATGATCTATTAAGTGATCCGTGTGCTTATGGACAGCGAAAAAAGTGTTGATGCTTGCTTATTCGCCCCTAATGAGAGTCCCATCCTACGGATTTTAGGAATGAATAACAGAAATTAAATCACCTTTATAATGATACTTTAACAGTTGACGCATGGAGGCTGCAGTGGCTGCAGAGCTTCCCACAGCTCACATCTCACACCTGCAACAGGCCCGCTGCTTTCACAGGAGGCCCATGGTGCTGTCTATAGGAAGAGACATGATGCCCATCACTAATATGGATCTGTATTCTGCTCCAGGACCAATCTGTGCATGTGCACTTGCTGTCTGAAAGCCTGGATGCATTGCCAAGATCGCTTGGATCTGTGGGTGCTCAAACTTCGTCTGTATGGGAGGATGCAGGGACAATGAGGAATACTTTTTTACAGTCAGAAGCAGACTCTGTGTCTAACTCTGAGGTAAACAGTTATTTTTATTTGCTCTTCTTTTGACCGCTTGGCGTGCGTAATGATTAACTCTGTCTCTAATGGTCCCCCCGACCATTCCTGGAAATGTTACAAAACAAAACGGAGAGTATCCGATTTGGAAGGCCCCTGACAGGGAGAGTGAGGGATGGAGATGGAGAGACGGTGCTTTCGGAAGTGTTGCTTTGATGAGCTTTGACGCAGGAGGGGAGAAAGAGAAGCGCAGAGCTCGTGCAGCCAGCGTCAAGACAAAAGTTGTACCCGTAACCGCTTTCATTATGCAGCAAGGACAGACTTTAAAATGTATTTTAGGTTTTAATTTGGAGAACTTATAAATGTAAATGGAAACGTTCAGTTTTTCTCTATATGCGATTTACAGTTTCCTTATGATCAATGTTATTTTTTTGACAAAAAACATCGAAATCTGTCGAAAAATGTCACGATGGCAATTCACAATTATTTAAAATTGCAGTTGAGTGTATGTTCACTTACGAACTCAAATGTTAGACCTACAACTTATTTAAAAAATATTTGTAACACTTTAACTGTATTATTCAGTTTCACACCCTGATTCCAGTGTAAACAGGTGGCTCCATTAATTAACTTACTTTGTGTTTTTGCATGAGATAATGATACCAGTGGTTATGCGCAAACACAATCCTTCACGTGATTTCTATTTTATTTTATTTTGCATCACTAATTTCATGTCTTCCATTTACAGTTACTCTGGCATTCTTGTTTACTTCAGACTAATCGATTATCTCTGTGAAAACATGTATTATTAAGACGTGTCGTCTGTGTAAACAGGCAGAGGCCAGCCACTGCAGAAAGCTCACATCCCCATCAGCGATAATTGACTGAGGAGTCTTTCAGGAAAACAAGAGGTGAGATAAGTGCAAAAACTGGCAATCTCATTAATATGAAAAAGTATCGATTTAACAGTGAACATCAATTGTTTATCTGTCTGCAAAATCACTCTGCAAGCTGTCTGCCTCGGTCTTCTTTTGAAAAACATAATTCTTCACCGGTGTTATCAGAGGAGACACACTCACTATTTACTCGGTGAGAAGGTAGTTGTGTTAGCAGGGGAAATTAGATCTTATTTCTTGTGACAGGGCGCCTCTGGTGGCGCATTTACTCATTGCTAATAGTTTGATGTGTATCATCGATGACATGCAGTCTTTTTTTACACTTTCTCCATTTAGACTGCTCCAACTTCAGAACTCAGTCTTTTTTTAAATGACAGAGAGGATATACAAATGTGATGTTGAGGCCAAGGCATAATTGTAGGCCTTTTCTGAGATTAGATGTCTCTGATTGACATGTTGTAAATATAACAACAAATAAATGTCAGTACGCACTGTACTGGCTTAAACCCAAAAGAAAAAACAATAAATCTGCCTTTTGCTGTGGTCATTTCATTAATGTAAATTGCAATGCTATGTACAATAGTTTGGCTTCCTTCCAGTTGGCTCTTTGCTGAGGTTTATGTATAACATTGGGTCTAATCATAAACTGGGGCTGTGTAACCACAAAATGTAGGCGACACCACAAGAACCAAATATCAGAGTGCAAGCATAACATAATTAAAGCCCATATTCTCTGGTCGTAACCACAATTGACATCTGTATTTTTGGGCCAATAACTGGCTACTGTAACTCAGAAACACAACTTAACTCATGATGTATTAAAAATACATAATTATGATAATGTATTTTTATGAGGAGAACCTGTTTCTTGTAAATATAGTTGGCATATGCCTTAGGTTGCCCATACAATTGTCTCCATTCTTTATGTTTTATTTTTGCTTTGCAAAGAATCAGTATTTTCTCTTAAACTCTTTCGGGGATTAACATGTCAGTGTTAAGGAGCGTCCTTTGTTCATGGCCCTCTCTAATTGTCTGCATATTGAGCTGTCAGACAATATCTCTGGCTTATATTAAACTCCCAGTTCATATATTATTCTGGAAAATGCACGTCATATATAATGGAGTACAAAGAACACCAGTGTGTTATTAAGCTAAGAGTCAAGAAAGGGTTTTAATAGGCCTCAAATGTCTCTGTGTAATATCTGAGAAGACTTTTTATTTTCCTCTAAGTGTTTAATGTTTAAATGTTTATGCTAAATGTTTAGCATAGACATGTTCCCTAACTCTTCAATAGCGAGCACAACTAACTGACCCGAGGTCAGTTTCATGCCAGTGTACAAGTGTGTGGGCGTGATTGATCTGGAGGTGGGTGGGTGCTGCAGCGGCATTTTTAGAATAAAAGACAGCATTTTTTCCTCAGACATTGTCTCTGCCTCAGTGTCCTCCTCACCCATTCCTCACCTCTTACTTTTTCTCTCCTCAGGATGACCGTGATGCTCCTACCCAACACTGTCCCTGCACACTAACATCTGGACCTGTTGTCTTTCACTGTGGATCAGAAGACGCCGCTTTTATCAAACATCTCTACTCTCCTCTCTTCCTATCCCCTTTTATGCTTCCTCTCTCCTCCCCTGTCCACCCTCCTTCGCTGGGTGACCTTCTTGCCTCCTGGCTCTCTCACCCCTCTCCTCTGGCCGTGGCCCTGCCCACCCTGGGTCATTTATCATGGGCCAGGAGGGGAGCCCCTGGGCCTGCAGGCCCCTGTCAGCCCCTGCAATCGCCTCTTTGTGGCTCCTAGCAAACAAGTGTCGGATCAGCAAAAGTCTATTAAAGCCTGGTGGGCCTTTCTCAGCCAATTGGGTTCGGGTCACTGAGCTGCTCTCCTCGCTGCTCCGAGAGCTCTTTGTGTCGCCGCCGTTCGCTGACACAGATCCCCACAAGATTAATGATTTTTAGCAGCCATTTGGGTCTCATTCGCAGGGTCCTTCTCTCTTTCTTTCTCTTTGCTCCTTTTTCTCTTTTATCCAACCATTCTGTCCTCTTTCTTATTTAACCTATTTCTTCTTTTCCTCTACCTCCTGATTTCTTGCTTTTCACTCGTTTACTCTCTGCTCCTCCCTTTAGCTGTTACTTCACTCAATGTGGAATGTTTCTATCTTCACTTTGTAAGGTCATTATCCATAATAGTTTGCCTTTGATGTTTTCCCCTTAATAATACAATCATTGTCTCCGCAGTAGAGATGTTATGATGCAAAGGAAATACTCAGTTGTTTGTTTCAGAGTGAAGGGCTCCAGCCTGATAAATCCAGATGATGTTAAGAAACCCGAGCATCCACATTACAATCCTGGCAGGCTTCCCTGCAGTGTGCCTCAGGAGGCTCAGAGTAATTTGAAATCTTCGAGCCACTTTCACGACTTCCATGTTGCCATGTTCTCAGTGTTGTTTCCAGTAATTACTGCAGGTTAAGTGCACGTCCCGGAGCCCAGTGGAGGCAGCTCTATCCCTCACCTGGGACATGACTCAGCACAGCTCAGGTCATCCGGCCATTTCCCTGACCACTGGACCACACCCCAACCTACTCTAAACCCACAGGACAAGCACTGTTTACGAAGGACTCATGTTCACTTACATCACGTAATGTAATGGTTGTTTTACTTACTGGCTGGATGTTTTTCAGACGCAGTCTCGCTCTGACTCATTAATTAATTTCCAAGTTTATAAACACTCTTTATTTGAAAAATGTGCCATTTAAGAAGATTTTACGAAAATGCACATCCACTGTCCTGTCTCTCAAAATCCTTTCCTTGTATATGCTTGGGGCTGTAGTGGCATAAGAAGTTTATCTTAAAACAATTATGGTTGTATCTTCCTTTCCCTGAAGATATCCTAACAGAAGATTCAGTATCCAATTATTTGCAAAAAAATACATGCAAAGTCTTCCAAGGGTACACTAACTTAAGTACAACATTACCTCTTTGTTTTACTTACTCTGTGGGGAAACAAAAAGGGTAATTTTGTACTGGCAATAACTTAAGAAAATACCAGCTTTATTTGAGTAATTAAAACCTCATTATCTTCAGCTGAATTTAAAAAAAGAGGACTGTAGATTTGTCCTCCGATCACTTAAATTGGAGGCACATGTTCAGATCCTGTGTGGACAGGTTGAAGGATTACAGCAACTTTTCCCCTGTTTTCATCAACAAGGAGATGGACTTGAAGTAATTTCAGCAAATATGTAATTTAAGCTCTAAGATAAGAGATTGATCTGTCTTTAATATAACTCAAAAAATGTACTGTATACTTCATAGTCTTACACAATGTTGTTAAGGTTACATGCTCACTGGATCTGATTCAGAATATACAATGTTGAAGTGTGTGTGGCAGCAGTGAAAGGAACTATGTGTAAAGATCTTATATTCCTCCTGTGTGTTAGTGAAGCTGTCAGAGAGGCTGCTGGACGGTCCGCGTCTGCTTCCACCTAACGCTCTCCCTGTGTGTTTACAGCATGTCTGTTTTAGGACTGAATGGATGAACCCAGCCCGCTGCCATGTCCATCCACCTGCCCTGGTTGCTTTCTGATTAATCTTCTCTGTGTGTGTGTGTCTGTGAGAATGTGTGTGTGTGTGTGTTTGTTTGTATGTGCGCCTGTGTGTAAATGGTTATAGATGGGGCGACACCACCACACTGGCAGTCTGAATCATTACTCACAAAGATAGGGAGAGACCCAGGGCCGAGGAACCCCTAACATCCTCCTCCTTCCTGCACACACACACACACACACACACACACACACACACACACACAC
>CALSBZ010046819.1:3084831-3107557 GCA_943591055.1 Gobionotothen gibberifrons | reverse complement strand
CACACACACACACACACACACACACACACACACACACACACACACACACACACACACAGTGAATGAGCACACACATATACACCAGGGAAATGCCCCCACCCATAGTTTACACCTTAGAGAGCTTAACTTTCAAATATTAGTACAGTGGCTGTGCGGATTTCAAATAAATAAATAAATGAGGAAGCAATGATTAGCAATACTCTTGATAGTTATACCGATACCGTTTCATATTCCTTTTCACTTCCAGGACAATATTTCTTCAGAAACAGTGATTCTGAGAACTTTCCAAGCTTTAACTCCTACAACTGGCATGAGGAATTTCCCCCTCTACATTTGTTTTGCAGTGATTCAGGGAGTCACATAGAAGCTTCTAAAGGAAGCTTCTAAAGTCCCTGGCTTGGGAAAACACAAGAAAGAAAAATAGTAATTCTTCTCTTTCAATATAAAGTATTTGATTTAATGAACAAAGTAGACATTGTGCAGGAGTAAAGACAAACTGTGTTATCCTTATTATTCTGAGTGCTTCTGGCATAATGTTGGCAGTTTTTAGGGGGCACAACATTAGATGCACAAAAGCACACACACCCACACACACAAGATGTGCAAGTTTCACTTCGCTGATACAGTGCCAAGCAGGTTGCAGGCATTATTAAATCAAAGTTAAGTCTTGTTGCTCTTAGGCTAGCAACACAAGTGTGTGTGTGTGTGTGTGTGTGTGTGTGTGTGTGTGTGTGTGTGTGTGTGTGTGTGTGTGTGTGTGTGTGTGTGTGTGTGTGTGTGTGTGTGTGTGTGTGTGTGTGTGTGTGTGTGTGTGTAGCTAGGGTAGGGGGTCGGTTGTTAAGAGTTTAAAAGCGGAAGAGGAGTTGGTGTAGAACCAGTATTGATGTCGGGGAAGCCCACTGGCACTTTCTGTTCAAACATTTGAGAGGACCGACCTGCCCATGCTGCAGCGCCCGGGTGGCAGGATTCCCGCTCTTCCTGTTTCTCCTGACTTTGAGGAATTTTACGGTGAACAAACTCCCAGTGCTCCTCTCACACTCCCCACACCTCATCACAGATACCTGCCTCAGCAAAACTAGAAAGAGATAGACCAAGTGAGAGAGAACTTTCCAGGCATTTTGAGGAGTTCCGAACTAATCCCTTTCTGTGTTTCATATATAGATACGTTTCCTCTATAAACCAGGTGATGGATACAAGTCAATCCTGATGATTTCTACCAGACTCACTTTAATATTTGCCCCTCTATTCTCTCTGAGTAAAAGGCAAACTGCATGGCTTATGGGTGTGATAGGGCCGTAACCAGGAAGAAAAAAACATACATTTGAACAAGGTCCAAAACCTTTGGAGACTGCTGCCAAAATCAAGCGAAAGACAGAGAAAATATTCTCTTATGACTCATCTCTATTCTAAATAAAAATGTTAACAATATTGATGGAATATTTACTTTTTGTCTGTGACTGTTCAAATGTTATAGTGATAATTAGTTTAGAGAGCGGCCAAGGGGGCATAAACCTACAAGCTCAGGGATTCTGAATTTCAAGAGGTAGAAAGAGAGGTGTTAATACATTGAAAGAAAGGCTGTCTAGGGTGGAGTGATGGTGCGACACACTTCTAAAACAAGCCACCGTCCCCGTGCCTCTCACAGTGTGCCTGTGGGCACATGTAGCATTAATTGCTGCCTCCACAGAGCCTGCAGACTGCACACACTATCTATTGCACGCATCAAAGAAGCCACACGCTGAACTTTATGAAATTTTTATTTAATGTGTTCACTTCTCTTCCCTTTCTCCTCTTTTTCTTCCTTTTCCTATTCCCCACCTTGGCCCCCCTTTCCCTTTTTAGCTCCGCCACCAAACAGACAAGAAAGACTTCTCTCTGCCATGTTTTTCAGCTCGACTTCCTTCCTGCCCAGAAGCGCTCGAGTATCTCGTTAGTTCTCTCACAGCTAACATCTCTCCTCTATCTGCCAGGAGCAAAAAACCTGATCGGGGGGGGGAAATAAAAGAGAAGAAAAGAGAAGAAAGGGGGGACTACATCAAGAAGTTTGGTGGGTGAGATCTCCACAGAGCTAGGTGAGAAACTGTAATATCATTTAGATACAGTAATTACACATACAAGAAACACACAAAGGAAAGAAAGGAGATGAGAGGGGTTTCTCTCCCTGTGGACAATATACACCGAAGGGCCTTAGTTTCATCATAACCTTAGCATAGATACAAGTACATGCTAAAACACATTGCAATATCATTGTTGTAGTGATGCATCCCTGCACAGATCTCTAATACACGAACAAAGGTTTGGAGAAAGGTTGGCTTATTTCACATAGTCCACAATGAGTTATTTTCACTATCACAAACCTTTTTGCCCTGGGCCTGATTATGACAACAGAGCAAATCCAGACTTTAGATTGATGCACCCTGCACATTACCTCCCTTTTAACTGCTCTCTCTCTCACACACACACCCAGATACACACACACATTGTGGTCATCAATCAAAGCAGCAAGTGTTGTTTCTCCCCCCACACGTCTCATACACAGGTATAAATCACTGCGCCTGATTTCTGGGGCCAGGGTTTAAATAATTAAAGAGCTTTAATTTATCAGGATTTAGCACCCCTTAACAGTAGGGCTGACAAAAGAGAATGAGAGATATATTGAGAAAGAAAAAAGGTCATTATACATGAGAAACACAGACAAAATTATTACAGATTTGACTGGAGAGGAAAACAGAGTGGCACCAAAGACTACGTGAAAAGGCATTAAGGTTCTGTCTCGAGCTACTTGATCTGGGTGTATTAACATTTATTTACCTGTTGGTAAAAGACAAATGCAATGCAACCATGTGTGAATATTTGCACTATTGTATATGGTTGATTTGTGACAGTTACAAGTCATTGAAAAAAAAAAAAAAGGTAGACACAATTCAATTTTTGAGAATTGAAATTAAAAACATCCAGCAAACATCAAGCAAAGTCAAACAAAATGTTCTTGTAAGTGTACATGCTGCCAGTTTTTTGAGAAATATAAATAATAAACATGTTGATTTTGTATTTAAGAACTGTTGCGGCAGTGTTGTTAAGAAATATGAAAGGCAGCAAAACAAACTGGAGTGTTTTGGGGATGAAGCTACGAAGACACTGGGCATTAAAATACAAACTACTGTAATAACATTTAAAATTCTGAAGTGATGTCACGTCATGGACTGTCTAAAAGCTAAGTTATGGTTATAACAAATATCCCCACTAAAACCTCTAAAGATCAGTGACATTTTTGTATGCTGCATATAAAACCTAAGCTGGAGAACAACACATCGAGTACAGCACATTTATAGAATGAAATCTGTGTTGAATTATGTCTTGAAAGAAGCCACAAGGCTGGTGGGAGCCAGTGGATGGCCACAGTATGGTGGAACTCTACTGCCCCCTTATGGCCAATAACATGCAACAGAAAATCTAATTCGAATTAAAAATCACAAAACTGACCAATAATGACACACTAATGGTCTCCTATTTGCATCTTTTGGTTCACTGGATGAACTATTAGCCCTAAGAGATTAGGAAATCAGAAACAAGATCTACCAGCAGGCACAAAGACATAAGGGAGAAACATTACAATAACGCAAACAGCCATCATTTGGCTTTGTTTGACCCTCTTATTATTTATTCTTTCCAGTAGATCTCTGAAAACAGAATGAACATACACTCTCTCACACAAACTATGCTAGAAACAGCATAAAAAAAGAAAGGGCTTCCATCTGCTATTAATTCAACAAAAAACCCTCTCCACTTTCGAGAGTAAACATGCAGAGTCACTCTTTAGTAGACTATTATATAATATTGATAACATTACTTGACCACCTCACTGAGTGAAGTCTTTCGTTTGCTGGCAATAGTTAGCCACCTAGTGGTCGAACCCTCTTATAACATCAAGTATTGACGACAGGGACATTTAATTACAACTTTGGAAGTTTTTGGCTATATGACACTGTGCCATCAATGAACAAACAGCTTGAACAAACAAAATTCTGTAGATATTTAGCAAACTATCAAGTCTACCGACTCAACTGGGGGGAAGATAAGAGTTTATCACACCAGAAACACAGTATCACTCCTAAGTACAATATGCTTTTTAACCATATTGTATGATTTATTTTCTGATTAATAAACCTATAAATCAATAGCAACAATACCAATTGTCCTGTGACACTGATCACCAAAAGTAATACACTAGCACCCCCCCTCTTGAAGGATGAACAAAGTTTCAGTGTGTTAATCTGTTTTTTCAAGACTTCCCATCACCATCTTCCCATCACTGGATTCCTGCTCAGGATTGTTATTCACACTTCAATTGTCCATCAGGGAGCGCTGTAGAGCTTCCTGGATCATTGTGTGCTCATCTGTGGAGTAGTCCTACAAAGACATGGGCGTAAGGAGAGAAGAAAACAGAACCAATTAGGAAACTCATCGTTAACATCACAAAGATAAACTCTAGGCAATGTTTAAGGCCTTAACTTACAACAAAGGTGTCATAGGAGAATGTGTGTCTGATCTTCAAGTGCTGGAAAAAGTCAGCACTCCTGTAGCTAGGGTCCCCCCAAGGCATTGAGGCACAGATGGGACACACCTGAACAGACACATAGTCAAATTAATAATGCATCTATAAACAAATGAACCCTAACTTATTCCAAATAATACGTTAAAGAGTGACTCTTTAAGTAACATTGCAGTGTAGATTTCCTACCACTTGTCGTGTATCACGACCATGCTGGGAAGTGCAATGTTCGACCAGACCGTCCTGATCGAGGTTCTGGCAGTTGCAGTATGGGCAGGTGAAGGTGAAGCGATTTGGTACTGGACTGTAGGAAAGATACAGAAACAATCAAATGTGTTACACCACTGATTCTGTATTTCAACATGGAGAACAGATGTAGCTCTCCTTGCTGTGAATCAAGCTAAAACCATGTGTACTTGTATTTGCTGCCGAACTGGTGACTCTGGGAAACTGAGCCTTTAGAGCAAAGCATGGCTTTGACAAATAGTAATCACAAAAATGTAACATTGCCATAATAAACATAGTAGTATTGACCTAGCTAGTGGGGCCCACAAATAGAAACTCACATGCACTTATCGGCACTAAAATGCTGACATGGCGCTGCATGTAGAGAAGCTTGGATTAAAAACACAGATAGAGGAGAGCTGAGTCTTTACTCAGGTAGGCAGCACTCCACCATATATGTCAAATAGTTTCTCTGCTGCTAATTTAAAATTGAAAACCTGTATGTCAAGGTAAATATAACAGTCAAATAATTAACCCTTATACATTATAAAACCTTAAAATAATTAATCCTTGAACATGAGCAAACTAAAGTGAGAATATTGACATCAATAAAGTCAAAACTAAACTGCATTCAAATTATAATGCTAGGGAAATAAGACAGCTGGACAGGCAAATCTACTGAAAACTGTGTTAAAAGGTTTACAGAATATATCATTATTGATGCCTAGCTACTTAGCATAGCTACTTTCTTATGGGTTCACCCTTCAAGCAGAACAATCTGTTTACAATAGGATGTGGTATATGTAAATACAACTTATCCCTTAGTCATGCAGACGATTTAATTGGAGAATGCACAAGTGTTGAAAGTTGTTCAAAGAACCAGTTTTAGGCACGCGTTGTAATGGCTCCATCAGACTGGATTGTTACATTTCCTCCACCTCTACAGTGATAGGGGTGAGGGAAAATGCTGTTCACAACTTCTAGATAAAACTAAAACAGTAGGATCCAGGTTGTAAAACACCAGTCTTTTCCTATAAGGTATTTAATCTTACAACACAACACTTTGTCTCTGATAAATGTGTTAAAGAAATACAACACCCAAGTCATCCTGGGCAGCTCCCTCTCCTTTGCACCCCACATCAAAAACATCAGCAGGACTGCATTCTTTCACAAACGAAACCTATCCAGACTCCGCCCATCCCTGTCTCAATCCAGCACTGAAGTTCTGGGTCATGCATTTGTAACATCCCTTATAGACGACTGCAATGCTGTCCTCTCTGGTCTTCCCACCAAACTCCAAATCATTCAGAACTCTTCTGCCCGGATCATCACCAAGGCTTCTGACCCCATCACCATCCAACTGCACTATACAACACCGGATTGAGTACAAAAAACGTCCTGCTCATATACAAAGCCCCCCCACAACCGCTCCTCTTTTAAGATCCATTTTCCTGAAATGTAAGGTGTCCTTGGGTACTTTGAAAGGCTAAATAAAATGTATTATTACCATTATTATTGACACTTCACCTACCAGTAATGCCAAACAATGTAATGTTACTGCTCACTAAACTATTGAGTGTTTATTATGGAGGCCATAGGGAGTTAGTGAGTAACTTCAGCCAGGGCCAGTGTTCTACTATTGGCCCTCTATCTTACCTAATGATGGCAGGCTGGTTCTGGGCAGTGGTCCTCACTCCCTCCTCAATATACTCCTGGTATTTTGAGCAGGAAGCTGTATGGCCTCTCATCTGAGAAAGACCAACCTGGATAGTAAGAAAAAACACATCAGCAAGTGCACAATCAAAATGATACACTTCTCAAAGTTTTGACACTGCAATTCTCTCACTGTGTCAATGTATAAATACTGACACTCAGAATTAGACTCAGTATCGATAAAGTTTGGACATTTGTAGTTATGATATCCTTGCATGTATTCCTAATCAAATTCACAACAAACCAGCAAAGGTCATTCAGATGCCATGAGTCTTCGAATTGTTGAATGTGTTAACTTTTGCATGAAATACCTGTGCTCCACATCCTTTACATGCAGCCACTGATGATTGGATGACGGCCTCTAGGTCAGCAGCTTTAGTCCAGTGGCCGAGCCCGGCCCGACACACAGCACAAACGGGTTTCATTGGACGCAAACACTCCTGCAAACAACTCTGACAGAACCTGCCAAGAAAGGGGTGAATAGTGTAAAGATGAACCAAGTAAGGGAAACAAGACATTGCAACTCTGATCCATTTTAGATCTGGTATCTATTTACAAGTGTCTCTACTATTTATAGGCTCCCATTTCAATACAGAAACGGATGCTTTCGATTGTTAGAAGATCCATGTATAGCTCTCAACTAGAGCTTCCTGTAAGTCCTATGGAAAGTCCCCACCTCAAGAGGGCGCAGGGACTTGTAGTTCTTTAATGTGATTTGGTGCGTCCAAGCAATGGGTATCGAAACTACAACTCCCAGGTGATGTCGCCTCTTTGATGTAAACAAAACTGAAACTGGTTTAGCGAACTGGCATTGGTTTTACCAAATATACAAGTAAGCTGAATACAATTATAGGATCATAACAAAAACAGGAACACGCATGTCCAATGTTTGCGACTCTGGTGGCAGGACATGTTTAAAACTATCCTTTCCGCACAGTGTGTTTACCTCGAACCTTTGCATCGCTAGTGTTCGAGCAGGGTTTAGGGGAGGACGATCGAGATACAAAGGCAAAATACTCACGTATGACCGCATTGTGTCGTTACGGGACTGTCGAATATTTCGAGACAAACTGGGCAGAGGAATTCTGACACGTCGCTGCTCCCATCAGAGACGTTCTTCTTGTGCTGTGCTGCACTAAACCCTCCGAGCATCGCCATTTCTTTTCTTCACTGTCTGTCGGTCCCCCAGTCCCCCACCGACCGTTCACGTAACGACGTCATCAGATTCTAGGTCTTTTTTAAGCAAGAGGGCGGAGTTATCACTAAAAGTACAACATTTTCAAAATATTATTGTGTATTAGTTACAATGCCAACATCCTAAAACGGTAGATAAATAAACGACTACTGATTTAAAAAATCAATTGATCTGCTATTTTTTTTAAATGTAAAAAAGTATAGTCCTGCATTTAAATCAGAATGAGAAGTCCTTTATTTATCCAGTTGGTTAATGCACATGTTAAATAGATTTAGACGGCACTACTTAAGTATTTATTTTACTTTAGTAGGCTACTCCATTAGCCTACACCTTGATGCAAATATTGTACTTTGTAGTATACTACAGTAATATCACAAATAACAATTCTTTACATAATAAGATGATCAAAACAAAGTATAGATAAACTCAATACATTATAATATATGATGAACTCTTCAATGCCTCCATTAAATTCTGTAACATTAATATTTACATTTGAAATTGGCCATTCTGCACAGTGATTAACTTGTGATGCCAACTTAGTATAGTTAGATATACTTTAAGTAACATTTTCAATACAGGACTCTTATTATTCAACAGAGCTTTTTTTTTTTTAACTATGTTTTACGTATAAGTACTTATTTCACCATTGAACTAGCATACAAAGCCTACACTTAAAGAAAGGTAATGCCAATATCAAAAAGGTAGATAACTGAAGCAATTGCTTACAAAAACAGCTTCTTACTAGTCGTTATAGATTGTGTAAGGCAAGGCAAGTTTATTTATATTATATATCAACACAAGGCAATTCAAAGTGCTTTACAAAAATGAAAGACATTAAGAAAATGGCATTTAAAAACAGTCATTAAAAAAAAACATTAAAAGAAAAAATACATGGATAAAAGTTACAGTGCAGTTTAAGATATGAATAGTTCAATTAAAAGCAGCGGCAAAAAGAAAAGTCTCTAGCCTGGATTTAAAAGTAGTAAGAGTTGCAGCGGACCTGCATGTTTCTGGTAGTTTGTTCCAGATATCTGGAACATAATAACCATAGACTGTATATATAAAGGATAATAACTGAACGCTGCTTCTCCATGTTTAGTTCTGACTCTGGGGGCAGAAAGTTGACCAGTCCCTGGTGACCTGAGAGTTCTGGATGGTTCATAATTTAGCAGGAGGTCAGAAATGTATTTTGGGCCTAGACCATTCAATGTTTTATAAACCAGCAGAAGTATTTTGAAATCAATTATTTGACCAACAGGAAACCAGTGTAAAGACTTCAGAACTGGAGTGATGTGATCCACTTTCTTAGTGTTAGTGAGGACTCGAGCAGTGGTGGTGTACTTGTTTTTTCTGATAAAGATTGTATATCCATGTACCTCGCACAGTGATGAAGTCGGTGGGCTCTGCATCTCCTCCTCTTCCTCCTCCGGCTCTTCTCAAACAGCACGTGGGCCCCCAGTGCTGATGAACTGTCAGAACTGGCCTGGCGCATGCGCAGTGTGATGATGGGAATTTCCAACAGCTGAGGAGGCGTAGCTAGCCACGGCTAGCACTTGTAAAGGTAAGATGTACTGGTAGTAGTGGTGTTACAAAAACGGTGTGGCCTCTTATTTAGAGGAGAAATAGACTTGGATGATGTCACAGTGACGGTATAGGCTTCGATAATTGTCTCTTAAATCGCAAAAGATGTGTATCTAGTGATGGACCGCCCTGCTAGCTCAAGCAATGTTAGCTAGCCAGCTGCGCTGAAATGGGCGTTCACTGCTGAGCCGATACTCAACTAGGGGCCCATGCGAGTGACAGCATCGGGTTTTGTTGGTTTCAGTTTCATGAAGAATTAACATACACGCTGTCTTTGAGCCGTGTATGTTATTATCAGCGTTGGTCATGATAGGTTGCAGTTAATGCGCAATACTAGTGCAGGGGGCTGTTGCTAGCAAAGGCATGATGTTGCTAGCTCTCCAAACGGATGCTCACTGAGGTTGATGTGTGAGGCAAACCACAGCCAGGGAACCAGGAGCAGATACACTGTTGTGATTCCAGCTTTACGGTAGAATTAGGACTAGTACATGTCTAGATTTTCATCCGTATGTAAACAGTTATTATGGTGTTGTTTCTTTGAGCTAAGCATGAGTATAGGCTACTATGTTGTAGTACACGCATGTTGTACCGCTGGCTCACATATTCAATAGCGCAAACAGTCGTGTAATACAAACTAAGTAAGTCTGTCAACAACAGTGAGACCCGATTCCGGTTTATGTAGAATGTAATTAATAAACTGCTAGTCTTGGTTGCGTATATAGTGATAGTTATCTATCAGTCCAAGTATTGACTATACGACCGATATATAATAGGCCACACAATGCACCCATCAGGACAGTTACTGAGAGAGATACCAAAATAGCAATGGTTGGTGTTTTATTGTTACAAATGCATCTTCTGTTGGACTGAATTAACGAAACTGAGTCAGTAGAAAAGTATGTGTCCCAAGTTTCCTCCTCTATTTGTGTATCTGATTTAGAGATGTCCATTTTCATATGTCTCTTCTGTGTCATTACAGCTTGGAGACTGCTAAGAAGACTGCACTGTGTCTTCATGATGACTGACCTTCAACTCTCCACTTGCTGTAACTAAGAAATGGAATAGTCCCAACTCTGCTTTGACAAAGCGTGAAGCAACCACTCCTCCTGACATCATCTTCCACGACATAGGCCTGTTTGTCTGGAAACAAGTCAGGCTTTGTGCCAATACCAGAGATGCCCGTAAGAAAGCATCCCTACAGGCTGAAGCCTAGCTACACCAACTGAAAGCATAAGACAACTGCAGCTCTCTTTTTAAAGGATGTGCTGCTGATTGGATGCTAAATCTCATTCTTCTTCCACCTCTCCAGACGTTGAGTGTGTGCCAGGGTTTACATTGAATATGGTGACCAAAAATGGTGCTTGAATGTGGCATACTGGTGCAGAGTATGCTAAAGAGGGTGAGGCTTTTTCAGAAAAGTACAACAGCTGACTGATAGTCTGCTGCCAATAATGGATGCCAAGTTAAAGGAGGACCTTTTTCGAAGGTATGTAACGGCACTGGAGAGGCGTCTGGAAGATGGAGGTGAATATACAGCAGGGGACAGAGGGCGGCGTAAGGACAGCGAGGCCCTACTCTCAACAGCTACAGCTCTGCTAGGGGCCTACCAGCCGGATCCTGGACAGCGTTTTCGGATGGTTCGTTTCTACGAAATGGTGGATAATTCTCTCCGCTGCCAGAGAGGAGGCAACATCAGGAGCCTGGAGAGAGCCTTCAACACATTAGAAACCATCTGCACCAACCTCTTGCTATTCCCCTGGAAGAAGGAGTTCAGATGTATTAAAGTGAGTTGAGTTTATTACTTAAATATAATGTATGCTATTTGTCTCAATAGTTGATCCTGTACCTAATAACTCTCGTCAAAAATACAATAACATGAGGCTACCCAAAATTAGCAACTCTGTTATTAACAATTGAAATACATCCTACACTATACATAACAAACAAATACTGCCATCTAATTCTGTTCAAGTTTAGTACTTAGTTTGTTATCAATGGTTTGTATGCAAATCAACATTAAACACCCCACTTATATTTTCTAATTATGTTAAATGTTTTACATCTTTCTTTGTGGTTAACTCAGTAGCTAACCAACCTATAGAGTTATATGTTATCAGAGGAAGAACATGCAGAGTTGAGCTTTACTGTGTCATGCTATTTTAATTGACTTTCTGACACCAACCCATTTCTCTTTAGACGTTCACTGGCCCATATGTGTACCATCTGCAGTCAGCCATCTCTGATCCTGAACTCCGGACTCTAATGCGCACCATTGGCTACGCCTGTGACCATGATTCGCAGTTCCATTTGCAGGAGCACCCGGGAGGCACAAATCATCTCCGGCAGTTGGCGTTTGAGCTCTTCTTGGCCCAGGCAGAGTGTCGTCTTCTGGGAGAGGTAGTGGCTCTGGCCCGTGGCTCGGCCTCAGAGCTGGAGGCCCTGGAACTCCGCAAAGGTTGCAGAGATGATGCAGCCGGCTGTGCTGAGGCGCTCCGCAGACGCGACAGCCTCGGGGCCGATATGGCTCGGCTGTCTGTGCGCCCGTTGGATTTAGAGAGGCCTCATGCCCACCACCTGAGGCGAGGTAGCCGACCATCTAAGTCTGTGGATGTTACAGATGGAGCTGGTCACTGGCACGCAGCAGTTAGCAAGCCTGTGTTAAAGGCCTCGCTGAGTCTGAGGAAGGAGACTCTGTTTGTGGACGCAGAGGAGGATATGAAGGATGAGATCCTCCGGCC
This sequence comes from Gobionotothen gibberifrons, assembly GCA_943591055.1. Lineage (NCBI taxonomy): Eukaryota > Metazoa > Chordata > Actinopteri > Perciformes > Nototheniidae > Gobionotothen > Gobionotothen gibberifrons. The sequence continues at coordinate 3,095,550 of CALSBZ010046819.1, read as the reverse complement.
CCTCACCTCAACGTCTCTCTTCTCTGTGGCCGCTCCTCAGTCCTATAGCCCTATTGCAGATTTCTTCCCTATTCAGTCACCTCCCCCGGCTGACGCTTACACATCTTACCACCTGTCCTCTTTGGATGAGATTGACTTGTACACAGAGAGGGGCGTTGGGACGGGAGGAAGGCAGACCCCCTCTCGCCCTCCATCCAGAGAGCCTCGGGATCAAAGGGATGCGTGGCTGCTCAAAGCTCACGGCAGTGTGAAGTGTCAGGGCTGTGGGCTGGCCTGCTCCTCTATGGCCTCCTGCCAGAGGTGTGACATGATCCTCTGCTCTACCTGTCACGATGTGGACCCCTCCCCTTGCTGTGGCCTACAGGACTACCACCCGAAATCCCCACGGCCCCTTGACGGATACATTCCTGTGAAGGAAAAACTCTCTGTGTACTCAAATACGCACTCCCACTCCCATCTACATCCGCACCCCCTCACGCTGACCCACTCACACTCCCACCCCCACCCTCACCCCCAGATGGTGGAGAAACCCCTCATGTCCACGAAGCTGTTTGCCAGCAAGTCTGTTGCCTTGACAACGCCAAAGGGAGGCAGCAGTGAGCGACTGAGCTTGGGGGGATCGCGATGTGGGTTTTGCAACAAGCCAGGGGCATCCCACACCTGTGTGAACTGCTCCAAGGTGTCATGTGACTCGTGCATGGGCCTGTATGCGAAGGATATTTGCACCAGAAAGAATCCCCAGCACAGCTTTGTGCCCAACCATCAGCTCAACTTCAAATCTGGCACCATATCTCACCTGGTGTACCGATGAATCAGGCAGACAGTATTTGTTTCTCCCTCCTAGTCCCCTCCCTCAACCCGCTGCATAGTCTCGCACTATTTAGTGCTGTTCCTGGTTAGCAACTCATTCACTATCTCCCCCTTTATCTGCTGGTCTCTTAGCTCTATCTTACCCTCTCTTGAACTTTGTACATGTTCTCTTACCATCAGTAATGGCCCTGAAATGCACATGCCACAGAGAGCCATATTGTCTGCCCATCTCTTTGCATTGTACAAGTTCAGGCCTTTTATCTATTTCTTCTTCCTTTTACCCTGCTACCTGCTCTTGAGTAGTTTTGTGATGTTGTAGCGCTTTCCCCAAATCCTCAAATGTTGTCCTCTTCAAAGGGGAAACTGGAAAAAAGGGAGAGAATTCCTTCTTATTTTGAATGAATTCTGTCCAAATGAACATATATACTTTGCCTAACTTCTCAGCTAAAAATTCCTCTAATATATATATATATATAAATATATATACTGTGTGTGTGTGTGCGTGAGTGTGTGCGTGTGTGTGCGTGTGTGTGCGCATGTGGAAAAGACCTCTGAGCTTGCATTGTGAAACAGGAGATCTTTTTGAACTTGAAAAATAGTATGGAAACACAGAAAACATACACTGGAAGTCAATAAGTCAATAGTATATATATTTTTAATCTCTATTCTCTAGAACAATGTGAGACTGTTAAATGGGCATGAGGTCTGGCATTGGGACTTTTGGGGTTTAAACTTGTGTCTGTGGGTGGGACATATCTCAAAGGGACATATTGAGACAATGGTCAGATGCCATATATTATATTTAAAAGAGTATGCCTTGTAAATGAACCCTCAATTGTTTCTGGTTATATGACTGAGGTCTAAACGCTGCTGTTGACTTGAGACATTGATGAAGATAATGAAGATGTGTGGCGTTGACTTCTTTCTGGTAAATAGCCTGTTGAGTTGTGTCAGTTTCAATCCCCCCCCCCCATTCCCTTTCATCACACTCCTTAAACCACCATGGCCCATGATGTAGTGCACCCTTACCAGATCAGTCATTCCCAGCCTCAGGTGGAGTCACAGGAAGTCTCCCACTGAGCCTCAAATCAAGTCATTACGCTTCTTTGACAGTGTGTGAGCATATTGATAGTATGAAAGTGTGTACTCTGATACGGTTCCTGTCTACCTCAAATGGCTTCAGCTTATACACCCGCTTAGACATTGTGGTTTCAAACCAGCCCAACTTGTGTTTCAGCTTTTTAATCAGCCGATTATGTCACTTATAAAAGGTTAGCAGAGGTTATTTATCTTGTGAGATAAACCTTGGCTTTGTCATCTGAACCAAATGGCACACTGGTGTTCTGTCTTGTAGCCGTTTACACTTTCTGTAATCACAGGGAGTGGACACAAGAAGATGAACATCTCTAAATGATCAGGCAATTCAATACAATAGCCCTGCATCAAATACTACCATTGTTAACCTAAACAGTGTGGGGTTGGGTGAAATGGTCATAAAGGTGCTGATTTAGTTTGATGGTATCCATTCAGCCTGTGGTAGTGAACTGGATCGTATTGAACTGTAAGTTGTCTGTATTTTTTCCCTTTGACAAGAAGACCCCCATTCAAATATGTAGCAGTTCAATACAACTGCACCTACGACTATGAGCTCAAAATAGAGTTGAATGAAAAAAGACCTCTCTGACATGGAGCTAATAACATCTAATAGTTTAGCTTCTCAAAGGTAGCATTTAGCACAAGGCTATTGAACTCAATCATTACAGGGATTTATGTTGTGTCTTCCAGCCTGTACAGCATAGTGATGCCAACTTTTCTTATTTGAAGACCTTGAAAGCCCTCTCTTAGTTAGTACCTTGATTTGGTGAGTTTCCTTAAGCATGCTACTGCCATTTGCTGTGGACATTTACACACAACTATTGACATAAGGGCTGGGGTCATCAAGGCTGAACAAAACTGTGCTGACATGTAAACTGAGTGTCATACATGTATAAAGTATCTAAATAGTGATGAGGTTTTGATTGTTAATGTAAAGGGATACTTTATGATGTATGTGGCAGAGGATAGTCATCCAAGGGCTAATTTTAAATCACATTTCATTAAAAAAATGTAGGTTATCTTGACAGATCGTGTTCTGTCAGAAATAACCTTTAAACGCCTTAAAGCTCATTCAGCTGTCTTATCGAGTATTTGAAGTGTTATTGACATTTTGTTTTACCAGCTTGTAGGTTAAACATTAACATGGTTTTGCAAGGCTACATGAAGTTAATATAAAGCTTGATTTATGACAGCTACGGTAGGAATTCAGAGTTATTACAGAACACACAAGTATGGATTCACTACCATGCGCATACTGAACCATGCATTTTAACAGGAGCAACTTACAACTTGTAACCCAATATATGAACTATGTGCTTACAAGGGTTATTGCCTGTAATAATAACCATGTTTTGCCTGGAAGGAATTTTGTTTTGCTTTCAGATATTACCTGAACACTGGTGTGGTTACAGGGAGTGATGTCTGATCTCTTCTGTTCATTGCTTCCCTTTAAAACTCAGTTGTTTGTCTTTATCATGTTAAACAACTTAAAGAAGGGAACTTTTGATACTGTTTGGATGTAGCTGAAGGGTTCTTTGAGAGATGCTTTTGGGTCAACGTTGGCTAACCTAGGTGTGACAAAAGTCTTCAGTGATCTAAGGGGAGGTGTGCAATCGTTTGCTTTTCATATAAGGAAAGCCTTTCTACATATTTTAAAATATTTATCATAGATATATTTTAGTTGCGCTTGTCCATTTATCGCAAATCATACCAGCAACAAAGCGACTTCAAGAAGTGTTGAGCCATGTTGAAAGAATGATCATATTGCCAAATGAAGAACAAATATATGGAGTGGAAAGTGAATTCCTGTTGCATGCCCAGATGTACAGTTATTGTTACATGAATCTGTGGTTTTGCTCAAGTTTAGGCTTGTGTCTTCAGATGTTGGCCTTTGTAAGATAAGAAGCTAGAAAGAGAACCACCAACAACCTACTTGCACACCATGGGATGAGGAGCGGACCCCAATCAGTGGACTGATACTTTGTGTAGGTCACTACAAAGGGCTTAACAGTCTTCAGCGCTGCTGCTAAGTTTGTGGGCACTGTTTTAATCTTTTAGTGGACAACTTGTCATTGGTGAATCTCTAATGTGGGGCTTACTTTACATGTTTCAGTGGATGTGAATTACTGATTTTGGAATTTTTTTAATTTTATGTCATGGAATACATTGAGCCATTTGAACATAATTGGTTTTAACCCACACCGGACACACTCAAGTCATTGTGGAAGTCAATACTCCCTTTACCTCCCTGTGTGGTTATCTTACTGATGTTAACAGTGGTGGTGTAGTTAGGCAGTCTCTTGACCATTCCCTATTTCCCAACCCTCTCTTGGCATGCTCTGAACAAGGCCCAGACCCATACCTCTTTCCTCTCACCCTACATGGACCCTCACCCACTGTCTCTCCTCTGTTCTCCCCTCCACCTTGGCACTGAAGATCATTGCACAATGTCTATATGAAGGGGTATGGACCTTATGATCAATATGTGGGCACGGGGGTGGAAAGGGAAAATAGCCAAAATTGTTAATCGGTGAAAATATATAAATGAGATTTTATAAAATAATTTAAAGAATAAAATTCTGAAAAAGAAATATGTTGCTTTGAGTTTTTGATGATAAAAATGTTATATGTTACTGAACTGTTCAATGCATTGTGCACAAAGTTGGGTTTATGAATCACTAAAGGTAAGTGTTTATCTACAGCATTAAACATGCATGTTTCACATTAGGTTCAAGGTTATTAAAATATGACTGTTAAAACTGTTATCCTATCTAATATCTCTATGTAGCCATTCACACAGATTTGCAACTCTTACTGTAACTTGTGAAGATAATTAACCATTTACTTCCTGTGGCTGGTATTTAATGTATCACCAGCCTGTTTCCCCTCGATGAAAGCGTTTGGTCTGTATTGACGGCGAACATGTGTGTATCTCCCTTCTCACCCTGGCTCTGGTCAATGTTGAGTGTTCAGGCTGCCTAGTGCTGCATGGGATGGCTTTTTCATATACGACCAGAAGATGGCGATAAATACCCATACATTGAAAGAATCATGAGGCTGCAGCACGTACACCAATCCTTTAGAAAAAATACCAAACATTTAATGGGAAATATGTTTCATGGTAGGATTTAACTCTATTCAATTTGTACATTAAAACTATATAATTATTATTTTAGTTTTATAGCAGCTGTTTGAGTTTGCTGCAACATCAATTAACCTTTTGTGTTCATGTATTCCCTAATCAAGACTAACATGGACATCTAGACGAAGGCAACCTCCAATTAGAAAAGGCAAGAAGGAGATGAACGTGCAAAGGCATTACTATATTTCTGTAAAGCAGAAAACCAGCTAAGGTTAGCCTTTATTTTACATGTATTATGTTCTATAACTTCTATGTGGAGAGGAAAAAATACCTCAAAATCCAATTGTACTGCAATTGAACGGATAGCAATCAGAGAGGAAACGGACTGATTGTATAATAAGTTATTAAATAATCACCTCTGTTATTAAAAAAATACTAGCTCTGTTATGTTCATGTGTTCCAAGTGAAAGTGACGGAGAGCAAGCATGTAGTGCCCCTAGAAGCTGAAATCAAAGCAGCTTAATGCAATTCAGCCGTAATTGATTTGATTATATACACCTGTGCTTTCTCTACCGTGGCAAGTTGAAAATGTCTTCCGTGAAAAAAAGGCCAATTGCATAGATAGACGACCCAGAGCGCGAATGACATGGAACAATAAATAAATTCTAGAAGGGGTTATTTTAAACGTGAGCTGAATTTTAAATGACCAACCGGCATTCGTTTCGTCCTGATATTTTACAAAGAGGTGTGTGTGTGACTGTGTGTGTGTGCATTTTTTCTTGGATACTGGCAGGCTGCAGGGATCCCACATTTAGTAGCATTTCTCATTTACACCTAGAGAATCTAAGGTGGAATAACTTTTAATAACTAGAGAATGCAATTCCTGAAGAAATTGTTAGTGGGAATGCTTTATGCTGAAAAGCTGACGCTGAACTGCTATGCTGAAATGTAATGTGTAAGAAGAAAGTGAAGAATTTTGATTGAAATGATACATGAACACTGGGGGCTTGAATGTGTAATGAGAGAAGAAAATAAAGTAAAAAGGCTTGAAAAAGCAGCAGAATATTTGAACTGCAAACTTTTGAACTAACTTGATGACAAATTATCTGTCACCATGCCAACGGCATTTGATGACATCCCATAATATGCTTAGATGCGTTGATGGCTGCATCATTACCAAACCTGTGAAGTTTTGGGCCGTTTGGAGCATTTTCACTGAAGTTATGAGAAAACCGTGTTTCATGGCGAGCATTGTGTTGCCATGGCAACGGCATTTGAAGAAATCTCAAAACTGTCCCGTAGATGTCTTCACGGCTGGACTGTTAGCACACATGTGAAGTTTGAGCACTAACGACATCGTCTTTTATGGCGAGGGATGCGTTTCCATGGAAACGGCATGTGATGAAACCCCATAATTGACGTAGAGCTGTTGAGGGCTGGACCGTTGACCATTATCTGAAGTGTGGTGCTGTTTTGACCCTTTTCATAGGCGTTACGACAACATCGTGTTTTATGGCGAGGGATGCGTTTCCGTGGAAACAGCATATGGTGACACCCCATAATTGACGTAGAGCTGTTGAGGGCAGGACCTTTAACCATTATCTGAAGTCTGCTGCTCTGAGCATGTCAGTTTGAGTTATGACATCATCATGTTCCATGACACAGGTGTTTAAAGGTTTCCATGGTGATGTGCAGTAATCAGTGAGAGGAGAGCATTTTCATTGTTCTGAATGAGAGATAAACCTCTTACATGTGAACGTTTTGTTGAAGAACCGTAACATATATCGGTGAAATTTCAAAGCGTGAAGCATGTCAAGGAACTTGAGCATCTGAAGTGCACTTTTTGTGTACTTTCGGGTTAATAATGTGGCCTTTTTGGCAGATTAACTAAAGGCTGCTGTGGTGGGGAAAGATGAGGCTTATTTTTTTCAAGCTACGAGATGTTTTCCTACGTTTCTCATGAAAAATTATGTCTCAGGAATGTAGGGTTTGGGAATTATGGCAGGTTTAAAAGAAAATATGAAGGCAAAATTAAATCTGTCCTCCACTCTGTGACATCACGCACTCTAAAATCTGAAGAAGGCCTCTTTACCAAGGTCTGAACAATGTTTAATATCTCTAAAAGTACGAATCAGATTCAAAAGTTGTGTTACACGAATAATGTCAGAAAGATGTGTAACATTTTAAAGTTGGAATTAGGTTTCTGAGTGAAAGTATGAAGGAGCAGTTAGCAGTTGAAGTTGCATGAAGATTGTTCAAGTCTGAAGAGTTTCTCCATTGACTTCCATGTTAAAAATTTGATGAATTATGGGATGTATCTCTGGAATTATGAAATGTATGAATAAGAAAAGTAATAGCCATCGAGCATGCATCGAGCTGAACGTTTTGATGTTCGAACTGAGTTTCTGCGATGTGGAATGTGGGAGAAGAAGAGGTGAGGAATAATAAAGAATTTTGTGCGTAGCATAACAGATAGTTGGAATGCTGTATCAGCTTTCCCACTAAATGAGAGCTTAGATGCCAAAAGTACAATTTTCTTTTTTAAATGAACTCCTGCTTAGGATAAACTTGAAGATTATCTCTGGGGCTTTAATCAAAGAGATCTGGAGCCTGCCGCCTCTTACTATTCTAAATAAGCTTCCACATTTTGTTCTGTGTCTGGACCCGTCCCTGATCTCCAACAAATGAACGTTGGATATGGAATAAGTGTAACTGAGAGTACTCACAAAAGGAACAGGAGAGATGAACATCTGAAGGGACTGTGCAGCGACCAAAATGCTGAGTGCGTCCCTGTCCCCTGCACCATCCTCTTCTCTCGGACATGTCACCACTGTGCTGACTGCAGCCTTTCACAGCCTTCAGGGGAGCCCATGACAAACCGAGTTCCGCACATTACTTTCCATCCAGAGAGAGATAATTACTGATGGCACACTGCCAGCCTTTGATTACATCTACTTGCAGCCGTAGCATTTACACCATCTCAGTTAATGGTCTCAATGAAGAGAGACTAGCAGAAAAACAGTTCTTGCAGAAGAAATAAGAAAACTCTTCTCTAGGCAACAGTTTAAATCCCACAGAGAATTTGCATGGGTGTTTTCAAAGGACAAAATGCAACAAGAATGGTGCTTTTTAAATGTGTTGTATTCTCCAATGTATTAGTCCGGTTAGTTCCCCTAATAACCTCCAATATACAGCTATTTTTGCCATATCCATAGAGGCGTTCAACAATTACTGCTGGAGAAAGTCGAGAAATGTGAACCTTGCGGTTCAAGCAGCAGAGAATAAGTCAGAGGTAAGCACAAATCATTTTTTTCTACATTTACCGAAAACATGTCACGCCTAATAAGAGCAATAACAGATGCATACTGCATTATATTATTCACACTTTCTACCCACATATCGTGACACTGCATCAACAATTCATACATTGATGCATTCACACCTGCACAAACATGCAATTGTGGCAAGACACACATATTGTGTGAATGAGGTTACATTAGCTGGAGAAACAATTCATATAAAAGGAAGAAAGAGAGTGTGTGTCAGAGAAGAGATTTAGTCTTGTGTAAGGCTTTGTTAACGGGTAATTACGTGTCAGAGGAGGGGCACGATGTGATGGTATCTCTCCTGACATTCCACTTAAAGGGCTTCTCTCTCTCTCTCTCTCTCTCTCTCTCTCTCTCTCTCCCACTTTATATTCTGGTGGAATTTATAGAACTTTCTTTCTCACACGGATGGAAAGTCACAATACATAAATACTCTCACTCTATTCAGTTGCTAAGATGCAAAGGCAAGAGATAAAAGAAAAGTTCAGATTGCAACAAAAGGAGTGAGTACAAGCAAATATCGAGTACATTCAGCTACCAAATGCATAAAACATAAACGTAGGCTCCCCAGTCTTTGAATTGACCCTCGAAAAAACAAGGAGAGCAGAAGTACTGTAGATTAGCTGAGTTCTGGATCATAGCTTTGATCATAGCTTGCTTCGCTACGGGCAGTCTATTAAAATATAAACGTATAAGAACATAAAAGAAATCAGTTTATATATGATTAAGATGTGTACACGAGAATTAAGCTCATATAAAGCTGTAGGTTTTATAAAAGGATTAACAAAATATTTAAACAAGATACGATTCCAACATACAGTAAAAGGGGATATAAGGCGGTTTCAATGTAAAACAGATGAAAGTGCAAACTATATGGAAGTGCATAAGAAAAAGAAGCAATTTTAATGTATATACTGTAATGACAATTAAATTAAAAGGAAACACAATAAAATACAACTATAAAGAGGAAATAGTGATGCAATAGTGAGAAAAGAAAACATCCTTAGTTTCGGGGAGTTCTTTAAAAGCTGTTCCAGGGGCCAAAGCAGAAAACATACGGTCGAAATTGGTTTTCAGTCTGGTCGATTTAAGGTTAAAAGGTTTCTATCAGCTGATCCTAGGGCCCCAGCTGGCCTGATTCAGGTTAAAGTTCCTTAATATAATCTGGATGCAGACCACAGAGGCCTTCTAGGTAGTTAATACATGTTTTAAATGTATTTGTAATGGACAACCTGTGCAGTGAGGCTTACATTTAAGTCATATGACAAGACCTCATTGATTTAGGTAATAATCTGATGCTGAGTTCTGGATAAATTGCTTTTGTGTGACTGAGTGGGAATTAGGGTATCTGTACTGCATCTGTAGTTATTGAATGTCTTGGCCAAAGATGAAACCAATCAATTTGTAGGGTCGTAAACCAGCGCCTCTTAGCTGTCCAGTCCTTGACTTTGTATAGACAGATTTATTTTCTGTTCAAGGGTAAAAATCCTTCTTCGCCTACATAAAGGTTACCAAATTAAGTGAGAGGAAGTTCTGAGAAAAGTATTTCTTGACTTCTTGATTGAATGAAACCTTATTAACTGGATTATTAAGTAAATCAAGTGACCTTGAACCATGGAAACGATGCCTTTCATTAATAACTTCTGGTAATTGGATTTAAAGTGTGCTTCTACATTTTTCTATCTTTTTCCTGTCCGCACTCTGCTTATTCTTCTCCTTACACTGCCTTTCGAGGAAATTGTTTCAACTGTGTCATCCACTCAGCCTTGGCACTCCTCTTATCTTCCTACACTCCAACCGTCCCCATACCTTGGAAACAGCCTTGGGCCATTGTTACTGCAAATAAAGAGACTACCATTTCAATCATCCATAGAGCAGAAACAATTTTCCAACAATCGTCACATGCTTAATTGCCATGAGTTGTGTTAATTCAAATTCAAAGCATAGACAGCATTAAAACACCTTTTCCTGATAAATTTCACACAACCTTCACTCACTTAAAGCTAAGGAAAATATAAGAACAAATTCCTTTTTTATCAAGCAATCACAGCTACACATAAAACACTGTTAATTCTGTTAGTGTGCGGCTCTGAAAGGCAAGAATTCAAATATGCCATGTGATTTGAATTGAAACCATGTGCCAACAGTTACATTACAACATTACATTATAGTGATGCATGAAACGGGGGGGATTTGAGATGCGGCTGCTAGAATATAATGTCTGCAACACCATCTGATCTGTAAACCCTATTTTCTCCAATAACTGTAAAGATGACTTCCTCTAGTGGGAGTGGGAGAAGGACAAAACCCTTCCACAACAACAACTCTTTACATATGAGGAGTTCTTTTCCAAAACGCAATAAAAGCCTAATTGAAAATTGAGTTTGTTGTGCCATTTTGCTGTGT
>CALSBZ010046819.1:3049638-3071337 GCA_943591055.1 Gobionotothen gibberifrons | reverse complement strand
TTTTGTTCATAGTAGTAATGCTCATGTCATTTGCTCACTACTAGTCTACCACCAGGTGTTTTGTATCTTTGTTTGACTCTTCAGGTTGTAAAACGTTATAGACGGAATTTGGAACCAGATTTACTGCGGCTGGGTTAAATGCAGAGGACACATTTAGTTTTAATGTATGCGAGTACTGAGACAATAAATACATATAAATCGTAATAGTATGCTCTTTCTGCGCTTCTGCTTAACAGCGTGTTGTCAGGTGTCTCGGATTCGGAGCGTGTTATGAAACCTTTTGAAAAAAGAAAAAAAAAAATATATATATATATATCTCTCCGCACAGAATATTCGAATATTCGCTGCTGATTACTACCGAATATCCGGAGCCTGAAAAATGGTATTCGGGACAGCCCTACAGGGTTGATGCGCTTGGCCAGGTGTGCCAGAAAAGGTTTTGAGACAAAACAGAAACCATGCAGATACTTTTTCAGACATGATGTTGAATTGAGGATTTAAGAAATAAATCGTTTTTGTTGTTGTTTAAGGTCATATTGTTGCACTAAAACCTGTTATGGTTTAGCCTCATGGGGAATTATTAATTCTACCACCCAGGCACATAACTGAAAAAATGTGTGAGTAAACGTTTTTACTCAATATGTCACACAGAACATAGTTGTGAGGTATATAGTAAAATAAGCTGTCGAGTAACTTTATTTACAGGTATTTGGCTTCTCTAGCCATAGGAAACGCACATGATTTTAAATCAATAGTCTTGTTTTTGAGATGGAAAAGAACGTGACGTCATCAATTAGAGCTGAAATCCGTAAAGCCAAGCCTGTTAAGAGATCGCAGTGGGACTATCTGTGATGAGTGGAAAGAGGGTGTTGCTCACATAGCATCCACAACAGCTGACTGTGATGAACTGACCCCCACCCCAAGTCATACTCCCCTTCATGGCGTAATCTACTTAAAATACTTTTTTCAAATTGATTGAAAAAGGTTTTGCTCGGTGTAAACATTCCTCCTGTTCATACTGTCCAGTAAAATATACCTCTCTAGTAATGTTCAATGGAGTAATTGAGGACAACATCTAACAGCCTTGTTAATGATAAAACAGTAACACATAAAATAATTGATCAAAATCTAATTTGGATTCAGCTGTTAAAGTTACATTTATAAAGTCTTATATTCCTAAATAGGTTAAAATAGTCCAAATATACTACTGCAAGGGAATACAAAAACTGTTTAATGGGAAACTTTGACTATTTTCCCCCATACAATGAAAGCATACTAGGGGGATCTCTTAATACCAAGAATATGATTACACTTTTGTTGTGGTATTTGACAGTAGATGGTGGTTTATTGAGAAAAGGGGTGTATACTTTCCTCACAAATTCCCTTCTCTGAAAAGAGGGAAAACTCTTTCAATATATGAATCCTTAATAAAGGAAATCATATGAATGATAGAATACGGGCCCTAAGGGATGGGCCGTGCAGGCCGAGTTTATTTAACGCTGTGACCATACTTTTATAGTTTGAAGAATTACTGGGTTATCAGCCTGCATGCTGGATATAAGAGCTAGATCAGAAGTGGATAGAGAATATATAGGGCCAGCTGAGACTCTATTCTCACTGAGATGCAAGCTGAAAGGTTCAAATGATTCTTAACCCACTCAATCAGCCTTTGAATATCACTGTCCAGATAGAAGTGGGATTGGTTGGGAAGAGCCGATCCCCAGCAATATTGAGCTTTTTCATGAATGTTTAATGAGTGTGTGCTCGTTGCTTATCATTCAAAAATGAAAATAGAACAACTTTTATCAAGTTGGGAGAAAACCCTCGAAGGGATAAACATTGGGATCTTCTAAAAACATAATATGATTAGGACAAATAATCCCAAAGACTGTTAAATCCCAACACAACACATTGGTTGAATAAATGTAATCCCCTGCCCCAGGTGTAACTCACACACTCACACACTCACACACTCACACACTCACACACTCACACACTCACACACTCACACACTCACACACACACACACACACACACACACACACACACACACACACACACAGACACACACTGCACACTCCGACATTTAGCTACCCACTATCTGCATCGAAGTTTGCAAACAAAAGGGAAAACAAAGTGAGTTGTATTCTCATTCATGAGTTATATTTATTTATCATTCAATTTTTCTCCAGAACAAAATATTTTTTATACAATCAATATATTTTAGACAAAATATGTAAACATTTTTCACAATGCATCTGAAACGTCACTGACAACAGTAATAATGTCAATCATTATAATGTTATGATAATATTTCAAAATCTATATTGATCCATTATTTTCAATATATCATACACATACAGTAGGTACAGCACATCACATTCAGCCTTGTTTGTGACCTAGAAACCAGGTGGCTGTAAAACCTCTGCCATCTATCTATTTGCATTAATACAGTATGTACCAGTGTAATACAGTACAGTCTGAAATGCTAATCTCTGAGGACAGTGTTTGCTTTGCAGAAGACAAAGGGGAAATAGGGGATTCCTACAAAGACTTTGTTCTCCAGCTGCAGTTGGCTGATTCAGATTATTGTGGCATCCTCCTGATCACATTCATCTTTATTTACAGCGGATTAGCACAGACATATATAGAGTAAGTATAGGATATCACATCGTTCAGACCCAGCGCCGGAGGCTTGGAGAATTCAAGAAGTGCATTATAAACACTTCCTAGATAATATTCCTGCTGATGCAGTCTCATGTCTAAGATACAAGTCTTGTTTCAAGGACGCTCCTTGCCATGGTAGATTAACAAAGTAAAGAGAGCTCCGATAAACATGTTTATTTTTTAAAAGTGTTGATTCCTAACACTGTTATAATGACAACAAGGATTTCTTTGTGCCGGGGCAAATGATAATTGCATCCAGCTAAAGCCGTTTCATGCACAATTCCAACATATCAGCACTTTAATTTCTCTGTAATTATGCATGCTTGCAGTAAACTACTTATCCAAGTGGCTGTTATCACATCGAACACTTCTTGTACTTGGATTTCTCAATATAAAGAGTCAAGCATATTAAGTTCTGCATATCTCTAATTCAAATTCAGAGAGCCACAAATACATTCCATGATTATTTGGGAGGTAGATACAGTCGCCTTCGTAGAGGCTGCATATACAATGCATTCCAATATACAGTATATATGTAATAGCTCCGTTGTACATATATATGGGGAGTCTGTGGCTCAGTGGATAGTGTGCTAGCAACCCTAACCCTAGCAAGTTTGATTCCCACTGCAGTCAGCATGTCGTTGTGTCCCTGGGCAAGACACTTCACCCCAAATTGCTCCTGTGGGGATAAAAGTGTCTAACAAATGACATGTAATGTAATATATAAATAACAGAATATAATTCCCACTTGGATCATTGTGTCCCAACACGCCATGGTGGTGAAAAAGAGCTTAACTGATAGTGGTCAAATACAATGGCCATTATGGCTGTGTTGTATAAGTCTACGGCTAACCTGTTCTCAGCAGCCTATTAAAGGAGCTAAAGGAATTAGATCTCACACACCTGGAAGCTGTTTTGCACTAAATCTTTATAATAAGAAAGATTTATGGAAACGCTTTAAAGTCAGTCAGAAGCTGAAATAACAGAAAAATAAAACTCCCCACGCAGCCCTCACAGCGATAAGCCGGTATAGCTGATGGAAGAATCGATGTGCCCCAATTTCAAAACACTGCAAGGGATTTCTTCATCCCGTATTCAAACATTTAGGCTTGTATTCATGATAATATATTAATTCAATGCATCTGTACATACACATATTTTATACATACATGTAAACGGATATCTACATGAAATCCCTGACATCTGATATGCACATTGTTTCATTAGAGTAAAACCAGTGGAGATGACAAAGGTGGGAATGGTTAGTGAATCAGAATATACACTGAGGTACTTAAAGTGTTTGTACTCGAGTAGAACAGAATAGAAAAAAGAGACATCAGTTTTAGATTTTCACAGTTATGTTTCCTGGTTTGTTCCACTATGTTTGCCCCAGAGCGCAGGCCAAACAAGGCCTGTGAAGCACAGTCTTTGATATGTATGTTCCTAAAATGGTTACCTGCATATTGATAGAAAAATACCATTGAGCACAACAACCTTTTGGCTTTGACAGTAAGTGTAAAGGTGACTGTTACATTTGGTTGTTGTGATCCTTCAGCTTCGACACCATTGTCTCTAAATCCTGTAAAGCCAACATGAAACTTTCACAGGTCAGAGTAGTAAGTACAATCCTGGGAAATAATTGTACCGTGCACAGTTAGTAATCTATTTATCACTTATGTGGTCACCCTGGAGATTATATAGTAAGAACTAGAAATAAGCTGATACCCTGTACGTCCATGCATTTGTATACAATAGACCAGGGGTTCTCAAACTTTTTGTTTATGCGGACCACTATTTATTATCAAGGATTTTCGCGGACCACATATGCAAACCGTTTAAATAAGTACATATACAAACGTAGTGTTAAAACGCAGATATCTGCCTTGTAGATTCCTCCGACTCACTCTCATCATTAACGGTAACGTTAGCCTCTTTTCTCTTCAGAGAACCTGATGCTGGCCACCAATCCATGTTTGTGGTTTTGCACACGCACACGTAACCATGGGTAACCAGTGGTGAAATGAAGTGTTGTCCATAATTAACAATAACAAATATCTGCGTTTTAACACTACGTTTATATATGTACTCATTTTTACAGTTTGCATATATGAGGTGGTCCACGAAAATCCTTGATAATAAAAAGTGGATTTTATTTAGCTTTTTTCCACTGACCACCTGCAGTACCCTGGTCCGCGGACCACAGTTTGAGAACCGCTGCAATAGACAATAGTTGTTAGTTACATACTGTAGAATGAAAACTAATATTGTGTGTATCATCCTGACTCTATAACTTATATTGCCTATGCTAGAGCTTTCACAGCATATGATTTGTTTGATAAGACGATGAACAAAAAAAATCTTCCTGTCCAGTGCCAAGGCTGGAGATAGTGTGCATGTTTTTTTTATTGTTTACTACCCATAACAGAAGCTTATCTTATTGTTTACTTTGCCTCAATGTATATATACCTTAACCATTATTGATTTGCTATAATAATTATCTTTCAAAAACCTTACCAGCTATCTTGAAATTAAAACATGGCCATTGAACAGATACAATGTCTAGGGTTTGGTAGAATTGTTCAATATTGCAAAAATTCCTTGATATACGGCATTGAAATAATATCTAGCAAGGCTGGTTTGAGTAATAAATCCATGAGTTCACAGATGGAAAAGTGCACAGAAATGTAAGAATGAGACAGAAAAAAGAAAAGATTTCTGCTGTGATATATTTCCTATCTCAACATGATATGAACTTGTTTTTTTTTCTAAAGCTCTTCGCGTCAATGTTCTGAGCTCATTGTTATTTATACAAAAGATTTAAAGCCAATCATTATTTCATAACAGAAAAAATAAACGCAATGGGAGCTGCTTTTATACTCAGGTATTCTGTAAAAACAGAAGTCCTGCAGTTATCCAATTAGTTAAGAAAGACATGGTATGAAAGTCACGGCCGTCGATAGCTACATGCACCCCAGCAGATCTAATTAATCCTTTCCATGGCAGGTCTTTTTGTTCTTCCATTTGATGACGTACACTGCCAGGGAAAAAGAACAACATCGCTCGTTGATCAAACCCTGCTGTTAAGATTAACTCTGCGCGCTGAGCATTTTTTTATTGGAATACTGTTGAAAGGTGCAGAAGTATAGTTTAGTTTCTCTTGTTAAAAATCTTTTTTATAGAACAACCAGCCCCCCTTTCCATGAGACAACATAACACTGAACACTAAAGGCAAGTGGCCCATATCCTTGCATGGACCTAAAGTTAGTATCTGTCTTTGTTGTAATGGCTTGTGGAACATGTTTAATATGCCCATTTGAGTGTTCTTTTGTGTTATTGTTTTCAGCCTCAGAGCCAAAAGGGTTATTTTCTTCTCTCAGGAGGACATTATAAAAATACACTCCCACTCACACAAACACATATACATATGCACACACACAATATAATAAACCACTTTCATACACACAGATACATACACGCTTGCTTTACTAAGAGTGACTACTTTGTAGAGTTGAACTCAACACAGTTTTGAACAAAGGCCCAGGTTTGCTACGAAGCATCATCACAGTTTACGCTTTCCTCCTTGCAAATTGACCTGCGATATTTGCAGTAATTGTGCGAACACACAGTTTTCCTTTTGCAAATATTAACTTAAATCATACTTGAACTTTAAGTTTCACAACAAGTGACTCAGATAAGCTGGGCAAATTGTTGGCTTGTTGACAGTCTGATAATTGAACTGCTAATTTCTTGCCCTGTCGGACTTTGTATTGGTAATCATTCAAAGTATTTACAGATAGCTTATTTCAGATGATTGTCTTCAGAAACTACATTTTGTATAATCGATAATGGATCCTTAAGCAGTTTTTTCTTTCCTATCTTTTGTAACATAGAGTATATTGAAGAAAATAGCGTTTATTGAGCGTTTAAGATTTGGTTATTTTAAGTCCTTCGCCCAATTCTTCTGTGTTTTATTATTCAGTCATGCCTTCTGACATGGACAAAGCTGATTAGACTGAATTGACATTTTCAACATTATAGGATGTCCATGGTAATTTTCTACACATGTTAAAGTAGGCCATTTAGACTTTAATGTTTACTTCGCAAAGAGGAAACTGCATTTTTTTTAAATATATATATCACCAGCAACCCTTTTGTCTTTTTCAATATTAGGCATGCGCTGATAAATACTTATCAAATCAATCACATCAAATATAGTACTCGTAATATATACATGGAAGTAGGAAGTAGACATTTTAATGTCCCACTAAATCCAGCTTGAATTGATTTGTAATGTGAGTCCATAGGTTCTCAGTTTGTTAACTTAATGTTGATCAAAGTGATCAAATAGACATGTGTTGATTTGAATAGATAACAAATTATGATGTACACATTTGTGGTTGCATGTTGGCTGTCTGGCCTCCTACTGTATAGCTTCTGAGTTTTGGCAGTATCACATATTTGAGGCATGAGAAAAGTCCTTTGTTTTCAGACTTTGGCATTTATAAATCATAATGTTTTTTGCTTCCATCAATTGTTATGTTGTTGTTTGCCCTCACTTTTTCCTTGTTGCAGTTAGTGTCTTTCAACCTTCATTCTTGCTGTCTTTTTTTCAGCTTTTTTCCTATGTTGCTTTGTTTCTCTAAAGGAAGTCACTCTGCATGTCAATGGAAAGCTGACTCTCTGCCACCTCACTATGTATTGATCCTTTAAGTATCCTGAAAGTCTGCTGGGGGATGTATTCTGTTAAGTTTTCTCTGGCACCAGTGACTGCTTCAGGGCAAGCACAGTGTCTGCAGGTGGTCCCGTGGTTCTCCGGTAGTCCATTGGAGAACTGTGTGGAGTTGCATTCTTCTTTGTGATTGAATTGACTGCACGTTCCCTTTGATGGGGAGCTGTGCTGACATCCACAGAGTGTGCTTCTGCACAGCGCCACATCTCGACAAAGGGACCTGCGGAAGTTGGGCTTGAAGACCAGATAAACAATAGGGTTGTAAAGAGTTGAGGACTTGGCGAAGATAGCTGCCCAAGCGAAAGCAATGGCTGGAACCTCGAGTGCGTCACCGAATGCAGCCCACATGGCCACAATGGCATATGGACTCCATGCTGTCAGGAAACCGATGCAAACGGCCACTGAGAGCTGAAAAGAGACACAATAAACAACATAAATGGGTCATGTGGATATTAGGGGTGTAATGGTTCACAAACATTTCGATTCGGTACGTACCTCGGTTTTTAGATATTTTCGGTACGAATATGTATACCGTTACACCCCTAGTGGATATGTATTTACACAAGTTGAAGTATGTTGTACTTACCTTGATTATAAGTGTTTGTGCATTGCTGATCTTATTCTGCGGGGGCATATGCTGCTGCACAGCCTGGCGGGAGCCCCGGACGGTCATTAGTATGAATGTGTAGGATAGGAAAATGACAGTGCTGGGCACAATGTAGCAGAAGAAGAAAAGGCATATGATGTAGCTCATAGCTGCAAAGCTTCTGCCTGGAGCTTCCCAGTTGATGCAGCATGCTGTACCGTAAGGCTCGGGCCCGTACTCTCCCCAGCCTGACAGGGGACCGACAGCAAACACTCCAGCGTAGCACCAGACCCCAGCAACCAGCATGGAGGCATGGCAGTAGGAGAACTTATTACCTGAGGAAGAACATAGCAGGGTAGAGATAGAGGTATAGGAGGGAGAGTTTGGGGAGTGATTACTGACAGATGAGGACATAAAGGAAGGATACAGAAACAACAGCATAGCAACCATATGCTATTAAAGCATATTAGGCCTGGTTACCTGATGCTGACAACAGGCAATGAGCGAGGAGGAAAAATAGGAGGAAAAGGGGAGGAGGAAATGGGATGATATTGTACAAAAGTTGATGATCAACTTGATAGGGATTTCCTAGAATGGATATTATTCATTCATTCATTCATTCATTATTATTATTATGTTATTTTGACAAGAAAAATGAACTACTGTTTTATACTGTAGACAACATGGATAACAGTTGAGATACATTGAATCCTGTTCAGATAAGATATCACATGGCCAACAGGAACAGGTTGGCAATTTCCATAATGCCAGATGGGGACCCAAACACAGACGGTTCTGTGTGTATGGCCAGACAGCATGTTTATTAAGAGGCCAAAGAAAATACATTTGAAAATGTCGACTATATTTCCCTATGCACGCTATAACTCGTATTATATTAGCAAACGTTGTCAGAACTTGCTGATTTATTCTCATGCATACAGAGATCTTGCGAGATTTTGATTAGTGGTTGAGCACCTGATTGTCTTTTCTCTCGTGCCAGAATGTGTACAAAGCGATCCATGGAAAACACTGAACTGTCTACTCTGATTGAGTCAGACAAGGATTTCTTCAGTGTGGAATCAATAAGGAGAACACAGGAAGCCTTATCTACGGTACCACACAGCCTCTTCAGTTGGATGTCAGCCCTTCTTACCCTTCAAGCTAAGGGTGAGGGATGGTGATTAAGCCTTGTGGCTCTCACTGAACAGTATGGCTCTAGGGAAGGTGGCTGGTTAGCCATTACAGACAGCTTTTATCTAATGTGAAGCAGCCATTCATTGATCAGACTCTCCAGTTATTCGGGTGGAACATGTTGTATTCAACCTGAGTTTTTTCATGTATGGCTGAACTCAATATCGAACAAAAGCCTTCAAACTAGTGTGAGTAGGTTTTCACAAGGGATGTAACAGGTAACAGGTATCAGTATCAGGAGGTTTTTCAAACGACACCAATGTATGTGATGATACAACTATGACCCGACACCAGCTTTCCTATTTTCCCCAAACTTGTAATGCCTTTAGGTGTGAATTCACATGAGGTCAGGGGTTTCTGTGGCACAACACATGTGGAGTTTGGAGCCAACTGTGAGATAAACTAGTGAAGCGTAATCCTATTTTTGGAACAATTTTACTTGGAATTATCCCTGCATTACCCATGTTGATATAAATTCATAATTTTGTACTTGTTATGTTATTTTTATGGTTACTGCCAGATAATGCCATTTCTGCACTGGATTGAGAACTCAGACAATTATACATGAGCGTTATTCAGCTTTTATCTCATTGATGGCTCGCTCTCTTTTCACTGTAAAAGGGCTGAGTTACGTAACTGCTAATGCAGATGGAAATATTTAATGTTCATGCTTTACAACTGAATTGTTTAACCGATTTTTTTTTAACTATAAAATGGATTTAGCCAAATCAACCAGGACTGAAATGTTTAGATTACAACTTTAGAGTAATAAGGTCAATTTCAAACCAGATAAAAACCCAGTATATAGGATTTGTGTGTCCTTGAAGATGTATTTGGAGATAGTTTTTTTTTAAATTTTTTTTTGCTTCCCCCCCCCCCCCCCCTCTCTTTTGGGCTGTATTGAGTATTCATTGATTAATCCTGTTAAGGAGAAACCAGTCAGTCTATGAATTTGAATTAAATGGAATTGCTGACACCGGCTTTTACCTTTCTAGTGAACCATGCTCACTGTCACTGTATGTACCATTTCATATTCTTCCTTCATTTTGTGAGAGATGTCAGTTTTGATAGTGATTTGAAATTGAATTAAGCTTGATAGTATCTAAAAGATGTCAATGTTCACAGGCAACATCACTTAAGGTCAGAATAGGTGACACACATTGCTGCCAGTTAACTGTCCGTCAGTCCTCTTTAACTGTAAAGCATTTCCCCAGATACCCTCTTCATTCTTCACCTCTCTTTTGTCATTAGACCCACTTATTTTGAGTAAGAGAATGTGTCACATCCTTAGCTCTTTGTGTGATGGACTTCGATCCAGTGCTGACAAGTTCATTAGCATTCATTGGTGGCTTCAATTTAAACCCAATAGAGAGGCGAAGTCCCTCCACTTCCGACGGAGCTCATGGGACCCCGGAAGCGGAATAATATACATTGAAGTCAATGGAGAGATAAACGTTATCTTTTGATCCCGTTTGAATTGTGCCACAAATTACACATATGATGTTTGTCAATTTAAAAGATAATTTTGCAAGTCAAAAAAAGAATAATGTGTCGTAAAACTGTGAAGTAACACATTTTTTTTGTGTGAAACGCTGAATGAACTACATCTCCGGTCTAGCAGTAGTGACGGCCATCTTGGTGACGTGTGTTGTTCTGTCTTGTCAACAAAAGGATTGACTACGCTCACTATCACCACAATGAAACACGTCCAGAAGAATGTCATGCAAAGCTCCCTGCCTGCCTGCCTTCCTCTGATTCTCTCTGAACTGCCTCGTCTTTTTAATGTTTAATGTCAACCATTTGTGCAGATGGCGTGAAGTAGAAAATATCGTAGATGCTATAGCTAGCGTTAGCATTTCTCCCCCGGGCTTAAATGGTGTATTATAGAATGATCACACAGTGACAGTACTCTTCAAAGTACACAAAATATGACTACTACTCTTACTGTTTAACATGTTGGGTTACTTGATGTTACTTATTGTTAAGGCTAATAAAAATGACAAGGCTGTAATGCTAACTAACGTGCTAGCTACTAGCTAGGTAGCTAACTTGATCCAGCCACTCCTGTTCCTTTCATCAGACGGGAAGCGAAAGAACGAGCAAGACCCATTGCTGGTATGATAACAACCTGGTACTAAGCACACAGGCATCTTGTTAAAGTTATCTTATCTTATATTATCTATATGGCGCTGATTTTAGCTATCTCTTAGTGGAGGAAAACAATGGTGACATCACTTACGCGACTCTGGGATTTGTAGTCTTTCTAGTTGCGTATTTTTCATAGTCTTATATTTCAACAGTTTTACGACAAACTGTGACTTTTTTTACATGGAAAGGATTGTTTAAGATTGACAAACATCATATGTGTAATTCGTGGCACAATTCAAACGGGATCAAAAGATAACGTTTATCTCTCCATTGACTTCAATGTATATTTTTCCGCTTCCGGGGTCCCATGAGCTCCGTCGGAAGGGGAGGGACTTCGCCTCTCAATACCTTAATGTTGCTGTTGGATCCCCAGTGGGGGCTTACTTGTTTTGTCTTCAGGAGTTCAATAGGAATAGCAATACTCATAAAAGGTAAACCGTGACAAAAAATTATACAAGATAGGACCCTTCTACCGAATGCTTCATCTCTTCTGCCAAGTGTTTGTTTCTGCAGCTGCACCTTGGAGCATGTTCTTTAGTGCTTTGGTAAAAAATATTTCAGCAATATCACATACGGTTTTAGTTGCACGACTATTTCATTTTTCCAAAAATGTCAGCGTTTCTAAATAAAAAATTCAGAAGACCCACACATTCAATCCAAGTAAACCACAGTTTATTGTCCTTTGACAACTGATACAGTTGCCCGTGTTGAATTTGACGGCATAAGCTCGACATAACTCCAGACGTGGAAACTGAACCTTGTGTCAACAGCCCATAACTGTTATCATGGTTTTTACTCTCCTCACCCTCAGTAACTCAATCTTCTAACATACTTTTTTGTTTTCCAAAAACACAGTCCCTCCACCACATGTTTATTTTCTTATAATTATCCAAAGCACCCTACAATACCTGTGTTGTCCTTATGAACCAACTCTTTTAATTTTGGAAGATTATGCTTTGACTTTGTTGTGCTCCTAACTTGATAGTTTTTTTTGTTCTAGGCTTTACACTTAACACATGATTCAGCCTTTGCTTCAAAAGCAATACAAATTAATTTATTCTAGTTTTTAAGAGAGTATACGCTAATTTAGAAACAAGACGGAATGTTTTATTGGTGTGTATGTAATGTTCATACATTACTGCAAGGGAAGTCTCATAAAGGCTTAATTATGTATTCTACTTTGCATTTCAAACACTTTTATTTGTGAGGCTTAGTCCCTTGGGTTTTATGCTTCGTATTATAAATTCTCTGGAAAAAAGAGAAGAGAAGCACATTAAAAACAAAGCCTTAGCTTCAATTGTATTGGTCCTATTACCAGCATTTGTTGAAACCACTGGAGTCTGGAATAAACCGCTTGTCCTAGTCAGACGCGGCTGGGTGGTGGGCTACATTTTCTAGCATCAGATCTGTTTAATATCCAGCTAAGTTTGACTTGTACCACAGCGCCAATGTTGTATTTATTATGCCTTCAGCGCACTAAATTAAAGTGAATCAATTCTCATAATAGCATTGTAATCTCCCTATTTATAGTTTGCACTAATTTGGTCAAATTCAATACCATTTTAGCCAAGAGAGATAAACAGTGCTACTTCCTGACAATAAATAGAACCAGCCTACATTCTGAAAATTACTTTCATGTTGTTAGAACTTGATGAATGCATTTTCAAAACTGTCATTAAGTCAGACTGACGCTGTGAAAATATAAAAATGTAACTATGAGTGGGTGCCTCTTTTCTTTTAATATACCCCTTTGCAATCTAATGGCTCTTTTTGTTGTTTTTTGTGTACTCCACAGTTTGTGCCCTGGTCAAATATTACATAACATTTATGGTGGATAAGTTAGCTCTATCATGTAGATGAGCCTTTTTAAATAAACAACAGTTGTCATGGCATAACATCAAATGTTTTCTGTTGATCTTGAGGAATGAAGACTTTCGGTGCAGGGATTATAAATAAAAAAATAAAAGAAATCATCAAAAAATTGAAACCTAACCTTAAAATCGAAAGTCAATTCAACACCCCTATTAATGATGCTTTGTTCATGCATCTTTTATCGTCTCGGGCATTATAAATCTGATTGAAACAGTATGTGTCAGATTGGCTCCAGTCTTTGTATCCCTGCAGTGTGCATGGGCGAGTGTGAATGTGTGAAGCATATCAATGGGAACATCCCTGGATTTCTGCACTCCAGGTGGAAGACTCCTGGAGTGAAGCATCTGTAGTTCAGCAGTGCATCCATTCCCAGAACATGGCCATAAAGAGAATTCATTATGTTGTTTCTGTGTGAAATGTAATTATATACAGTCTACTGTTGATACTAATTTGGTTATACTGCATTTTCCATGTTCTTTAATTCATTTTTAATTTAAACAAGTGTGAGAAATTATCACATTTCCACAGAAAGAAAACAATGGAATGCTGGTTTGATTTGCAAATAGTAAAAAAAACATTACATTTAAATGTTTATAGCAACCAATAGTAAATGGTAAAGATTCCATTGCAAATCAGAGGTTTTATATATTTTCAAAAACTGTATAAACAAAGATAAGGATCCTTAATCAACTGTCAATAGCCGCATTCACACTGAGTACTTTTCACCCGTACTTTTCACGTTTAGTTCCGTTAGTACCCCTGATGTCGCGTTCACACCAAAAAAATAACTAAGTGCCGGGAACTTTTCACCCCATTTTTAGCGCCTGCTGAGAGCAGGTACTTTCCTGGGGAAAAAAAGTACCCCAGTTCTGATTGGCTGGGCGATTGCAAACCACGGCCCGTAAAACTCTGAAATGTTTTGTAGAGCCGCCATTTTATTATCCTCGCATTGCATTATTAGCATTATTAGCATTCGCCCAGCGCACAAACGCAGAGAGACTAACTTATGACAACACAAAATAAAACATGGGAGCGGTGGAGATGAGGAGGTGTCGGCGTTCTGGCGATTTACTCGGAAGGCTTCAGTAGAAGCTGCTGGGACTCCCAGCAGCTTCTACTGAAGCCTTCCGAGTAAATCCAGTCCCCAACTCCGGGGACTTCCGGCCGGGGACTTGGGGTGGCAGTATACGCCGTGAAGTTGTTTGCGGCCTGCCAGTAAACCCAAAGCAGAAGAAGACAACGTGACGTCAGCGGCTCATTTGCGTAATCTTCACTCAGGGAACTTATTCCAGTGTGAACGCGATCGGCTCTTAGTTCCATGGGGGTACTAAGTGCTGGGAACTAAGTACAGCAAAGTACTTGGTGTGAACGCAGCTATTGAAAGTTAAATAGATTTAGACACAGGCAATCATGTGAATAAATGCTCAAGGGCTTAAGCGGAACACATACTGTATTAATTATGCCCATTACCAATGAGCTGCTTGAGAATGTTGCAATCATCTGTATATTCAGTTGAAGAAATTCACAGTACAGTATCCATGTGACAATTAGCAAGTGCAGTATGCATCATCAAGCTAAACACTAATTCTCTGCCTGCTGCTTAATCAATTCTGTATAGCATACATTACAATTCAAGTCGCACACAATGTTGCTACTGAATGTAAATCTCCCCTTCACTCAGTCTATCATTCACTACCCACTAACCAGGGGTGGCAAGATTCTCCAAATCAACTATTGGATTTCACTTTCTATTTTAAGGTCATTATTTGATTAGATTTTCAATTTGAACATTATTTCCTAGCACCGACGGCTCTGCTGTTGTTCAAACTGCACTGTATTGTCTTTGAGCTGCCACCTTCAGTAAGATACATTGTGTTGTTGTAGTTGTTTTTTTGTTGGATGTGAGCGAGTATGCAAAGATGTAGATACAAAAAAAACTTGGTAAAATTGCTAAAGCTTCTTTTGATTTCAATGATCAACTTGAAAGCTTAAAACTGAGATTGTGACATGCAGACCTTTTTCTGACTTTCATTAGATAAAGTAAAGACAAATTATGAACTCACAAATTGTAATTAATAAACAGTGACAAAATGGTCATAGCCAAAACATGCAGCCAGGAATTCATGCAAGACCAATAATTGGAAGATAAGACTCAGCAGTTACAAGGGGAAGGGGAAACATTAGTAGGCCTTGTACACATCCCTATCTACATAATGCTGCCGTTTCATGAGGTTAAGCAATGGCCTTGAACATTAACATTATTGCAGCATGGACACTTTACTTAACAACAAACAAGCCCTTGAGTCTCCTGACTCTCTATATCAACATTTCCCTCTTAAAGGTCTCCTATTATGATATTTCTAGGCATATATTATGGGATATATACAAATATATAAACATCATGTCTATGATGTGTTTTGTTCAATATACAAATAGACCATGCATTTTAGACATCCCTCATATCCCTCTATTTCAGCCCTGTTAGAGAAACGCTGATTTTGGGTCCTTAGATTGAAAAAAATAAATAAAGGAGAGGGGGGGAGCTAATGCCCGGCAGATACAGTTAAATTCTGCCGTGATTAAACGCCATCATGTTCCAAACCACAGCAAGGATTATTTCTGAAACAGTATGGAGCTCAAATGCTTTTTCTCTTGCGGGTTTACCACAAGGTGAGTTCCTTTTTTTATTTCCTGCTTTTTTACACATACTCTCTCCAGTACAGGTTAGTTCTGAATGTTAGCGATGCTTGCTAATGTAAACAAAGACCATATTACGTCCAAAACACGTTGTGCATTGTTTCTGATAGCAACTTTCTGTTAGTGCCGTGGGTCTGCATGTCTGATATGATGTCATTTATATCATCAAATCATATTGGACGCATATCTGGATCAGCTCCGTTGTAGCCCTGTTTTTAGAGATTTGGGTACGAGGAAAAGAGAGGGTTTTATTTTCTGACACTTAGTGAGTTCCCTGACATGTATAAAAGACATAAAAAAGTGCATTTTGCATGATAGGTCCCCTTTAAGATTCAATATGTTTGGCTTCAGTGGAGAACTAGAATCAACGCATGATAGTATGTCTGAAGTACTTTTAGCACATTCCTCTGCTTTGAAATGGTATGTTGTTTTTACTAAATGAAGGATTCTATTTTTTACATAGAATAATGAATTAAAGCAAAAAGAGTGGTGGTCCTACCATAGTTTGGGCAGCAGACCTTGAGCCAGCAGACGCTGGAGAGCACTGTGAGGTTGGTCAGACTGCACAGGCCGAACAAAACGCCACAGAAGGCATAGCCAGTGCAGATCGTCTTATTGAACAGCCACCTGGATGGAGAGAACATTTGTTACTGAAGGATCTTTTTTTAGCAACATTCTTATTGTGAAGAGAAAAAGCAGGTGCTACATTTTCGCACCTTTCCTCTTATTTACACAACTGCAGTGAGTAGTGATGCCTTTTAAACCTATCATGGCAATTGTTTTCTTGTATTAGTTATCTTATTACATAATGCTCCTCTACAGGAATGAGGTCAATCCCACACTACAAAAGAATGTTGGTCTGTCCACCATCCATTACAGATATTTATTTATTTGTATCCCATTTATTTATTCAATTGTGGAATTAATAATGTGAGTTACGAGTACATATTGAAAGAAACATAATGAAATAGGAGGTAAATGATTATCTAATTGGAATAATGTTTGACCTAAATGTTGTTTTGCATCTTAAATCTAAATCGCAATTATTTTATTGATGTTTAGTCCATCGTGTCTTGTTAGGAAAATGTAAAATGTCATCATAATACTATGACAGAAAAGGGTAAATAACTGTTTTTCAGCACTGACATGACAGCTGCAGATGGTTGGAAAACCCCCTAACTACAAGGTGGGCTGCGCTTTGTGTAGCCTGTTAAAAAAGTCCACAAATCGTGCACTGCTGCTTGTAGAGCTTAAAGCAGCAATTACCATCTTTTTAATAACACTGTCTCAAATAACTGTGTCAAAGGGCGCTCACAATGAGGAACCAGAGAATAACCACGCAATATGCGGCTCCCCCGAGCTTTATAAGCTTCATAGTGTATTTCATCTCACTGTGTTTTTAGCTGTTTTCAGCAAAACAAATTAAAGTCAAAACTCAATGTGTGAACTTGATAGTAAATGGATACAGTTTGCGACTACCTTGTAAATAGGTTGTTGTGAATTAACGGTAACATGTCATCCTACACTCTTTGAAGTTTTACCCTTTTATATAATTATTTATTTTATCTCCATGAGTGAAAGTGTTACATCTTTTGCAAAGACCTCCTCCTGCTCCCCACATTTTTTATTTAAATAAAAAACAAGAATCTTTTATAGATGTACTCGTTATTTTCCCTTTATAATATTACAATCTAGATTGAATACAGATATATTCAGTGTGAACAAAATCAGCCTTAAGAAATCTGTAATTAAAATGTGCATATTGCAAATGTAGATTTCTGCAGTTCTTCAGATACAGAGGCACAACACATCAGTGTCCTTGAAGGCAGCTCAAGCATCTGCTGGTCCCACGAGGAAACATTAACTATGAAGATTACAGAGTCACATGATATATGAAAGGATTGAAGGTGGTGGAAACTTGAATGGCCACTCACATGTGAGTGAATGCAGAGGGGATGGCGAGTGGGAACAGGGATATTGTCATGCCGAGGTCACTAATGGCCAGGTTAACCACAAAGAACTCTGCAGGCTTCAGGGTGGACTTCTTTCTATAGGCCACAAACAGCAGGATCCCATTTCCCAGCATCGACAGCACACCTAGGAGACAGAGTGCAGGATGTGTTGGTGCTGTTGCATATAAATCATCATCAGCTTTATTGAAGAGACTCAAGGTCCATTCTTAAAAGACATACAACACTCAAATATATATATATATATATAAACACACACATTTACACAAATTAAGGCTTTATGGAATATCACACACTTACCCATAATGATGTATATAGTTCCCATGAGGATGTCACTGTCTTTCGATATTTTCGAAATGAGCAGAAATGTTTCGGAGGCATTTCCCATCTTGACCAAACATCAAAACAGAGAAAAAGAGAGGAGGGAACACAGTTGTTAGTTTATTTGTTTCCACTTTAAGGCAATTTAAAAACAAACAAAAGCAAACCTCAGACAGGGCAGACCACAAAGTCCTTTTGTAGATCATCAGCCTATTCTTACAGTGCCTGAAAACCAATTAACAATAAACACTGTGAAGCGTCATTAGCACAGTTTTTAATCAGACAGCTGAAAAGCACACTTTGGCTGTTTGCCTTTCCATCTCTGATTGTATTATTTCTCTGGTGTACTCTTACAATCATATGTATCTCTCACTACCAGTTAATTTGTGAGAACATGCATATATCCTTATTAGTCTGTTATTTGGTAATTTTGTCACCATTTTGTTCAGTGATGGCAAAACAAACCATACTGTTAACAATATGTCTCCATGTTTTATAATTTGGAAGCTTTACACAGTCTCCAAGATCAGACGCTGCTTCCATGAACAAATTAAATACCATCCTTCACTTCAAAATGTATTTACATACACAGCATGAACCGCTGCCAAAAATATTCATTACAGTCGAGGCAAGTCGCTTATAGGCAATCTTTTTTAAAGGAATTTATGTGAGAAGATATCGAGAAAATGTATTCATAGCCTTTTTATTTCCTCAATGACTTCACCTCTACTTATATATTGAAGGGAGCCAACAAAGGGAAGAGACATGTTTAATCACCCTGGGTTAAGAGTGATGCTGCTTGTATAGAAATCCTTATTACTATAAACTCAGGAGATTATCTTGAAAGAGAACTAGGGAAACCATTTTTTTATGCTTTTCGACATGGACTTTCTATTATAAATTCAATGGGGCCGAGGAGCCTGTAACACAGCTTGTTAGAGAATACAGCCCTGCACAGGTTTGTGTGCAAATGTACTTGCTTCATTTGCATAAGTGTATACAGTATAGGGACTTGTATAAGAATGTGTGTGACTGTGTTGTGTTTATGGGTGTGGAGGTTTCAGATATACTACAATCATCTGTGACAGTGGAGTCTTAAAGTGCAGGAGTGATCTTGTTTTGTAATATTACAATATGCTAATTATGTTACATTTTTTTATGTTCCCACAGATATTCATTGACTGTGGAGAAATCGAAATGTCGATGCTTTATGAGGCCCAGAGGGGGGCTTAAGATGTCCCACCACCAGATGAGTACATAGTGTACATACATGTAAGTAGTGCTATATGTGTGAATTTGATGAAGAATACAGACATTTTGTGCAAGTGTACCCTAAATACACATTTGTACCACTGAATTAATTTATACACTAATGGTGTGCAATTTTGGTCAATACACAATGTGTAACAGAATATTTTATAACTACATGGTGTAATGTGAAATGTATGCACTTAAATGTATACAATTATCGAAAGGTCTTGGCAGTAAATCATACCACATTCTGAAATCGAGTCACCAGAAGCTGTATCTGTGAAATTGATGTATAGTGCAGGAAAACACACATTTGCATCTGAAATGAAGTGCATTAGATGTTTAAATTAGCATAACATGGAAATACTCTATTCAAATACAAGTACTTCTAGATTATACTCAAGTACAGTATTTGTGTTGTTATTTCCCCCACAGCTGGGACCATAGCTGCCATCAAATAAACACTAATATATTACACACGAGTTATTAAGTTACATTGATAGTGGTCTCCATTAGCTGAAAATAACCGTAATCAGCAAGTCCTTCTGATGCTGGACACAACACAATTTCCACAATTATTATGTACTTGTAGAATAACACATATTGCAAATGCGAACGCACAAACGGCATTATACTTCTCCCTCCTGTGCTCTGGATGCCTCCGGTCTTTACCTTCTTACTGCTCTTACAGTATGACTACAGAAAAGTCCCCTTACTTCCATATTTCCATAATAATATTTTCACTTATTATCCAGTCTGTGCCTGAAAGACACATTCATTCAATTCCCTAATATGGAAAATTATAATTAGTTGTGGTGCATTTCATATGCAGTTTGGCACAAGCGCAGGGTCAAACTGATCCAAGGTAAATTACCCTGTGGGTTTTTATACGCCTTAATGAGACTAAACATTTTCATTCACTTCACATCACAGTTTGACTTTCAGCTTTTTCTGCATCTTCTTTCTAAACTTTTACAAATGCTTGAACCACTTACCAACAACAGTTCTCAGACCTGCAGCATGTCTCTCTAATGTGTCTTGGACAGGAGGTGCTGTAAAGTTCCTTAATAGCATCTGTTGTATTGCATACAGAGACTCATCTTACTTGAGCATCATGGTATTACATCTGCTTTCCCTTCACATCCCAGTTCTTAACTTGAAACTGAGTCAGATCCAGGGTATTTTACACTTTGTTTGATTCTCTAAACACATTACCTACTGGGCTTATGAAACTATTTTAAATCAATATCACTGACTTAAAATGGATGGTCATAAATTGTGAAAACTAGATTGTACCGCTCAAATAATCTTAAATAAAGTATCTGTCTAAAGCTGAGAGATTTATGCTGCACCTACAAAGCCTGCCTGCCGGGCTATTTATTGATATTATTGCCCATTTTTCCTTCTCTTGCGTGCTCCCCTCTCAGCAGTGTCAGGGTTACAAGGGAAAGTCTGGATTAACAGCCCCGCTGAGAGGATGAAGTCAAGAGAGAGACATTGAAAGTGAGCGACTGGCAGTTTAGGGAGGAACCCTTGCTCACCCCCATCAGTGGGAGAAAAGCAATGGCGAGTAGAGGAAAGCCATAAAGTGACTGTCTGTAGCTGAATGCTGGAATTGAGGGTAATCATTCTAAAGGACATCTTTGACAATTTAAGCCTTGCTGTCATACAAAATGAATTACAGTCTACACACAGACACACATACCAAACAGAAAAAGAGGGAAAGATTGTCAAGGACAGCGAAGGAGACGTTGAATAAAGAATAGGAGTTTGTAATGAATAGGCGAGGACAAGTAAAGAATGAGAAAAATCCTATAGCTGAAACTGTCAGAAAGACGGGAATGAAAGCCGAATTATGTAGATTATTCACAAGATGAATGAGAAAAAGGGACAAAGTCACAATTCAGTGAGCCTGATTACATCCACTCTGTAAACAGTAATCATTGCATACTCTGCTGAAGTGTAATGGGATTCACTGAGCAGAATACAGTCGGTTTAGCTTTTCCTTAACATATACCGTATGGGAAGTAGGCTACTGTATTGTTAATAACACACACATGCACTGATCCCTTGACTGTCCAATACTGCGGTACATGTGTTTAAATATGAATTATTACAACTGGACACCAACGTAACTGTCAGACTGATCTTATTTAACAACAAATGCAGTTTCCTTCTTATTTTCACATCCTCCTCCTCCTCTTTTCCTCAGAAACACATCTTATAAGCAGGGGTGGACTGGCCATCTGGCATACCGGGCATCGTCC
>CALSBZ010046819.1:3033942-3044638 GCA_943591055.1 Gobionotothen gibberifrons | reverse complement strand
GATTGAAACACTTTCTTATTATTTATTTTAATATTTTCAAGACATTCTTTTTAGTTGTACAGCTTATTGAACCTTTTTGTTTGACATCAGCCATTATAAATAATATGGCCATCTGAGTGTGTGTGTTACTGTTTGTGGTTTGTTTTTAACTGTGTAGTACAGTTAATGATTCCAAATGTTAGAGTTCCTTATTTTCATACCAAAACTTGCACTACTGTTAAAAATAAATAACAGCAAAAAAAAGTATGCATTTGGGACTTTTTTTTGCTTTACCTTGTTGTACCGAAACCGTACCGAACCGTGACCCCCAAACCGAGGTATGAACCGAACCGAAATTGAGAAAATGTTTCATTGCGGAGGATCCCCTGTTTTGTGTCCGCCCCACTTCTCAAACCAAAGTTACACCCTTGAACACAAGCACACACATACTGTACAATCTAATGTAGCTGTGTGAAGTTGCCCTATTTACTCGGAGCTTGGAGCTTAGTGAGCCATTACCAGCCTTGTTAGACTCATGAATAGTCAGAGTCAAAAATCTCGCAGCAGTGACCTAAACTGTGCATGGTATAAAATCCAGCCCTCTGGAGGTGGTGCATACATATTAACCCCCAAATCACCCAGTCCACAGTTTATGTAAAAGTGTATCTGAGCCTGATTTGCCATGTTTTCACAGCATGACACTCTGACTGAGAAAAGCAGAAATTAGGCAAATAATTGTTCCACACGGCTAGAAAGGCAAAAAAAGCAAACAAAGAGCTAGAAAAGCAGGCATCTGAAAGAGCTGAGATCATAATAGAGTGAGCCACTTATAATAAATATGCATGATTATGTAAACAGAACATGAGTGTCCCCCAGATTTAGCTGATGAGAGGGATTCAGAAAAGGAAAATCTCTCTTTTTCTCACCCTTTTTTATTCTTCTCCTCAATATTGTGAGTCTTAGCCATCACTCATACTTTACTGCGTGATCAAATTATAAACGAGGATGCATATTTTTGCCGTCCTGTAACAGAAACACGTTTCCACACCTTAGTACACCTAACCAGTAGAACACAAATATAGTACCCTTCCCAGGAAGTCCCCTGAGTTTTGAAGGGTGACCTGAGATCACATGTTTACAATGTAACCCTAAAGGCACGGACACACCAGGTCGATTATCGGCGTTGGTGGGCGTCAGGCCGACAATGAGCGTCGACACGCCCTACTCAGATTGGTGTGTCCCGCACCGTCGGGTCTTTTCAGCCGGGCCGACGCCTTTTCGGCCAAAGGCAGTCGGCAAAAGCAATCACTCTGATTGGCTGTTCAGCTAGCGAATCAGTGCATGAGAAGCGAAATGGAAGTAAGGGACCCAAACAAACTATTAAGAAGGCAAATCTGAGATTTCATTTAACTCCAGCTCTCGACACAGGTTCGGGAAAGCCCCATGAGCTTCTCGTTGTAGAGTGAAAATGGAACGCAGACGCTATTTGTTGTTTGTTTATATCACGCAGTCTGTTATTCTTCTCTCGGTTATCACCAAGCGGCAAACTCTGGGGAAGAGCCGGGACGCTAATACAGAAGTGCCTGAAACTGCAGTTCATCTAGTGGCCAGTAGGAGCAGTCTGCAGAAGGGAGCAATTTCCATAGACCCCCATGTTAAAATGCCCAACTTTACAGCAGAAATAAACATGTTTACATCGTGGTTCAAAAAACCATATTCTCTGTATAGTTAGATCCCCCCTTCATGAATATGGATTGGGGGGTGCATTTTTTCTCAACTCATCTGTTTAATTAATATTAAGCCTTAAAGCTTTTACATAAATTAGGGCGTGGTCACTTTGATGGACATGTACGTGCCTCACTGTCAGCTAACAGCAACTTGTCCACTCTGCTAGGCTACAACCATAGAGGCTACAACGTTAGTTAGTTGTAGTTAGTTACTGTACTTGACCCTTTAGCTTTAGCCGTGTTCGTGGTGATTGTGCCTTTTAGGGAACATTGTTACAAATACCAGACAATTAAAATGTCGTGCTGTGCGCTTGAATGTACTAACAGAACTTCCAAGAAGTCTAAAATGATAATATTATACATGTTAACCCCGTTCGCAGGTGTTTGTGTGCTTGGTAGCTTAGCTTGTTATATAGCTTATTAGCCAGCTAAGTGTGTAAATGTATACATACATATACATTTTAGTTTATGATTCAGCCTTGGGTAAGACTTTTATAGTCTATGGCTATTACGCCCATAATGCTAAACGGGAGCAAATGTTAAAAGGGGACCCAATTATCCCAGTGGTGGCTGCCGGAGCTAACGGAGCCGCAGGGGGCTAGCTCCAGCTGGCGTCCCGGAGCTAACCTACTGCAGCTCAGTTAGGTCCGGGCGGTGGAGTCCGGCGTTATAACTGGAGATCAAGGAATGCAGCGAAACGCAGACTTGGTTCGCCTGCTGTAGTATTAGCTAAATAAATTATGTTGAACAAGGCTTATTAAGCTGAACATCGCCACAATTGTTCTGCTATGTATCGGTACTTATTTTCTTAACGTGTGAATGACAAGCATTAAGAATAACAAAATATAGCTAATTCTCTTGCAGATTGTCTCATTTGATTATGAATGTAACGTTTATATAGGGAAACTACACTGTTTTATCAAAACCAAAGTGCCACGCAGTAACTTGGTATGCATGCATTTCATGTTAGCTTAGCTTCTTAGCCTGAGCTAGCTCTGTTTACTTCCAGTTCGGAGGCAGCAGGTCCCGCCTCGGCTCCGCCTCTTTGCCCTTATTTGGAGCAGGCGGGAGTTAGACGCTGACGTCACTGTCAAGCCGTTAGTGGCCGACTCCGCCTACTAAGGGCTTCTCGGCAACTCTGCAGAATCCTATGGGTGACGTCACGGACACTACGTCCTTCCGGTTGTTGCCTCTTTTGAATGACGAATACACACCACCGCCGCCTGCTGGTAAGGAGAGTTATTGCCACTCACGCATGCGCAGTTCGTACGTGCTTCTTGGCCGTCGGCTGAAGTCTATGCGGTTTGTTCCAGTGCGACACATGAACATTTTGCCGATCAATCTTCCTTAACCATTAGTGATCAATTCCCAACCTTATTTATTTAAAATCAATACCTAACCCATTAACATGTGTGGTCAGTGCCTTACTTTAATCAGTTCCTTGGGTTACCTTATAGACACGACTTTACAGCACATCACGGAAATAATCAAGAAAGCAGTGGAGTCAGAAACTCCAGCAGTATATCCAATATCATAACTCATAGGGTTATAGTCACAAACACTTGCCAGTAAGCATCAGCAGTTGTTCATGGATCCTGCTTTGGCCACAATTTCAGAAAACAGCCTACATCAGTTCTGTCAGGGCCACTTCATCAGAAACACATATCCATTTTTAATGATGGAATGGAATATAAATTGCTCCAAATGGCCTTCATAATCGCTCGCTCATTTCATCCTCAACTCTGATCCTTATGTCACTTCCAATGATTTGTTATTTGGTTAGCGAGGGAACGACACCAGGAAAAGTAAAACATGCTTTTATATCCACCCCATATCTCTACTTGCCTTTGACAGTCTCATATTTCATTGTTTTTGTGTTCTCCGTAAAGGTATTCATTCATCTAGCCCCCTCATAAAACCTTGCCTCTCTGTTTTCATTTCCCATCATTTGTTTGGCTGTGAAAGCATAGTGCCTCTTTTTGCTTCTTCCAAAGATGTTCATCTCAATCTATCTGCCTTTTCCTAAAGGAGGCCAACTGTTAACATTCACTCACAGATGGTAAAACCGAACAAACACAGATGTTTAACTACCGTTCCCCAGACGACTGAGTGTGAGAGTGTTTTAGGGATTGTGTATCTGTTCAAAGGCCACGCAAAAGCATCAGCGATTTGGAGCCATGTGTTAATATTTGCTTTTGTAAAGCATTGATTAACACACATTTCACGTACAACCTTGGTTCCATGAACATTTTAATTTATAAATCAATGTATAATATAAACACATTATTTTTCAAGGCTTCAAAGACTTCGGCCAAAGATACAGGATTAAGACATTCCTCATCTATAAGCTACTAAAAAGAATCTTCCATTAAGCAACATTTTTCAAATAGAGCCAATCGACATGTCTCTCGAATGAATTTAATAGATGACTCTCCTTCTAATTTACCTCAAGAGAATGAAAGACGGGGCAATACTCTGCAAGTCAACCTCATGAATACTAATGAAGTGAAATAAATCATTACAAGAACGTGTAAGTCGCTTTGGATAAAAGCGTCAGCTAAATGCAATGTAACAAGAGAGGTAGAATAGGTAGAAAATGATGGGACTAAATGGGCCATTCATTATTGAAGAGCATGGTGTCACTGTGTTTTCTCTCATTTGACATACAAAGAGATGGAGATGATAGAGATTATATAACAAGCTTTAAACTGTGTGTGATTTCGAGGCCAGCACATTATGGATAGTGCTGTTTATTGATATACACTCGATTTCAAGCCTTAAATAACTATGCTACAGCATATAAATGTTGCATAATATAAAAAACAAATACAGTAATCATTTTTTTCCCATCATATAAAATGACACAAACCACCAAAAGGTGCATTTTGTGCATGACCTGCAACCAAACATCATTTTGTAGCACGCAACGCGTTGGTGTATAACAGCTATCTGTCGGTGTGTGACTTGAACTTCTTATCAGCCAGATAGAAGATTGTTTTGGCTCCTATTCTTAAACTGTATATCTTCCCTTCATGTATCCCTCCTGTAAACACTCTTCTCTATCCTTCAGTCATCTATCCATTTAGCCAACAGCTCTCCTTTGAATTTCAACCCAAGTTTATGCAAATGACATGTGTTGCAGTTGTCTCTTGCACTTGACATGCCCTGTCCATTCATCATTTTTTTCACCCATCTGTCCACAAATGGCAAACTGCACAATGCTCAAACATTGAAATTCTCCCATCGGTTCATCCTAAGTTGACCCGGTGCCCTTTGCAAACTCAAGTCTTAGACATTTCCCTATCTCAGAGCAAGATTTGTGTCTTTGTGATGAACAAAACGACGACATGTAGATATGTGCATGTCAAAAGAAAAAGGTTACACTTGGGTTTTATTGCTCAGAGGGTTAATAATACGTTGTTTAAAGTATTTTTTGTCATTTCATGCCTTTCAACAATAGTAACAGTAGAAATAAAAACCTAGCTATTTGACTATTGCCATCAGCAAAGATATCGATTGTTTACTTAAAAAAGTTTTCAGGGTTCAAGACAAGTTACATCTCTGTTATGTTTGCTAAAGAGTTTTGGGCCAAAGGACAACAAACATTCCTCCTCCTCCATATATCACCTTCTACATCGTCTTGTCTCTGCCTTATCCTTCCCATTTGCTCTTTCAAGCCCTTTTTTATTTTCAATCTTATGTCTTAATGGGAGCTGTTAGAAGCGCCATGTGCATTAACAAATGGAAAACTCCCTCTGTTGACATTTTGATATGGCAATCTAGTATGGTGACAGCTTGGTATACGAATGAAGAAAAACATGTCGCTTTGACGGGCACATTTTCAAATGGCTAACGCAGCAGCATGTGTCACAAACAAACAAGCAGGTGTTTGATAAATAGCAAACTTCAAACCTGAATCTCATTACATGCAGGGATAAGCGCATACATATAAAACAGATGGGAAACAAACACATCTCTCAAAGATAATGAATAGTCTCAGCACGACAAATGTGCTTGTTTTCGTTATGTCTCAAAAGTATTTTTACTGTTGAAATGTCTAATTGCGTTACTGTTATTACAAACATCAAAACAAAACAAATTCTGAAAAACAATCTTAAACATGATTTGTAAGAGCATAAATGTTTATAATGTCATGTGGGAAGTGAACAGGGATTATTTTACCAACCATCATTTAAGCTGTAGGGTCAAGAACATTACTGTTTCCTCAAAGCAATGTCCAGGTTGTTGGGTATCTCTTTCGTTTCAAGTCCCCTAATTAAAGTGCAGAGTTTGTTATGTTTTGTTGCTAATCATCAAATCTTGCCTGAAGTCTTCACTGCTCAGCCTTTGTGCACAATGCTCTCAGCTCTGCAAACCGGTAGTTGCAAACCATAATAAGCATTCTGGGTTTATCTGATTATGTACTGAAGATAAGCATTAATAACAAAATCACACTTTCCTCATTCTTAACAACAAAGTCTTAAATAGGCTGCAGATTAAGTACTCTGTTGTGCCCTCTGTGGGGTAACTCTTTCTTCTAGTAATGGAATTTATTAATAGCTTATTTGTTTTGCCTAATAAGTTTTGAGACTAATTTAAATGCTGCCATGTTACTTGAAAAATGGTTTCTGTGTGAAGGAAGTGCTATACTTTTTAGCTACATGCAAACCTAGGTAGGTGAATGGTGGTAGAACAAGTCTAGTTAAACGTCTTTAATAAAACATCTTGTGAAGTAAATAGTTCCCTTTTTAAAAATGTATTTTTTTGTATATTCATAGTTTGCGTTTTTTCCAATGTATGATTCCATTCAAGGCCTCACCTTTGAATGTGATTTAAAAAATGTTAAATTAAAGGAGGGGTAGGTAAGTTTGAGAAACCGGCTCGAGATACACTTTTTGTTATATTCCATGGAATGCTCTTAATATCCTGATAGCAATGCATATTCTAAGTGCTTTGAAAAAAAATCCATAAAAAAAAAATCATCTGTGGAAGCCGTAGTACTGTAAAAACTACGACCAATTATTTTAGCCGGGCCGGCTAAAATAACTGGTGTTTTGTTTTGATGTTTGTAATAACAGTAACGCAATTAGACATTTCAACAGTAAAAATACTTTTGAGACATAACGAAAACAAGCACATTTGTCGTGCTGAGACTAAATATTTCAAATAAACATTCAAAACCAACTTGGGCTGTGTAGTATTGATAACCTTTTTTTTGCCTGATATGTAACGTTACGTTCTAAGGATAGAGGGTGTCGTTTTTCTCATATTGATATTCTGAATAATCTGTGCTGTTGTATTTAATGTAAAGTGTCCCTACTGTAGGCTATTTTTATTATATGTACAGCACTTTGGCTCGATCAAAAATCGTTTATAAATGTGCTATATAAATAAAACTTGATTTGATTTGGTTACCGCAGCCTGCTCTCCTCAGCTAGACGTAACATTTGTAATATATTTTCACAAAACAAACATGCTAGCTTCAAAAATATAAGCACTGACAATAACTTTATTATACATTTGTTTTACATTCATTAACATGATCTTGTGCGCGTTCATGTGTGTTGGAGGAGGTGCTCTGTAGGAAGTAGGGCGGATTCTTTTCGGATGTGTACTTTTGAATTTTTGTGCACTAGAGGCTGTTTCTCAAACTTACCTACCCCTCCTTTAACCTATTTTAAAGGATAACACATATCAGACCTTATTATTCAAGACAGGTTTTAAATTAATTAAAACATGTATTAAGGGTTTTATTTAAACGGTTATTTTCCATTATTAAGTTGGATAAAAAAAAGTCACTTGTATTGAGACACAGTATCCCAAAAATATCTGCACTCTTTTTTCTCGGAGGGCTTTACAATCTGAACAACAAACCACAACCTCTTAATTTACCTCTGTGATCCAGCTAATAGTGGAGAAACCAGGTAAGCTGCCATATTTACAGCCATATTATATTTGCCCATAGCAGACTTATTATACTACCTAAGCACTATTTAAAGTTTAGTACATGTTGCTCACTGCTCTTTCTCATTCTCGTTTCATGGCCACCTGTATCCCGCCAGAAAGGCAACCATTTATCAAATTGTACTTGAAAGCGTTTGGCAACAAACAACATTTTTCAGCTGCCAATCCTCTCAGATCATATATCAAGTTTGGAGTAGAGAAACCACAATAGCGGTGAATAAAGGAGAAGTGAGTTCAGCTACCTGATTTGGAAATAAAGCGGGCTCCATCAGCTTTTTTGTTTTGTAAATCACATTTGGCCTTTAACCAATGCTACCATTCCTACAGCAGGAACATGGTTACATCTCAGATGGCTTTCCACTGTCACTGCAACTAGGATAAAGCCACCATAGCAAATTAGTGTTGTTTGGGATTCAATAATATACTGTCCACATACACTAATCTCTCACTTGTCAGAATCCAAGTAGCCCCACAATGAGAGAAACAGAGGGAGATAGAAATACAATACAAAAATGAATAGACCAGAAGGTTATGTATAACATCTTGGTTTCTGGCATGTGGCTGCCAGCCTGAGCCCAGTCAAGGCTCTTATTCTCCTAGCTGGCATGCTGAGATCTCAGAGGGAACAAAGCTTTTGGAACGGGATTCCACTACTGACGGTATATAAACAACAGCCACGTAGCAACCTGCTAGGCCAAGATTAGCTTGGCAAGTTCAGCAGTTAGACGAGAGTGAGCCAAGTGAAGAGACAGGTGCAGGACCTTATAGGCAGGGGTGCACATAACTGGTACGCATGCGCGGCACAAATCTGAATTGCGTCACGTCACTTGTGTCACTACGCGCCTTTGCGTACCTCAAAACATCAAAACAAAACACATATTTCGTCTACACGTGTTTCTTGTCAACACTCAATGGAGTAAACTACGAGACATGTAACAAAAAACAAAGACATTAAGCAGCTACGTTGCCGTTTCGCTCCCTGCAAAAAATCTTCGGACTTTCTATGACTGATTGAACTGGAGCTGGGCGAGCCGCGCAGGACATAACCGACGGACCTGTGAAGCTTTACAGGAGGCAGAGGCTTAGATCACTGGACGACAGAGTTGTTCACCGTGTGCACAGACAGGGTTAACGTCGGTATGAACAACAGAATTGTGCCAAAACTCCGCCAACTGGCTGCAGTGGGAGACTCCCCTGTGCACATTCTGTGCTCCGGGCACACACTGGAGAACTGCGCAAAATCAGCTGATCACAACGTTCACGCTCTGTGGTCAAGCTGCTGCAGTTTCATTTACAACAAACTTACTCAGGGTGTTAATGGAAGAGTTTGAAATCAGACAGAGGTGGAAGAAGTACTCAGATCTTGTGTAGGAATACTTTGTTACAGTAAAAGTCCTGCATTCAAAATGTTACCCAAGTAAAATTAGAAAGGTATTATCAAAATATAGTTAAAGTACCAAAAGTAAAAGTTGTGCAGATTGGTCCATTTCAGAATAATCTATATGATATGTTTTATCATATATATTATTTATATTTATCAAGTCTGATTTAAGACTTGATTATATTTCACATCATTAATCCACATCTGTAAAGTAACTAAAGGTATTAAATACATGTAATGGAGTAAAAGTACACCATTTACCTCTGAACTGGCGTGGACTAGAAGTACAAAGTAGCATCAAAGTCAAGTAAAGTACAAATATCTCAAAATTGTACTTAAGTACAGTACTTGAATAAGTGTACTAAGTAACTTCCCACATCTGAAATCAGATATGACTTCAAGTCATGTGATAATTTCTTAGTATTTGTTCCTTCAACTTGGCCTCAGGAAATGCAAGGACTTCACAGTTTTGGCAACTAGTTTTGGAGAAAGCAAATCGGAGGCTTAAAAAGAGACAGGGAGTTGCATCTTCATCTTCATCATCTAGCATGCAAGAAGTGTGAATAGAGGACAGTGAAGGAGACACTGAGGAGGACCACGCTTCGTGTGGGGTGAGTACCAAACGCTGTCTCCTGGTACTCATCTGAGTAACTCACTAAAAAAGTTATGTGCACCCCTGCTTATAGGGCAGGCAGCGAAGGGACCGACACACACTCGCATATACACTGTCAGACAGGAGACGTGTGCAATAATGTTTTTCAAAAGTCATTAGCTCCTTAGGCCGTGTTTGAAATTGTGTATCGAGCGTGTCTCATTACTTATCAGATATGTGAAAATTACATTTTAAGAAATAAGATTGATAAAAACTCTTCTTTGTATACATGTCATGATGCAGCTCTGTGTTTAGCGGTTGTTTTTACTACTAATTATAGCTAAATGTGGATGTACTTTGCTATTTGCACAGTATGGTAATCTATAATATCATTATTAGATTTGATGAGATGTGCATTAGCTTGGATGGAAGAGATATTAAAAGCTAATTACATTTCTGAAATGTAAGTCATAACTCTTCTGAAGATGATTAGACCGTCATCAAACTGGAGTTATTAGCTTGTCTCAAACAATGTTTCTCAATAACTCAAGTAAGAGAAAAGCCAATCAGAAATCACATAGCTGAAACCTTTACGTGTACTCCAGGGCATACTCTGGTGAAGTGGTTGGGTAGTAGGAACTAAAGATTGATTTAGTAATCTCTTGATCTTCATCAAATATTATGACGGAGATCATCAGAAAGATATTGACCCATATGATAGATTGTAGAAGTAAACATGTTAATCCAATGTTGTCTTATCTCCACACACACACACACACACACACACACACACACACACACACACACACTTGCGCGCGCCATCATTGCATTGGGCGTGTATCCCGTGAGCTCCTCGGTCAGTCCTCCTGCAGCGGCTCAGTCCTCCTGAGCTCTGCAGCAGGACGCGTTCACCATGGCAGAGTTTGCTTCAACATCGCCTACAGGTCGCAAAAGAAGAACTGTAATGCAGCAAATTATGAAGAAAAAGAAAGTGGAAACTAGGAGAAGTCAAACCACACACACACACACACACACACACACACACACACACAC
>CALSBZ010046819.1:2974438-3003280 GCA_943591055.1 Gobionotothen gibberifrons | reverse complement strand
CCCTATGCAAGCCCCTCCCTCTGAACCCAGGGCTCGCTACAATACTGTGTACTGTATACACAACCGGAACACCGGAACACTTACTAATGTGGCCCGGTAGGATTTAGACCAAAAAATAAAAAAATAATTTTTTTTTCTTTTTTTTGGCCCTCCGGCCCACGCACAGCACCGGCCATTCCCAATGGTATTCCCAATGGCCAGTCCGCCCCTGGGAATGACAGGAAAGATGATCTTCAAACTTGGTTGAACAAAGTAAACAGCACTTTCCAGCGTCAAGGCCTTTCTCAAAAGGAAGCACAATGTTGATTGAGCAAGAAAAATATCTTTAATGGCTTCTCTGTTCGTTTGTTCTCATGCTTTCACAAGAAGAGAATACAAAGACGTTGAGTATGGATAGTGGCTTGTTCATGGCCTTCCTGAGGAACAGGAATAATGAGAGCTGTAAATGGTAAATTTTTCATCTTCAAATGGAGGACAAATTGGTTTTCCAATGTCAAGACTCTTTTGTCAAACACATATTTTGTGCTGTCTGTCAGGGTGCTCAAAGGCTCTTTTTTTAATCCTTTGTTAATGTATACAACTTTTGACTAGTGTAGATGTACGTATGTGCTCAAAGAAGCAACCAAGGTTACACAGAGTTCTTCAGCTGTAAAATTACTTTGTTTCTTCAAGCTCAGTGTTACAGCATCCCTGAGGCATGTCCTGTGACTCCTATTGATGTATAACGGAAAGGAGATTTGTGGTTCCAACTAACCCGGTTCCAACTAAAATGTTCTGATTAAGTTGAAGTCAATGACTGCTCTGTTTAAATATCAGAGCAGTTATTGTCTTCATTATTATGCGGGGTCATCATACGGTTCTAAATCAATATCCATCTAAACTAATCTCGTTGATGGAAAGTCAGGTCTACACTTGCTTTTACTGTCATAAATAAAAAAATCTGGACTCTGTAATTGATTATAAATATGCTTTCCTACATAACTGGAAACTTGAACTCCTACATAATTACGAGCCATCAAGGTGCCTTAGGTCTTCTGGGACGGGTCTGCTATCGGTTCCGAGAGTAACAACAAAACATGGAGAGGCAGCATTTAGCTATTATGCCCCGACAATCTGGAACAAACTACCCAAATCATGCACGTCCGCAGAAACGCTTACTATTTTTAAATCGAGACTAAAAACATATCTCTTTACCGCTGCTTTTAATTGAGATGCTCATATTCGAACTACAGTATGCCTTTTAAACATGTATTGTATACCTGTGGTGTTTATTTTTATTATTTTATTATCTTTGCTTTGTAATGCCTGTTGTAAAATGCCATTATATAATGTGTTTTTACTGTATTTATTATTTGTCTTGTAAAGCACTTTGAATTGTCGCGTACAGAAAAGTGCTATATAAATAAACTTGCCTTGCCAAACCATTCTATCTCTCTGAGATAGAAATAACAAAATAATGCTAATAATTA
Organism: Gobionotothen gibberifrons; assembly: GCA_943591055.1. NCBI lineage: Eukaryota > Metazoa > Chordata > Actinopteri > Perciformes > Nototheniidae > Gobionotothen > Gobionotothen gibberifrons. The sequence goes on along the minus strand of CALSBZ010046819.1, from coordinate 3,001,811 downwards.
AATCAGTAGTTATATATGGAGTGCACATAATACTAGCAACATCCGTCAGTTCAACAGCTCCACAAACTGCAGCCTCCAAAATGAAAATAACATTGAATCATCAAATCTCAAAGTGTGTCAATAAACAATGAACATTATAATCTTAACAGTTTGATCAGACTGCATTAAATGGCATCCTTTTAATTGGTGTTTTCTCTTGCATTGTATTCTACTATCTTTTTTACGGACACATTTGTGGAGTCAGTACACACGTGCAATAATTATTTTGCATTGAAGATTTGTTGAATCATTTCTTACGATCAGTTTGGATTACTCGAAGCAGATAAAAGCAACAGGCCCAAGTTATGTTCATTGGAAGCCGGTCACATGTAGCTACAGACTGCCTGAGTATTAATTCATCAATGTCAATTTGCAATTTGAAAACATAATCACAGTTTATTCGCAGTTAAAGTAGCCACATTTTGATTTGTTTTACAAATATAATTGTCTTGTGTCTGAAAGATAGATACAGAGATAAGACATACTGTATATTCAAAGCATTCACATAGAATCAGACAGTCATGTTACGTAATGCTGCTGATTATTAAAAACTCAAAAAGAAGCCAACGCATACCAGCGTGTGCATTAACAAATCATTATGATACATCCAGCTGAGCTTCATATAATTGGTGAATCCTAATACTGTTTCATCAAAATGGCCAAATATTTCTACAATTCTGAAAGAGCTATCACTTTCCATTTTGCACATTTCACAGCCTAGTGTTTTTGTTAGACACAGGCAGTATTTGTATCCAACTTGGTAGACGAGAGACAACAAGCTCCAGTTTGACTGGCCTTTAAACAAGAGATCTCATTTGAGGTTTTCTCATTAATTTAACATTCTCCCACTTGGGATCAAACACATTTCTTTCTTAAAATTCTACAGTATGTTTAACGATTTCATGAACTGAACTTCTTACAGCTCTATACTCTCCATCACATGTATGCAGAAACACACAGACACACACGTGCACACAGTTAGGGTCCCAAACTCTGCAATTCTGTTTGAATGGAGAACTTTTTTTTTCTAACCCTATTAAGAGTGCCACAATCTTCCTCTTTGGGCTTGTGTTGTATTTTGAGGCGTCATTTCAGTCTTCAAAAGTGCTTATTCATGGATCACGTCATCCAAAGTTTGCGTTATGACAAAATGTAGGCACATTCTATCATTCGAGTACATCAAATAAATATTTGGTTGAATACAGTTGCATTTTACAGTATTTCCATCTTTAGAAACATTCAGTATTCTTCATTTACAGTTTTCCTATAGAAAGCTGGAAAGGATGAAGATCAGATGGTTGATGTGTCAATTCAAGTGAATGAACCAGAACTTAAACCAGATTGACAATTTGGGGGATGGTTTGTTTGATAAATAAACCAAACAATGACCTTCGCCAAGGGGCGACTTTGGCTGTGAGGGAGTGCGGTCGTCTTTCAACCAGAAGGTTGTGGGTTCGATCCCAGCCCATGCAGTCAACATGTCGATGTATCCTTGGGCAAGATACTTAACCCTGAGTTGCTCCCGATGGCATGGACAACGGTGTGTGAATGGGTTTGAATGGGTGAACGACATGTAGTATGTCAAGCGCTTTGAGGGGTCTTAAAGACTGGATAAAGCGCTATCCATTTACCTTCGTTGGATGGTGTTATAAAAGATGTTGTCTGTGAAGGTAACAGGTGTATTTATGGCTTTCTGCCCACACTGAAACTATAATGAAGGGTAATTAATTATGCACTCCTACACACTATGTCAGTGACCTCTGCCATTCATGTCTGTGTGCAATTATGAGAACAAGGAGGCCTCGTCTGCGAGTGTGTAACCAAGATAAATGATGTATCTGTTTAATACAATCAAGGATGTAATAATCCTATAATAATACAAATGTAGTAGTATTTTTAAATGAATTGTGTTTCTACAACACAACACTCTTTAACAGCCTTTTCAAGTACATATGACGGAAAACATTCTCGATTACCAAAGGCAGGAACCAGGGTAATATCTGGAACATAATGTAACAGTCACAGAGCAAGAACACACAGACAGACAGACAGACAGACAGACAGACAGTATAAAACATCACCTTCCTTGCTCAAAGCTACATTGGAGTGTTCCTTCATCTGTTCCACGAACCTGATAATTGTGGATTCAACCTCACTGGCAAGTCACTGCAACTGCCCCCCCAACACTGAGTAGCTAACAGCTACCTTCTTACTGGGTTATATCACCACCACATCAGAGCATCAAGTGACACTAGGGGACACAGGCTGGCATTCATACAGCTGCAAACATACGTCACACACCGATGCATGATTGCATATTACTGTATGAAAAGCGCCAACACTCCTTGCTTTTATTGTCAATTAATCTGACATTTATAATTAATGAATGAATGAATGACTAGTTTGCCAGGAAAAGCCCAGATCAGTGTTTCCCCAGATTGATGACAGATAATTAATTAAAATTGTCTTTTTTTGTACAATCAACAGTGTATAATCCATACTGCAAAAATATTAAAAAGATATAAAACAACACATCCACACATATGAAGATCTGTCAGGAAATAGCAGACTCCTGCTTGTACATTTACTTATATATTATGTTTTCAAATTTAACAACAGTTGCTGATAAATGTTCTGTTGATCCACAGCATATAATCCTGATGAGAAACTGAAATCTGCAAATATTTGGCAATTCCGACTAATTGATTATTTGCAGTTTCTGCACTAAATATATGTGTATGTGTTGAACCCGGTGATGGGGTGTCCTGGGCTAGAAATTGTACAAATCCTACAAAGGATCTCATTTGCAACGACCTCTCTTACATGACATCCACTATCTATGTTCCCATTGCCCTTATGGTTTTGATTTGACTTCAAACACACAAGGCACAATCCAGGAAAAATAATGTACATCCACTACATAAAAGGGTTCTTGTGTCCTCCTAAGCATCATGTGAATCCACTATACATTTAAGTGCGAGCCTTACAGACTTCCTCCAGCAATGCTGGCGTCAGGGCTTGACAAAGCTGGGCAGCCCACATCCAGTATCATCAGACACAAAGTCTGATGATACTGGATGTGGGCTGCTCCTTAATATCAAGGCTCGCAGGGCCAGTGTATAATATCAGCAGAAAAGGATGTTTGGATGTCTGGGACTTTACCTAAAAAGGGTACATACTGTATATCCTCTCCTAATAATCTCATCTCCTTGTGGAAGGCGGATGTCAGGCAGGTCAAGTTGTTCATGCTGTAGCTCTTAACTTTGCAATCACACAAGTGGTTTCTTTTGTCAGTCTGAATGTTCCGTTTTTGTACCAAACTGAACACTAAGTACCTTGTATAATGATGTATTGAATAAAACAACAAAAAACCCTTGAAGGCAATTCAATTGGATTATGTGTATTCTGCACTAAGACACAACATGCTGCAGCTGTTCACCATGACCACTAAGCAGAATCAATTACATAAATCAAATCTATTCAGTTGAGCCAGAAATTCAGTTATCTAATTCATTTCCAGAATCAAATAAATCACAAACATTCTTAGAAAAACAGATTAATTGTGTTGATTATTAGCTTGATGGGTAATGACCTATTAGGGAGCTACTGTATATGCTATGGTGTGAACAGCATGCAGTAAGACAACGCAATCCGCACCAAAACATAGGAAGCGTAGTCACAAGAACGCGGATGTCTTCCAAATCTTTAGCGAAAGAGTCTTTCAAGACATCCGCGGTTGTTTAGTTAAAGAGTGAAGCAGAATGAAGTGTTGAACAGTGTCGTGTAAAGTAAAAATGCTCCGTCAACTACATAAAAGTTAGAACACCTGTCGTCGGTGAAACGCCCCTTCTTACTGCAGAACGTCTCTCATGATATGTGTTATAATGTTTTTTAACGGACGTTGTCTGATTACATAATCATATGCGTGGGCCGCTAGTGTCTGTTGATCTCCAGATTAACAGCAGCATGAAAATAACCTGCCGAAAGTACCGATGCTCCATGGCGGAGGCTCCGGTAGAAATTGTTTCAGTCTGCAGCTTTATTTCAGTAACTCACCACTCCATCTCATGTATATTCCCGCGCTTGCGGATATAGTACATCACAGTGTAAGCCTGTGTCAGCATGCAGTTTACTAAAGCGCCAACAGGCGTCACTATATAACAGGCATTAACAGATGCCCATATCTGTAACAGAAATTGCCAGGATTTGCGGTTTTACAGTGCGCTGAGATTTGTTACTAACTGTAAGGCACTTACTCATCACTGTACCCTGTATGCCAAGGCTGGTCTGCCTTCACTAACGGTACGGAGGCTCAGTCATTGGTACACATTTATTTACAAAGCCATGTTGGGTAAACTACCTTTTTATATCTGCTCTCTGATCTCTCGTCGAATTGAAAGTACGTATTGCCTGAGATCTCATGATGTTGTTTTATTAAATGTGCCAAGTGCTAGGACTGTCTTTGGAAAGAAAGCTTTTAGTTGTGCAGCTCCACTAAACTGGAACAGTCTGCAATCATGTTTAAAACTGAGCACTTTGGTTCCCCTACATCATTTTAAAACTCGGCTGGGTGACATGCTGTTGGATACTCATGGTACCTGTCACTGCAAATAGAGTCTGTAAACTGTACCCTGTATATTATGTTGTTTGTCATCCTTATTGTTGTTCTGTTGTTTTTATGTTACATGTTGTAACTAATGTGCTGCAGGTCACCCTTGAAAAAGAGATCTTTTGATCTCAAGGGGCTTTTCACCTGTCTAAATAAAGGCTACAAACAAACAAACCCCCTTAATGTCTGACCATTGGTTGAACAGCATTTCCGTGCACATGACTTGTGTTTAAAGCGTATAGTCCGTTTGAGTTTTGCCCGTGAACGCAAACCGAACCTTCTGAAAAATGAAACAATGTAACAAACTGTCGTCTGGTGCGCACCTGGAAACGAGCTATTAGGTGTGAATGCGACCAACTAAACATAGTGTTAAAGTTGCTGAGAGAGACATTTGATTATCACTTTCTCTCGAGTCAATAACAAACACTTTCATTGAAACCTCCCCCAGCGCAGGAGTGACAGGCATGAGCTCGTTGCATGTGTGACTGGGATCCACTTTGTTTCCTGTTAGTAAAGTTGTTTATATATGTTTGAAAACCACTTACAGTACACTCACACAGATGTATAAAAGTCAAAGAAGTGGTTTAACTTTGAGAAGGAAATCAAATTGAGGAATACACAAACAAGATGATTAACAAATAAACGGAGTGCTCGTGTATAAAGAAAGTATTATTAATTGTGTTGGTTTCTTTCCTTATTAGTGTATACATTTAATGAGAAATGTACAATTAATCCATGTAAAAAGCTAGAAAGAAGGCATTTCAAAACGTATTTTTATAATTTGTTATGTTTAAATTGTATACGTTGAAAACTATTGAAATGAACTAAACTAAACGTTTGACTCTTACCACTTAAATCTATGCGAAGTTATAAACGTTTGTTTTCGTTTCTTGATGTACAGTAAGAGGACTGTTATGTCATGGATAACCCAATCCACATGACAAATTCCAAGACACTTTTATTTAATATACTGTACTGTACAAATATTTCTGTTAACCCTCAGCTCATGTGTGCGTAATAGAGGTTAAAGTATGTAGACTATTAAAAAACGTAACAAAGCTGTCTGGTTAAGTCACAGGAAAACAATCAGCCCTCTACCTTTGATAATTACAATCATCACATTTTCTCTAGAGCCAGAATAAAATAGCATAGAGGTCAGCCCTCGGTAAAGCCATTTTGACGTTTGTACACACAAAGCCGGTCAGAGCAACAATAAACAGTGAAACCAAAATCACTGACAAATCACCGCAAGTCTATTCTAAATTAACAGCCTGCTTATATAATAAAACTCTCATTTGGGTTAGAGTAAATTATCCTCTGAGAAGAAAAGTATTTTGAGTAAGGACAACACTGAAGACGGTAAAGAGAAAGTAAAATCTGCTTACCTTAAGGAGAAGGTATGCTGACTGGGGATCATTGGTGTTGAGTCTCGTCCTGAGCAAAAATTGTCAAACCTTCCACCATGTGTGGTAACACCTTAACCAGAACAGTTGAACACAGACTTGTGCGTAGCAACTGGTAAACTCTGGTGTTCGCTCGCTCTCAGGCACTCCCTCACACTCAGTCAGTAAGCGAGAGGATACTGTCAGTCAGCAGCTGTGTTGAGGGAGATCCAAGAGACGACAGATAGAGACAGACGAGCGGCTGCTGGTCTCTCCTCTCTCTCACACGCTCTACTCTCTCTCCCGCTCCTCCTCTCTCTTTCTCACTCTCTCTTCCTCTCCCTCTCCTTCTCACTCTCTGCCTGCAGCTCCCACTGTCTCCCCCAGTCTCTGTTGCTCTGCTCTCCCTCTCCACTAAAATCTCTTCCCTGTACACACATGCATCCTTTCCACTACACACCCCCTTCTCTCTCTCACACACACAAACCACTGTCAGTGTCAGCCTTTTATGTTTGTTTTTGTTCTTCACAACGCATGCTGTCATTGTAGATAATGCCTTTCAAAGGGCTTTAATATCTCAATCAGTCTGTATTTTATGGTCTCTTTTTTATTTTTACATTTATCTCACATTTAACATCAACCCCTGGACCTACTACTACTAGTCAAGCACTCTCATGACAGTGCTTCTCCCCCGGCACACCTAAGCAAACCCTTTAATAATTATTTTTGAATGTTCAGTGCACAGGAGAAAGACAGAGGCTTGGCTCTAATAGGGAGCAAGACCAGAAAGATAACAGTGGCGTGTGAAAGGGAAAATTAGATTATACAACATGGAAATCTGGAAGTGGAGAGTTCTGCCGGGTGGGGTTAAGACTTGTGCACGGATCTGGCTTTGAAGTGCAAATGAAAGCAAAATGTCAGGGTTAATCTTTGCTCGAGCACACAATTGCTACCAGCAAAGGCACTCTTGTGTTTGTGTGTACACACCCTTGCTCCCCAGTCTGTCAGAATGCAATTTAACAATACACTGGCAGCATATACTGGGAGTACCAAAACAGAAGAAAAAAACCTTCAAATCAGGGTGACCTTAGAAATGCAATTTATATATGCTGTGTAATGAATATTATAGTACTTTTGCATTCATTCATGAATATATTTTAATGAAAATATATGCCTTCATTCATTGAAGAGCTATGTAAGTGGCATAGATCAGATGGAGAGACAAAACAGGACATGAGGCAAAGCTGCAGCATGTATGCATATTGTATAATCTTGATATTGTGACATTATATATTCATACAGATAAAAGGTACTACATTAGTAGATTTACATTTTCATATATGTTAGTAACATTTCAAATCTACATTATCATATTGTATCACATATAATATATATAATAATATAAAACTGACAATATATAATATAATATCCTATTTTTTGATATTGTTTTATTTTTCTATTTCTGCATTGCCTTTGTAAAGCTTCATTCTGCTGCAGCGCAATCTGTGCAGTCTCCAATTTTACTAGGGACATAATAATAAGAACATGGGATTTTTTTTAGCGCTTTTGCAAGTGATCAAAGCCCTTTACATCACATTATATTACATGTTAATTATTAGACATGTAATGCATTCAATACTGTGGACAATACCCACAGGAGAGATTTGGGGTGAAGGGTCTTGCCCAAGGACACATCGAGTGACTGTTTACACATTTATATTACATTTATATAAACCAGCCATTATTTGTTGTGGTAGTAGTGAGATAACAATGCAGTGCATCTTTCCTTATGACTGTTCATTCCCAGCTATCCTATAGGTCATCATGCATCATCAAGGTCATCCTCATGTGTCATCGTCACAATCCACATGCATGAGGAGGCGTGTGGTGCAGTGGATTGTGCGTTGGTGTTCGGATCAGGTTCAAACCCCACTGCAGTCAGCATGTCGTTGTGTCCCTGGGCAAGACACTTCACCCCAAATTGCTCCTGTGGGGATTGCCCACAGTATTGAGTATGTAAGTCGCTTTGGATAAAAGTGTCTAACAAGTGACATGTAATGAAAGGGAAAGGCTGTTTGATAAAAAGCACAACTCTATGTTCAAAGTGCATGTAAAAGGAGGTGCAAAAGCTTGATTGCCGCCTTGTGTAGTTTTAGTTAGATTCTAGATGAAAAGCAGCATCAGGTCTCGAATATCAGCCATATATTGACCATCAAGCCTAATCAGAATTCAGCCATAAACAGTATCTCCTATTGGCCCAATTTTCGTAGCAGTGTGACTGTGAACATGTTGCGGTTGAGCTTTGGTTTTGAATTGGACCAGAACTGTTTTCAACCCCAAATGCAAGCCAGAGCTTGGCAGTTTATAAAGCCTATACGTTGTCCTTTTTGAAACTGTTTTCAATATTGTTACCTTTTTATCCTTGAAGAATTCTAATTCCAACTAAACGTTAATACTCAGTAAGTGCTTGTGGTACACATCTCCTATAATTTCTTTCTTAGATGTAGATTGCTCTTCCTTTTCAGACCAGAGCTCCTTTGTGTGGAAAGTACCCCGACCCAGGAAACCTTTTAAACAAACCTGACCGTGGAATACTCAACTTCTACTTGACTGACAAGGGGATCGTGAATGCATGAGCAGTAATATAAAACTTTTGGTGGACTCTAACTTCTTGCAAAAAAAAAAGAAGCTTATTAGGACGTTTCATTGAAAATATGCTCTAAAGGAGTTACTATATGTATGCATGTGTTTTACAATTTATAATATTAGAAATCCAAATAAAAAAGTATGTGTTTTAGGTTTTAAACAATAAAAAGGTCGTTTTCAGTCACCTGGTAAAAGAGAGTCTTAAAAAAAGTGAGTTTGGGCAATTATCATAAACTACTCTAATGGGAATTATGATTATCAGATACTTGAATGCTATGATGTTATATTTAACATGTAAATAATACAATTATGTAAGCCTTACATGTCAAGTGACACGTAGATCTCAGCACTCAGGAAGGAGATCAGTCACAAGGTGCCATGTGACCACAGAGTGGGTGATCAGTGATCTGGGCACTTGTCTATTGTACTTAATAGGGTCATGGGTCAGTTATCTCATGACTAAGCATGTATTCATTGTAACTGTATAAAAGCTCTCTCTTCAGTTTGAGTAGTTGCTCTCGGCTGTGGAGACATTGCTCTTCATGTTGTTTGCCTCTTTTTGCAAAAGATTAAAGAACCAGAAAGACATCTCTTTAACTAGTTCATATCAAGAATTTCCACCACACTACAGTCACTATTTTTTACTTGATCATGGCAAATGATTGTGTTTTTGAAGGCTGCGCAAATGGCAGCCTGTCAGCATTGAGTCCACAATTTTCCTGAATGGCAAAGGAACCGCTGGCTGTGTATGTTTTTATGCAGGTGCAGGTGTGTCTCTTAGCGCCATTACTAAATGTCTCTCTGCTGACCGTTACTTGTCATTATTTCCTTTTCGCCTTTTCCCAGTCTCCTAATGCCTGGTGAACTTCATATAAGACTGTGGTCAATCATACAGTACATGTGTATTTTTATGAATCATCATAGTCAAATCTAGGATTATGATGCATGATGAGCTTGGGCACATCCACAATTTCTATTCAGAAATGTTTGGTTACTTAGTTTAGTGACATGGAGATCCTTCTTTTGTGTATCTGTGGTTAAAAGATATAGCAGCTTAAGAGCTTCACGTTGCAAGGATTTGAATTCCACTGTTTGCTATTTCTGTCTGTATAGTGTCAGAGATATTTAAAGTGCCTGTGAAGTGCATTTTTTTGCGCCAAAATGAAATGGCAGTTTCATTCCTTACATATCATTGTGCCTGTTCATGGCTAAAATATTTTTTTAGGAAGTGCGAGGGACGAGAGTTTTTCATCCCGTGAACGGCCGTCTGAGCCTACCTGAAGTTGCAGACGTCACAAGATGGGCCCAGTTGTGATTGTAAACATGGCGGAGACTTCGGAAAGTGATACTAGTGCGAGAGAAATGATTGATTTTGACAGCTTTTCGGACAGGATAGATGAGGAAAGTGGCACAGAAGATGGAAGTGACGATGAGGAAGCACAGGACATCATTGAACCCTACAGATTTGAGCCGTCAGGGACGTCAAGTGGGGAGGATGATGGCGACGACATGGACGATGAGGAAGACATTGCCCGGCTACAGAACACTGAATGGTTAGTTGGTTAGCTAGTTATTATTATAACTATATAATATAACTATATATATATATATATACTATAGTATATATATATATATATTAGGGCTGTCAAGTTAACGCGTTAATAATATATATAATAATATATTTTTTGTCCTCGGCCGCCCCATAGTTTCAGAGCGCATCGAGTTTAAAATACCATCTACAAGCTGATGCTGACAGCCCCGCTCCTGCCGTCCGCTTGTGGCAGACCACACTTCCACGCTCACCGGCAGGCCATCGAGGACCGGGAGGGTGTGTGTATGTGTGGTGCGACTCGCGAGCGAGGCACACCTTACGTGTTGTTGTTGTTGTTAGCATCTGGTGCTAGCTAGCTGCGCTAACGGATATAAGGAGCTGTTTCAATGAAAACAGAGGAACGACATTTCGCCGACAACTGCGCCGAGCACTTGACTTTATGCAGGTAGCCAGACAGTGGGACATTGTACGAAAAGTCAGCACCGATAGTGCGCGCAACATGATTGCAGCTCCCGTTCGAGCATATTATGCCTTGAGCTGCACATAGCGTAACGATCCATCACAGTGTCTCCACACACACACACACACACACACACACACACACACACACCAGCCAGGCTCACCTTCATCTTTTGGGAACAGAAACATCGCCACTTCGACAGACTTGACATTACTACAGCCAGCGGCAATGCATCGCTTCCCGTGTGTTTTTCCTCCCTTTTTCTTCACTGTCGCCTCCATTGTCAGGTTTTCTCGATTGGCAATCACTTCCAGTCGACTCCGACACACTTTCCAGTAAAATACTCGCTCAAAAACTTTGATAAATTCGACTTTGAAACAGAGAAACAATGAACTGTGATGAATGTAAACACTTCGGCCGCGACCATCTTGTGACGTCACGCAGTAGATCGCAAGCCACGCCCACGAAGGCAGAGGTCGACTGCGGATTTCCCGGCGGGAAATTCAAAACTCGTCAAATTCGTTGCTATTCCAACATCTTTGATAGGGTTCCAATGGACAATGTTGGTCATTACTATATGTATTAGCATAACAGATCATGCACAGGCGCACACTTCACAGGGCCTTTAAGTCAATTATTTGCTGTGAACCTACTCCCAGGTCTGTATGGTTTTCTCAGAGACACATTAGACCACAAAGCCTTATAGGGCTCTGTATGCATTTACATATCTTTAGTTATGATACAGATTCTCATCATCTTCACTGTCTTATTATTCCTGGATGTATAACATTTCTCATTTTCTGACTCTCACTTTGTCCCTTTCTTTTGAGCCCACTCTCTGTCTTGTATTTTCCTATTTTTAGTTAGTAATGGCAACTTTTCCAACCTGCATGTATAACAGGAGGGAGAATTGTTCTGTGTGGAACAATGACTGGAGGAGCTCCAGACTGTAGCTAATCAATCATCCTTTTTCCTCTCGTAGCCGGTCCGGCAGGCACACATGCACTTTTTGTGATGTTGTCATTACGAGGTTTTTTGAAAACTCATGAGGTTTGAAATGATTGTCACAGGGATTTATGTGAGAGCATGACAAAATGTTGCATATACATACAGTCTGTGAGCATCCTGGTTGTCAAACTTGGATGCTTTCTTCAGAAAATTACCAAAAGTGCATTTATTAAGTAAGGATCTTTTCACTATAATTGTATTTTATGTTGAGATATTTCACTTGATAAAGGGACACTCTGACTAGTGGTGCCACAGGATAAGTGAGGTGATACGTCCTCTGGGGAGCATGAACATCAGAAAGAGCTGTGACAATTAAAGAAAGAGTTGTCGATATATCTCAGCCTGAGCTTTGAAATCACTTTGAATTTAAAATGTGTCCCACGTGCCACACACTTTAGTCGTGGCGGTGATGGTTTGAGTGTCAGTTTGAGTCAAATCCCACAGAGGCAGTTTATCTGCTCAGCCGACTGAAACAAGTGGTTCATTACTAATTGAGTTTTACAATGTAACAATACGATAACAGTGACCTTGGGCTGTGGTAAATAAGCAGTGAAGGGAAATAACTCTGGTACAAACAAGCTCACTAACAATGTTTCATGTTTTGCAGTCCATACATGAGCTTCATCCACAAATATCACAAAGTCTGTAGGGCGGGTCACCACACATACAGCTAATTTAGGATTGTAATGATCCTACTATTATAGTCCTTCACAAATATAAACTTAAATTCTAAATGCACTCAGACATATGTATGTCTTGCTTGGCAGGATACTTTACTGTATGTGCTCTGATAGATAAAGTGCGTCCTGTCTCTTCAAACATAAATCATCCAAGCTCCAGGGCAACATTAAGTTTGTACAGACCAAGGACATTCCCTATGTAGTTAACGACTTTGACTGGAAAGTGGTTTGGTCGCATGATAAGCTTTTGCTTTATTCAAACAGCATACAATGTTTTCTTCTACAGTATATTCCAATGGGGTGACCAATACAGTCCCTGAAGACTTGGGAGATGTGAGCCTAAAGTATTAATTTCTGGGTAAGTTGGCTTTTATGGATGATTTCCTATCAAAGCGAGCAACATAAGAACAGAGGATAAAGGAGATGTTCATGATTTTGTATGGATTAGTGCAGGATACATTGAGAGTACAGCGCCTGTGTCAGGCTATGTTTCTACTACGTATAACTCAGATGAGCCATAGTTTAACAGCTGGGTGCCTTTTATATCTTTGTTTGATGTTTTTATCTATTTTCATTTGACCCTCTATCACGTTGAAGGGTTAGGGACTATCTCTCATTTATGCCTGCTGACCTGGAGAGTTTTATGCCCATCAAGCAGAAACACTGTATTATGACCCCCACTACCGCTCTACCTTATCGAGTTACAGTTAGATTAAATATTTGGCATCAAAAACAACTGTAGGTACTGCAAAACCACGACTACTGATATTGATCCTTCCATATAGTGATAACGCTTGCAAGTAAAACCTAACAGCTTGTTGAGCAGCGGGTTGTGATGAAGTCAATTTGTTTACTCGTCAATGTATAGACATATATGTAGCTAGAAATTCCAAAACAAAGGGCTGTAAGCATATTTTTAGATACTGAAGTGTTAAAATGAAATGGTGTTCACTGTTAAGCTAATTTAACTTGCTTGACTGTGTGACCTAGAGAAAATGGAATTCAAGTGGGACATGTTGGCAGGTTTTCCATAAACTTAATGTTAAAAAGATTTATATTGGGTTGTAAAAAACCACAGAATGAGAAAAAGTATTTATTATCTCAAACCAACCACACGTAAATTAATAAAAAGAGAAAGAGTTAAATGTATCTAATGGTTAATGGAAGAATAATGAAAAGAGGTTTGTTGTAATGACAAGTGACACAAGAACTAAGCAAGTTTCCATCCAAATGTAGCACTTATTGTTACTGACTGATTCCAAAAAATCTGAAACACAATTTACGCAAGCTACCACCCACAACTGTAATGTGATATTAGAAAGCAGTTGGGGATGATACTGTAGTCATTTAAAAAAGGCAGCAAGAAGAGGGCGCCGTATTAAGTGATAAAAGCAACCTGGTATCATGGCAAGACGTGAACATGTGACGATTTACCATGCTGGGAGACGTGAAGATGTCACGATTTCGTCCTTTTAAACGTGACAGTTACACGGTATTGTTAACATGGCCCAAATACCCGGAAATGCCAAGCAAATGCTGTACCACGACGGTCGGTTGTTATTGTCAATATTAATATAATAATGATTTATTTTTTAATAGTCACACTCGATTTCGCCGATGTTCTTGTTGCCCCAGCAGAAACAAAGGCTGCATTAATGTATCAAATCGATGTTAATCCATGTGTGCGGTTGTGGAATTAACGGATGTGACGTTGTGCGATTGCGTTGCCAGGCAACAACTTGGCTTCATGTTAATTTACAAACTCTTCAACTAGAACCGTAGTTATATTTAAAAACATTTTAGAAGGCCTCGCGAAATACTTTAATATAAATGAAAATGTAAATGTGAAGGACTGTGTGTATAACAAAATACATCATAAACAATACCGGAAACAGACGTAGGCAAGATCCTCAGCTCGGTGATTGGATGGTTTAGCCGCAATGCACGTTGGGATATGGTGTTTATGCGATGTGAAATCCGAAAACATTTAAATAATAATACTTTATTCCGAGTGTGCTTGCTTTTCTCTTTGAAAGTCATCACATAACGGCATTGTAATACACGGTTCGGCTGCATTAAATATTACATATCTGCCGTAGTTCTCTATTTATAGAGCCCTGATGAGAAGACTTCTGGACAAACAGGAAGCACTGCCGCCAAAACTGATTATGTGACGTGGATCATAAATATATCAGCAGTTAAACAACATCTTAGATTTCTTTTCACACAATGCGTCTCCTTGCAGTATCAACACTAATTCGGCTGACTTTTATATTTGATCCAATTAATAGATAGGCTGTATTTACACCATAACGGTGCACAGCTGATAGAAAGGGACACCTAGTGGTTAAAGCACGTTATTGCATTTTATTATTATTTTTGAATTTTATTTATGTTAACTATGTTCAAGCACTTCTTTTAACTGATATTATACATATGTATTATAGGTATACACACATATTGATAGATGTCTTGTAATGCACTGTTGAGGAACCTGCGACCCAAGTTTTTCATTCATTGCATAACTACACCGTAGTTGTGTATAATATATGTCAATAAACCTTAGAAAATCTTGAAATCTTGAAAGGGATGTGCAAAATAGTCATTATATACAGTCTTTAATGAACTATTAGTAGAATAACGAGTAATGAATATACTTTATAGGGATCCTATTAATATCTAATAATACGAATAATAACATTCGATAACATGCTTTAACCACTAGGTGTCCCTTTCTATCAGCTGTGCACCGTTATGGTGTAAATACAGCCGAACTACCAATTGGATCACATATAAACGTCAGCCAAATTAGTGTTGATACTGCAAGGAGACGTATTGTGTGAAAAGAAATCTAAGATGTTCTTTAACTGCTGATATATTTATGATCCATGTCACGTTTTCAGTTTTGGCGGCAGTTCTTCCTGTTTGTCTAGAAGTCTTCTCATCAGGGCTCTATAAATAGAGAACTGCGGCAGATATGTAATATTTAATGCAGCCGAACCGTGTATTACAATGCCGTTATGTGATGACTTTCAAAGAGAAAAGCAAGCACACTCGGAAAAAAGTATTATTTTTTAATGTTTTCGGATTTCACATCGCATAAACACCATATCCCGACGTGCATTGCGGCTAAACCATCCAATCACCGAGCTGAGGATCTTGCCTACGTCTGTTTCCGGTATTGTTTATGATGGATGTATTTTGTTATACACACAGTCCTTCACATTTAAATTTAAATATACATTAAAGTATTTCGCGAGGCCTTCTACAATGTTTTTAAATATAACTACGGTTCTAGTTGAAGAGTTTGTAAATTAACATGAAGCCAAGTTGCTGCCTGGCAACGCAATCGCACAACGTCACGTCCGTTAATTCCACAACCGCACACATGGATTAACATCGATGTAATACATTAATGTAGCCTTTGTTTCTGCTAAAAGAGGTGTCGACTAGCTGGGGCAACAAGAACATCGGCGAAATCGAGTGTGACTATTACAAAATAAATCATTATTATATTAATATTGACAATAACAACCGACCGTTGTGGTACAGCATTTGCTTGGCATTTCCGGGTATTTGGGCCATGTTAACAATACCGTGTAACTGTCACGTTTGAAGGGACGAAATCGTGACATCTTCACGTCTCCGAGCATGGTAAATCGTCACATGTTCACGTCTTGCCATGATACCGGGTTGGATAAAAGAGCGCTGTTTTTATTTTTCACAATCAATTTGAGCAATTTGTGAAAATGTATTATTTACTGCTACTGCTACGCTATTCCCAGCCTTTTCTACTGAGAGCAGTATAAGTCATCCACTCAGCCACACACTCAATCACCCCGAGAGCAGCTTCTGCAGTCAACAAGCTGGCTCATCTCCCAGTTTATTTGTCACCCTTTTTTCTCATTATGTAGCCTCTCTGCTCCTCTGTCGCTCTTTCTCTTCTCCTCTTCCTCACAGCCTGAGTGTGATAATCTCTTTGTTTCCTAGGTCTCACACTGCTTCTTCTCAATCAGCCAGCTCCTCCAAAGCTTGTCGGCCTGCTTGATGACTTCTTTCAACACTTTCTCAATCCCCTAGCTCATCCTTAGTTGCTCTCCCAATGTAGTCCACATTCAGTACCTTTGTCCACATCATTGGTCTGTTTGTTTCTTTGTAATGAGCCAGAAGGCTTTTCTTTGTGTCTCTCAATCAATTAGCTTTTTACAGATAGTCTTGTTAGCTTGCCTTCAGTTTTCAAAGATTCCATCTTTCCAAGGATCCAAATACTTGTCACAGCCATCATCCTCTCCAAGGGACTTATCTCTGTCACCGTGAAACAGACCATGGGGTAAAGGGATGGACCGTACCCAACAATCAGCAGACAAGGCTGTTCTTACCAAATATGTCATATCCTTCAGGTTGACCCTTAAGTCTTTATTATTTGTGATGGGGATGGGGCTGTGTGAATGTAGGTCCTGCATGACTTCATGGTTAAAAGGCAATGGTCACCTTGGTAGCAATTATTTAATTTAGGACTTTCTTGCTGCTGTGAATCTCTGTCGCAAAATAAAATTAATCTTTCATTCATCATAACTTTGAATAAAAAACAAAAAACATGTTGATCATTACTGTAATACTCAAAGAGGTACCGATTTCTTGACCAACAAAATGGTATTTATCCTATAGGCATAAGTGGTAAACAAGAATTGTAGAGATAAAGTCACCCTTAGATAGGAGAAAGTAAACGTGAGAGGTAAAGGTTTCCATACATTCCATCTGTATGACTTTCCACAAGAGGCTTAACATCTCTTTCCAATCTTTATCTTTTCCATTATATTTGTGTTGTCTGTGGTCTCTATGATATGGATTCGCCCTACCAGGGTTTAATGAATAATTTCCACACAGCATGGTGCTCCCTCACATCACAACTCCCATGTTTTGGCTTCGACTGTGACTGCTCCTCTCTCAACCCCATGTTCTCTATATCAGTCAGTTGACCTTTACACATTAATCAATATGAAATACTAACTTCACATACATATGTCTTCCCCATGGCTCTCTGAAATAATTCAGGAGTAGAATTATGTATTTTTCGATTGGCATTTAAACTATTGTCTATCAAAATGATTTCTCAAATAAAGACTCAATTTTCCTTCATATTTGTTGCTTACTAAAGGTCTTTCATGGAATATAGTTGGTATAACTTAATATTGTTTTAGCTTGACATTGGGCTCCTAACTGGCATTGTCCATCACCCCAATCATTTTTACTTGAGCATGTCCAGAGGTCATATAACTGTAAAAATACAATAAATTGATGATTATTTTCATAACTGATTATTCTGCTGATAACTTGTTTTATCAATAATAGTTCGGTCCATCAACTTCACAAACAGTGGCCATCAGCATTATATCCAAACTCACAAGGTGCCTATGGAACCATCAAATGTTTTGCATCTTTGCCTAAACAATGACAATATAGTAATATTGATACGGATTCATTTTCTACCGATTTACAAACATTATAACTGACCCTACAGCTCTTATAATACATGATTGTAATGCTATGCGAATGTATTATATATTACTTGGTACTTGAGTGAGAGGTGGAATTGATTATTTAGCCATAATGTCATAATGAAGAAATCCCACTGTGGCCCTGCAATGCTTCATAGTTTACACTACTGTGACTGACGCTTAAAGTCACAACATTGACTTTACACTCATCTTTCACAGATAGAACAGATACAGATGTTGTCAAGGCAGAGCCTTGTATCTTGTCCTGTGGAAAACTGTTGTTAAATGTGTTCAGCTTTACATTTGCAGATGTATGTGTGTTTAAAAAGTGTTTAAAATAACTTGTTTTTCACCTTTCTTGGTGCTTGAAAAGAAGAGACTGACTTGATCTGTTCTCAAATTACTTGTTGCTAGAATAAACAGATACACTCAAATGGTTTGTTGAGCCTGTTTCTATCAATGTATATAAAGTATTTAGAGATATTTACACGGTATAGCAACAGTATCTCTTCCTCCCACCCTGCAGTGCAAAGGTTGACTAAACCCCTTGAGCGTCACACCTCCAGAGAGGGTAGAAAATTGGATCCCATGTCTAATGTTCAAAAGAGAGATTATCTGGGATTACAGCATTAGATAAACAGTCAGTAAACTACTGCAGTGCTGTGTAGCATTCACATGCTATACTGTAGAGTTAAAAACAACTTTGAACCCAGAAGGCTTGGGACTTAGAAAAGGAACAGAAAAGCATGAAATGTGTTATGACATACAGAGGAGAGAAAAAAAACATTTGATGTGCAGGGAAATCCAAATGACACCAAACAAGTGGACATGTTATTGATCCTACAACCTCATGTATTTTACAGCAAGAAGTCAGACCTGCCTCCCAGCTTGCTATAATCCCGGTCAACTCTTTAAATGCCTTTGGGATTTCTCGAGTAATCTGTATGTTTTGTATACATATTTTATGTAAATCTCTGTAGGTTGAGATCCCTATATTTATGTTTACAGAATGGACAAAAAAAATCTGCAAAGAGTGAATCCTTTCAGCCTCATGGAGGGCTGACCCTACAAAAGAGCAGTTATGATATGGTGTAACTAATCCAATTTTCATTAGCATCATCAGATGACTGCATAGCCAAAGACAGGCGCTGTTCTGAAGACTGTATATGACCTTGTTTTGAAGGCAAGATGGCTTTGCTGTGACAAATAAGCAACTCGCTGGACAGGTTGTTGATAAGGAGAGTTCTGTTTCATTAAAAGGATGAGCAAGAGTCATTTTAGCAAATTCCCCCAAATGACGTGTTTACATTAAAGTAAGAAGATCCTATGGAGGTTTGAGTAATAGGGAATCTTTTGTTGAAAGAGAGGAGGAATTCAGTTGAAAAAGCATGAAGAGACAAAGTCAAAGGTCAGGTTAAATGGATGGGTCCACAAAAACGTTGACCATAACATGGGAAACTGCAGTTCATTTCCTGTTCCCAAAGCATTTATTGTATTTTGTCCTTTAATTTGAAGGACTTGGATCAGAGAGAGTTAAAGCAATGTTTAAAGGGCTTTTTCATCTCTTCGCCGTATACGCTGGAATGTAGGGCATGTTGACCATCAACAACAAGCATTTCTCAGAAACAGTCTAAGGCAGAGGTGCCCAGTACGTCGACCGCAGTCGACTGTGGTCGACTGCTGGTAGATCGCGAGTCATTCATAAAAAGAAAAATCCAGCTCCGTTAAAATAGACAAAACAGGTTTTGATCCCTCCTCCCTTAGCCTCCCTGCCAAAGCGCTCCAAGGTGTGGTTAAATGTTACCCGTCTTGAGGTGGACAATGCTCGTTGCCAAGAGTGTTTAGCATGTAAGGGCGGTAACACGAGCAATTTGTCTAAACATTTAGCAAAAGTGCACCACATTCAGACGGAGGAATGCATCGGGTTCGACTGTCTTTCTAGTAGACATGCATCCACGAGTAGCTTTTCCACGTCAGGTATTATGTATGCTAGCAGCAACACACGGTGTTAACACAATTATACAAACATGGGTTAATGATTAGAGGTAACTGAGTTACTCTTTATTTTGTTAAAGTTTCAGCTATTCTGTTTACAGTTCTGTCATCAGATTATTTAATACGATTTGTTAAAACATTGTTGTTTCTTTTGATGTGAAATGTTATTTATTTACATTACATTGTATTTAGCTGACGCTTTTATCCAAAGCGACTTACAATAAGTGCGTTCGACCAACAAAATACAAACTTGAAGAAAACAGAATCATATAAGTACATCAGGTTTCATAGAGCTAAAACATTTCAAGTGCTACTCAACTGGCTTTAGATAAGCCAGTCCTTTGTTAGTATATAAGTGCTTTGTTAATAATTCTATCGCTCGAAGTGGAGTCGAAAGAGATACGTTTTCAGTCTGCGCCGGAAGATGTGTAAGCTATATGCTGTCCTGATTTCAATGGGGAGCTCATTCCACCATTTTGGAGCCAGGATAGCAAACCCACATGTTTTTGCTGATGATTTAATTTAAATAAAAAGCAATGTTCATTTTGTAAACAATTTGTTAAGTTAATTTAACAATATATGTATTTTTGAATCAAGTATTCATCTGTATTGTCTTCATTGTTAGTTTCCACATGCCTAAAACAACCTCAATCTAAATCTAAAAGTTGATGGCTAAATCAGAGCGATTGAGAAATTGTGCAAGGCATACAGTAATAGTCCGAATAGTCGATTAATCGTTTCATTAATCGATTATCAAATTAGTCGTTTGTTGCAGCCCTATTGTAGTTATGCCATGTATAAATAAAACGTGTTATTCAGCAACCCTTGCAATTTGGGATTTTATTTTTGGTTGGTAGACCTCGGTGAGCTGGTCATTTCAAAAGTAGCTCACCAGCCAAAAAAGTGTGGGCACCCCTGGTCTAAGGACTAAAATGTTGCTTCATATGAACAATAAAATAGTTGCCTTCTCATAACAATAAACCCCTTCCAACGCTTTAACGTTATCTTTCTACCGCAGCACTGCTGTCTCTTATGGCTCATCTCCTCTCAACCTTAGCTATCAGAGGGTTGAGGGTGCTGTCGCCATGCAGTCTTCCTCACTAGCAACAGAGCTGCTGTCCTAGATGTCAATGGATGGAGTTGGTTACTAAATCACCATGCAGTGGATACAGTAAGATTGTTGTAATTTAAATTACAGAAAAGGGACTTTAAGAGGAGTTGTTTTATCACTGAAATGTCTTAGTTATTTGTCAGCTGGGTAACGTTTGAGACAGACTTGAAGTACAAAGCAGTTACTGGGTCTACAAATTGTGTGTATTCCATGCTGACGCTTGGTGTTCAATCTACACATACTTCTGCATGAAGAAAAAAATCTATAGGAAGTCAAGTGACACAGCCATAAATTAAAGATAGGAATGTATTCAGAAACATTTTACTACAACTGGAGAGTTGTCATGGCAACAATGAATATACATTTTATCAGAGACATAGCAGAGAATCCCACTGCACTTGAGGAATGTGGGTTAGCATGTTCAGCGCAGAGCATTATGTTATTATATTGTCTTACAGCAAAAGTTGTTGGGGGCTTTTGGTTTTATATACTCGAGCTAGTATTACATCCCCCTAAGAGACGTAAAGACTATTAAGGCAACATTATTAACAGGTTATACAGGAAAACAGAAAACAGATGTTTTTTCAGCCTTTCGCTCTTTTTACTCATTAGCCATTCCTCCTCTTTAAAGAGCTCACTGGATTGATACATATTCCAGTAGTCCTTGGCTGGCCGTGCCTTACCATTGTGTAGGTTGATACAAGTGTGTGTGAGTGAGGTCAGAGAAGTTAATTATATGAGAGGAACTGAGCAGTAAAGTATTAAACTAGCTGACAGTAGGTCGTGAGGAGGCGAATGATAAATGTGTTCCTCAAACTCTGCAGCCTTCACAGTCAATGAAAGGTCACAGGATCAGCACGACCTCCCCCACAGAGTCTCTAATTATATAAAACTTGAAATGTAGTAAATGCAACCCAATCACCACTGACTGCAAGACTCATTCATTGATGTATAAATGTAGATGTTCATGTTCTTTGTGTAAATGTGTCCACTAAAATGAACAATGGCTCAAGATTAACAGTAATTTGGCAAACGTAGTTCAGATTATTTAAGCATATAAAATACTAAGTAGTAAGCAATCCCAATTTGAATATAAAGCCCAGACAGGAAGTGTGTTTGGAGAAATAGCTTTTCCTTCTTTTAGGGAAATACCTAGCGGCACTTAAATGACTATTTTCGGCAGGATGCAGATTGAACACATACTCCTCTCAGATACAGTGTGCAATGGTTTACAGTCATCCCCAATGTTCCTTGAACAAAGCAATCAATAGACATGTCCACACTTCTGCTTCCCTTGCCACTTATTGGCTGCCACCTCTGCGTTGTCAAGAGCAACAAGAACCAAGAATGTCTCCACAATGCATCAGGATCAATTGTTTGTTGATGAAATCCTGATGCATTGCTGATGCATTGTGGGCAAAGCACACTTTCATTGACTTTTTCAAAACAAAGGTTTTCTTATTTACAACTAATATGACCCAGTGAATGTAGTTCATCTTCAAATCCTATTGTCCTGAGGAAAATATTGTGAAGAAAACTTTATAGTGAAGTATAGAGACACCAATTTGAATGAACTATTTTAAAAGAAAAATGTGTTCAAGGTGAGATCACTCTAACAATACCTGTGGGCCAGACATCCATTATTAGCAGGGTTTCCCCAGTTAGAAAAATACTAGTCCTTTGAAGTAACCTACATTTTAGGGCTTTCAGTATAACTCCATTTATTTTCCCAGATTTGCTCGGGTTTTGAGTTCAACAAAATAGGAAAGCTCTCACTCAAGCACAAATATGTTCATTTCAGTATTTACCTGCAGGTCTACCTTGGGTGCTGTGGCCTCAAAAAAAGGGTATACCATTACATGAAATCCTCTGAAGAAATGTATGTGATTTTTATTCAATCAAATTCCCTTTAAAAGAAAGGGGTTGTTAAGAATGTGGATCCAGTTCCAACAGCCACACCGTACTGTTCCCTCAGACAAGCCACTAAGGAAGCAAATAAAATGAGACTCAGGAGAAAGACACAAGTCTAGCAGGTTATAGAGACTGGTGTTTGTTTGTACATTGTTATACCAAAAAACAAAACATAAAGGCAAGTCATTTTAGGATTGCAGGAAACCAAAAGTGTTTTTATGCCAGGGGTCTCTGCATCATTTATACTGTCTGTGCATGGCATGAAGAATCGGCAGACACCATTTACTCGTAATTCACCATCACTTGGATTATGTTAATTGTCAATCACAACAACACTGGAAAAGACTATTCAATAACACCGAGTCTTACATCCTGCTGCTTGTCATTTGTATTTAATGCCATCATTAGTTGGATGATGATGATAAGGGAAATGTTGTGACGGCCCCTTCAGCAAATGGCGTGTGCTTAGATACTTGTAGTTAATATTGTCTTTATCTACGGTGGCTCCAATGGCCCAAAACATTTCCATAGGAGAAACACGCTGAAGCTTCAGAAAATATGCAAAAATTGAAAAACAAATGTGCCAAAAACAAACGCAAATTAAGAAACATCTTCACCAACTTGACAACCTATGCGCAGCGTTTACAAATAATGCTTTTCCAGATTTGTGTTTTAATATTTGCATCGTTTTTTACATTCTAATGTAAGTGTTTTGAGCCGTTGCAGAGACAATATTATACACTGAAAAGTACACACTGAAATCGAGCATAATTTTTGCACAATCGATGCAGTGATCCGATCTTTGGTGATATAACTTAACTTATTAAACCTGACTGGCAAGAGAAAGTCTTCTTGCATGAATAAGGTGACAGGTAGATTAATTGCATATGTCAAGAATTAATAAATGCTCTTTATTAGATGGAGAATATTCTGATCTGTATTACAGCCATGATAAGGAGAATAAACCATACCATTGATTACAAAACCATTACAATATTTTCATTTCTTTGTCAAATGATAAATCAGACACACAATCACCAGGGGGGGAAATGGAAGGGTTCTCAGAGAGAACAACAAAGGAGGAATCCCTCTCCCCTCTCCCAGGAAAATACTTGTTGTGTGAACAGAATAAACAACATAGCAATTGGTGTAAATGGTGGGTCCGTCAGTTAGACCATTATAGGAGTGCATTGACACATTGGTGGAGTAATCTTTTAAGTGATACTCGTACTTCACTACCTAGAACAATTGAAGCATTTTATAATGTATGTAAGTGCATTCTAAGCTAGTTTTTTTCTCGTGACAAACTCACAAAACCTTTCTACTTTACGTTTGTGCATATAAAAGAGCACTGCATTAGAAACATCAACAATCTACTACCTATTTTTAGACAGTATATTCTATCCGTAGCCTCAGGCTGGTCTGAAATGTGACTTGAATGCAAACCATTTAATCAAATACCCCTCCTTCGATTGGAGAATCAGAGAGAGGTAGAGTAGTGGATGATGCAGATGGAGGAGGGGTATATGTTGAGTGAGCTGTGGAGCATCAAGACGAGTATAGTATTAATTAAAGGTGTGTGTATGATTAGCCTTAGGTTTCATCTTTGGCCAGTTAAATTAAATATGGTTATTCGATTAAAGAAAATGCAACAGCATTTTTTTAAACTTAAATCTAAACCTGAGGTTATTAATTTCCACCCAGCACTCTTCAATAATAATGAGCTACAGATTGAATTTCAGGAGTGAATGTAAAGCACCACCTGTAGTTATTGCGCTCGTGTTGGACTGAGAGGCGTGATGCATTTTTAGCAATCTGAATACATTTAATCAATCATGCAACCATATGCCTTGTACTCCGTGAACATGCATACAAATACAGTTTGCATGTTTATCATATGCATCTCAAAATGAATTATGTGGGACAGGCTGCTGCCGTTAAAAGCATAATAAACATGCTGAATGCTCCACAACTGTCTTGCGTCTCAGATAAACATTTTCACCAGAGAATCCATTTAATTATGCCACGTTTTTCGTTGTAATGCAACCAGCTACGTTAAAGGATTTTCGCCCATACCACAATGTATAACCAACTTAAATGGCCTTCTTTAAATGTAAGAAGACACACGCATTGGCTTCAGCTGATATTTAAATGCATTTATCTTAACTATCCCCCTTATTTAAAGCAGTATTTTGTACCCTACTCACCAAATCATCAAGTTAGACATTCTGTTCAGATTTATTTCTCTGTCCCCTCTGCAAAAAATTTGATTGGCAGAAGAGCGTTCATTTTCAAAGCCCCAACAGACTGGAATACTTTACCTGCTGCTATTAGATCTCTTGCATCATTGGGTATGTTTAAACATGCATTATCATTTCACTTTCAACTAGTCTGTACTTGTTATTAATGAAACTGATATTGATGAAACTGATTTGCTCAACTGTCTCAAATTGTAATGATTGTATGCATTGCTTGATTGTTACTTAACAGACTGTATGTGGTTTGTCTTGTGTGTCATGTTTTGCATTTTGTCTTTTTGTTTATGTATGTCTGTAAGTTGTTGCTACTGTCGGGACCCCCTTGAAAACGAGATGGTGCATCTCAAGGGGTTTATCCCAATGAATACATTTCTATATATACCAACTCAGTTACAGGTTTTACATTACCCAGAAAAGTGTGCATGTGCACTGCAGCTTATTATTTAGTGGGAATGCTGTTAACAGCAACAGTTAGAGTGGAGGACAGTTTGAAATGTGCCTTCATTTATTTTTTTTAAACTGCCATAATTCCCAAACCCTACATTCCTGAGACATAATCATGACAAACGTAGGAAAACATCTCGTAGCTTGAAACATGACAAATAATTAAGCAAAAAATAATTAAACAAAATGCCTCTTGAGGGCATGAAGTGACAAAAACTTTCAACATGCCTCCATTAAAGCCCATTGTAATTTCAGGCTGATATTTCCTCACGGTAGCAGCCGCACACCTTTAGTTAAACTGCCAAAAAGGCCACATTATTAACCCAAAAGTACACACAAATTACACTTCAGATACTCAACTTCCTTGACATGCTTCACGTTTTAACATTTCAAAGATATCTGTTACGGTTCTTCGACAAAACGTTCACATGTAAGAGGTTTATCTCTCATTCAGAACAATGGAAACCGTTGATCTCTGCACACCTCGTTAGCTCAAATATAAACACCTGTGTCATGGAACACGATGATGTCATAACACACAGGTGTTCGTGTTTGAGCTAACGACGTGGTCACTGGCGTTTAACAGACTGTCTGAGCCTATTCTTTTCTGTCTGATGGAGACTTCATACTGACTTCAACATGTTCCACCTATTTTATACATTATTGGTGACACACAGCTGTCGTCGTTAGCTCAAATATAAACACCTGTGTCATGGAACACGATGATGTCACATTGACAGGTTTGGTAACAATGCAGCCATCAACGCATATAAGCGTATTATAGGGTGTCATCAAATGCCGTTGGCATGGCGACAGATCATTCGCCATGAAGTTAGTTCAAAAGTTTGCAGTTCAAATATTCTGCTGCTTTTCCAAGCCTTTTTACTTTATTTTCTTCTCATCACACATTCAAGCCCCCAGTGTTCATGTATCATTTCAATCTAAATTCTTCACTTTCTTCTTACACATTACATTTCAGCATAGCAATTCAGCATCTGCTTTTCAGCATAAAGCATTCCCACTAGCAATTTCTTCAGGAATTGCATTCTCTAGTTATACATTTTTATATGTGGCCTATATACGATAATAGATGATTGAAGTGACCGACATGGTGAGTACTTAGTACCTAAGCAAAGCCTTAGGATATGATCACTTTTAATGCCAATACAGCAGCCATGTTATTACTCACAGATGGATTGTGGGATTTTGATCAACATGTAAGAGATTTAAACTGCTCTAGAGAATAAGGCGAATAAGCCCTATCTTAAATGCCTCAATCACTTACCTAATGCTAGACCAAGCTGGTGTTGCATAGCCAAATAGTCAACCATCTTTAGGAATACAATTAGAGTGCTTGTGTTCCAGTATTTATGTTTTCTGCTCAATTAGAGATGTATTTCAATTTCATTACATTACATGTCACTTGTTAGATGCTTTTATCTACAGTACTTATTCAGTACTGTGGACAATCCCCACAGGAGCAATTTGGGGTGAAGTGTCTTGCCCAGGGACACAACGACATGCTGACTGCAGTGGGGTTTGAACCCCTGATTTAAGGTTCAGCGCACTAAGTTCAGCGCACTATTCCACTGAGCCACAGTCTCCCTTATATTATACAATTATACAGGGTGTCTATGGGCCGGGTTTTGTGCCTGTCACTGGGCTGAATAGTTTAAATAGGCTTGATGCCTGCATTGAATTGAGTGATATTCAAACAACCTTTGCCATCTTGTAAATTGGTTTTGTTTTTTCCGAATTTTGTGTGGAAATGAGAGTGTGC
>CALSBZ010046819.1:2917788-2944438 GCA_943591055.1 Gobionotothen gibberifrons | reverse complement strand
TGTGTGTGTGTGTGTGTGTGTGTGTGTGTGTGTGTTGCCGCTGCGGCGGCTGTCAGTGGCGGAGTCAGTCACTCTGTGATCCGCTCCGTCACAGCAAGTTCCAGCCTTAAAGCTTTGGCACTGGCCAGGGGCGGGGCTTCAGGGGGGGCTGTAGGGGCAGGGCTCCCCGGGACCCAAAGATATTCGCCAGCGGGCCCTGCTGCCTCGCGCCACTGAGTGCACTGACGTTCGTGGTCATATTAGGTATAAAGCATTGTAGCCTATAATATGAGTTGAACTTGTGCTGCTATTTTCACACTCACATTTAACATTAAAACATGAAAAATTGCAAGTGAATCCCTTCTATTGTCTCCAAATGTATTTTGGGTAAAATCGTCATCAACAGCCGTCCATCAACATCATACGTAAATGAACGTCAACGTCATCATCAATCACTTGTCATTCAACAGAGCACTGCCTAAGCATGAGCAGTTATAAACACAAAAGTGGAGCTACAAAACGAAAGTTAAGAGACACTTTGATGAACTTTCTGAAGACAGCCGCCTCACTGACGCAGAGAGCAACTTTCGGGTGACCGTTTTCAATGCATGTCTCGATATAATCATCCAGCAACTGTCCCAAAGATTCACCAGCTTAAATGCAACTGTGAACATGTTTGAGGCAATTCACCCCAACACACTACTGCAAGCAAAGGATGAGGATTTACACCAAGCTGCCCAGCGGCTTAGAGAGCACTACAGTCGGGACATCGCCGCCAGCTTCCCTGGCCAGCTGCTTTCTTTCAGAACCTGTTTCAGGGACCAAAAACTAAAATCTGTCGCGGATCTGGTAAAAATGCTCATTGTTTACAACCCAGCAGTAACATCTACATTAAGTGAGGTTTGCACAGCCTTCATCTTATTTCTGACTCTTCCTGTCACCGTGGCAACCGCCGAGCGCTCTTTCTCCAAATTAAAACTCATCAAAAACGATTTGAGGAGCACGATGGGACAGGAGAGACTGAGTGGACTGGCCTTGCTGTCCATCGAAAGTGACCGAGCCAAGAAATTGGACATGATACAGCGGATTGTGGACGAGTTCGCGGAGTGCAAGGCTCGCCGAGTACCCTTCAAGTAGTGGTGAGTACACTTCAAATTTAATTTGTACAGTAGCCTACTTGTACGTGAATGTATGGGCCGCCGTGCCAATTTTACACTGCTCTGCTCTCATGGTGGCTGCTGGCTGTGAATGGTGTGTCAGAAATGTAGTCATTTTATTAGGCTATGTTTTCGTTGTCCTTGTGGTTTGTTGGACTTTATGTCATGTTATATCATTAGTATCTCTGATATATATTTCGTTTCTATACCCTTTGTAGAAACAAAATCTTAAATATTACACCTTTTCTTTAGTTACTTTTCTTTCAAACATTGTTTTAAATTGTAATCTTACTGACTGAGCGACTTTTTACGCACGAGCGTCCGATTACCACCCCGGACTCCCGATATTTTTGTCAAGCTTTATTGGGTTTAAAGGGCCCGGTCATGTGGCCCCGCCCCCCGGCCCAGGTCTGATATGTGCCGCCAGTGGCACTGGCAGTATATCGATTGTTGCCAATACACTGCTAAATTATGTTTGCCAGGTTAGCAGAGCAAATAGCCCTGTAGCATCATCAAAATGGAGGACACACACGAGAAGTGAGAAATTAAGAAACCTCCCACTGAACAGATCAGTGTCCAGAGGGCAAAACCAGGCTTCATTTGGGGGACAAATAATGACTTGTGGGACAGACAATCAATCTATCATTAAGGCTTGGGTGGGTTTTCTAATTTAGTTACTTGTTTCCATTATGAACTAGTAGTTTATTATAACACTAAAGGTGGTACATTTTTACTGATCAGATAAATAAATGAGACAATGATGAGTTATAAAAATAATAGCTACAATCCATTGTGTATGTGGATCAATTGTTTTTTGCATGCCGGGAAACCTACCACTGTGGACCTGCCTTTAGACCTTCGATCATTTAGCATGAAAGTTTATTATAACGTTTGTAAGTGTGCCCCAAGCAGCAAATGTAAAAATGACGACCTTGCTGCTGTCACATTGTACATTACGTATTTTTAATGCATTGAAATTGGGCCTTTTCATGCTGTAGAACCTGTAGCCTTAGGCTACTATAATGTTTGGATCTAAATCCCTCGCTTCAAATGTTCAGACGCTTCATTTCCAGTAGATCAACACAGGGGTTCTGCTTTGGTCACCCCAGCTTCCCGACAGTGAATCAAGACCCCTGCAGATCCTCTCCTGGCGTTCACTCAGTCCTCCGCGACAATCAGCCTCTATAGCTGTGAGTACTGAGTACGATGTGGTACTACATACCACATCACTCAAAGAGGGCAACCTTCCACCAAATGAAATATCTAAAAAACGATAAGATTCTTTATAACACAGTTAGAACATTAGTTTAGCAGCTACTAACTTTTTAAGAGATAAAACGGAATGTTGAATTTCTTCTTTATGTATGTATTATGAAGCAGAGAAGTAAACAATAATGCGTGTGTCGGCCCTGTGATTCTGAACAACTCCAAAAATGAATACTTTTTGGGCCCATTTTATATCCTTCCACCAAGTGGTATAACTTGGGGATAGACTAATAGACAATCAAACAAACCAGGCAAAAAAAACCTTGGTAGAGGTAAGAATAATAGTGTGGCACATGCATTTATGTATTAAACCATGCTAACCACACTTCCCTTCCCAGTACAGAACAAAATATTGTGTCTGCTCTTTCAGGCTATAGTTCTCCTCTCCTAAATACTGAGAGAGAAAAACCATCTACTTTTGAAAGATTGGGACTGTTGGTTTTGCTGTTTAGGTTGCCCTATTATATATTTTATTACCAAACCTCAGTGTTGATGACTAATTGGTCCAATGAAATGCCCTGCTTTAGTTTGCTAACCTTTGTGGAACACAGTATAATGAGATGAAATGTTTGCTCTAAAGGTGAGAAGTTTTAATGGAATATCGATCGTCGTCTTTGAGTAGCTGCTAGTCTTGTTTTCACATATCTCTCCCCCTCATTTTTCAATGTATAACTTAAGATGGCACAAACTCAAAAGAAAACAGACTTAACAGTCCGTTTTATCAAATGTATAATTGCTTCAGATGTAAACAAATTAAACTGAAGTCAAAAAGACGTCCAGGATCTCTTTAATATCCAGTTTCCCCCTCCTATTTCCCTTTTAAGTAGTTGCAGTACATCATTTTATTCACCACCGCATGACAGTATACTATATTTTGTATCAGCTTGTTCAAGTAAAATGTATTCAAACCCAAGAAAAAAGAAATAAGAAATAAAAAGAAATAATTGCTGACCTGTAGTCAGTTCCCATGGCAACGATTGGACATACATCTGAGGAAGTTTTTCACATCCTCCGTGTCCGCTGCCCGCTAGATATATAACTGCTGCATCTGTCTGCTAACATTGTGAGTTCAGCTCAGGGTTCACTCAGACACACACCGTCGAATATGCGAGTACTCCAGTGCTGCCCCTGTGTTCATCACTGTCATTTGACTGATATGATAGCTGGTGTCTACTATTCTGGAGAGACATTGTTGAAATTTGACCTGAACACCAAATAACCTTTCTGTCAGTGCTCCTTCAGGATGTTAGCTTGTGCCGGATTCAATTTACCCTCTCTCCCATTCCCTCTCTCTCTCTACATCTCCGCTGCAATAGTGTTTTTGAGAGCTATGCAGAATAGTTTAAAGCTCAGAAGCTTCATTCATAGGGGTGTAACGGTTCACAGAAGTCACGGTTCGGTTCATACCTCGGTTTCGGGGTCACGGTTCGGTACGGTTTCGGTACAACAAGGAAAAGCAAAAAAAAGTCCCAAATGCATACTTTGTTTTTGCTGATATTTATTTTTAACAGTAGTGCACGTTTTGGTATGAAAATAAGGAACTCTAACATTTGGAATCATTAACTGTACTACACAGTTAAAAACAAACCACAAACAGTAACACACACACTCAGATGGCCATATTATTTATAATGGCTGATGTCAAACAAAAAGGTTAAATAAGCTGTACAACTAAAAAGAATGTCTTGAAAATATTAAAATAAATAATAAGAAAGTGTTTCAATCACAATCAATAAAAGGCAATACAGAACTGTATAACATCTCCTGATGTCAACATTTAAATTAAATACAATGATAAATATAAAACAAAATAAAATCTGTACCTTTAGGAGCAATGTCTAACATGTGTAATTAACTTGTGAGTGTGTGAGGCCATTATGCCTAACTAAAGGTACTCAAGCGTTACTCTATTTTCAAGTTGTTCTTCAAAAAGATGAGTTTGTCTACGTTGTCAGTAGTGAGGGCAGATCTGTTGGCGGTAACTATGTCACCTGCCGTCGAGAAAACCCTCTCGCTGAGACTGACTGAGGTGATTGAGCATGTTTGACGTGTTACCACTAGCATACCGCACTGCTGTAACAACGCCGACACACCGCCCTCGTCCGATCCACAACTCGCTCCCCATCGTTATTGTAGTCCACAGGGAACCCGAAATGTTCCCACACAGCTGATTTAAAAGAAGCAGGTGGGTTCTTGCTCCTGTGTGTTGTGTGAACTCGCCATAGCTGCTAACTTTTGTTCTTCATGTATTGTGTTCGTTTTGTTGTGTTTTCTTCTTGTTCTTCATTTGTTATTTATGGGAGGCTGGCTTTTCGGCGCAATACCGCCCCCTGGAGTATATATAGTGTAGTGGATACTGCCCTGAGTGACAGACTTGGTTCCCACTCGTAAAAAAAGGCGTATTCGCCGTGTGACTGCATGTGCCGAACCGTGACGTCCGAACCGTGACGGTACGGGACGAATACGGATACCGTTACACCCCTATTCATTCATCATGTTTTGTATATTAATAACTTAAAAACATTGCATGCAATTGTCTACTTTCCAAACTTGTAATCAATTCCAAAAAACGAAATGTTCTGCTTCAATTCTTATTTTTGGAATAATTTTAACTGCAGCCAAACATCTATTTGCTTTCTCACTTAGCACACAAAGAGAGGCATGCACCAAGACATCTGAAGCTTTGTGCAAAGCTTCAATAGAAGCTTTTATTGTAAGAAAAGCATTTAACACTAGAGAATGCAATTCCTGAACAAATTGCTAGTGGGAATGCTTTATGCTGAAAAGCTGACGCTAAACTGATGCTGAAATGTAATTTGTAAGAAGAGAGTGAAGAATTTAGATTGAAATGATACATGAACACTGGGGGCTTGAATGTGTGATGAGAGAAGAAAATAAAGTAAAAAGGCTTGGAAAAGCAGCAGAATATTTGAACTGCAAACTTTTGAACTAACTTGACGGTGAATGATCTGTCGCCATGCCAACAGCATTTGATAACATCCCATAATACGCTTAGATGCGTTGATGGCTGCAGCGTTACCAAACCTGTGAAGTTTTGGGCCATTTGGAGCATTTTCACTGAAGTTATGAGAAAACCGTGTTTCATGGTGAGCATTGTGTTGCCATGGCAACGGCATTTGAAGAAATCTCAAAACTGTCCCGTAGATGTCTTCACGGCTGGACTGTTGGCACACATGTTAAATTTGAGCATTTTTTGAACATTTTCATAGGAGTTATAGCGACATCGTCTTTTTATGGCGAGGGATGCATTTCCATGGAAACGGCATATGATGAAACCCCATAATTGACGTAGAGCTGTTGAGGGCTGGACTGTTAACCATTATCTGAAGTGTGGTGCTGTTTTGACCCTTTTCATAGGCGTTACGACAACATCGTGTTTTATGGCGAGGGATGCGTTTCCACGGAAATGGCATATGATGACACCCCATAATTGACGTAGAGCTGTTGAAGGCAGGACCATTAACCATTATCTGAAGTCTGCTGCTCTGAGCATGTCAGTTGGAGTTATGACATCATCGTGTTCCATCACACAGGTGTTTATATTTGAGTTAACGACGTGTCCAGAGATCAAAGGTTTCCATGGTGATCAAATAAATGTGGCAAAGGCTCAAATTTGTTGAACAACACATTTGTAACAGGTTTGTTAATTGACCAAAAAATATGAACAGTTGGAAGATTGAAAATGGGATTATTATTAGGATTATTTGTAGGTCATTGAAAAGTAGAATCATTTAGAAAGATGTGAACATTGAAGTTTCTATTTTAGAAAAGCTGACTGTAGTGCATCGCTGGTTTTAAAAGTGATTTATAAGAGTCATGTTTAAAGATGTGCAATACTTAAAACGTTTATAAAGATCCTCTGAGTGTGTGTCATTAGTTAGCTGATAAAACGTTAGGGATAAATACCTTGACATATTGACTACAAGAGCTTGAATCAAACAAGCAACCTTGTATTTGAAAGATTAACTCACATAGTAACAGTCGCACCTGGTATATAATGGCGCTTTCACACTGCAGGCCTCGCTCGGCCTCGCTCGGTTTGGTTAGGCCTTATTAGGCCCGGCTCACTTTAATGCTGCGCTTAAGTTTAGGAGCTGGGGCAGTAACTATAGTAACGCAGTGTAGGCGGAGCCGTGACGTCATCTTCAATGAGCACCCCAGAAAAACATCAGCTGTTAGCGGTTAGCACTCAAGCTCACAGCTCCTCATATCTGTTAAGAAACTAGACAAAAGTTATAAACAAGTACAAACCACAGACTGTCTGTGTCATGGTGAATACAGTCGCTGGTTTATTTATGTCTGTATAGGCCGTTGTGAGTGTGTACGGTCGGAGCATATATTGCGTTAGCTTAGCCGATCTCCCGACAACAAATCAAATCACGTTTTATTTATATAGCACATTTTTAAGCGATTTTTCGGCGAGCCAAAGTGCTGTACATATAATAAAAATACTCTACAGTAAAGACACTTTACAGCAAATACAACAGCACAGTTTGTGCGGAATATGAGTATGACAATACGACATCCTCTGTCCTT
This sequence comes from Gobionotothen gibberifrons, assembly GCA_943591055.1. NCBI lineage: Eukaryota > Metazoa > Chordata > Actinopteri > Perciformes > Nototheniidae > Gobionotothen > Gobionotothen gibberifrons. The sequence goes on along the minus strand of CALSBZ010046819.1, from coordinate 2,937,479 downwards.
AGACCCTCACATCGTACAAGGAAAAACTTCCGGAGAAAAACCCACAGTTTAAAGGGGAAAATGGGAGAACACCTCAGGGAGAGCAACAGAGGAGGGATCCCTCTCCCAGGACGGACAGACGTGCAATAGATGCCGTGTGTAAATCGAAGAGATAATACATTTTACAGCGTAGGTAGACCGAATGTTTGGAAATGCATGTGTCTGTAATAAGAAGATGCATCACACATTTTAAAAGGTTTTTCGCCTGCCGTCTGTCTGCATTAATTCATGATTTGTACTAACCGGTATCAGTATGTTGTTACTTCGGCATCATTTTGAAACGTGTATTACAATTAAATCACGGTCAAATATGTTTAGCATATTCCGCCCGGTTGTTGGCCCCGCTTGTTGGCCTCGATAGCACCACAACTTTGTCGGGCCAGAAAAAAGTTGAAAAAGTCCCCCCGGGCCGGAACTAGGCCTAGTGTGAGCGCAACCAAAAACAGGCCCCACACGGTTCGGCACGCTTAAAGCGAGCTCCGCGCTGCAGTGTGAATGCGCCATTAAGTGGTGTGGCTGAGTACTTTAACCTCTTCTACACCGCACCCCCGATGAAACTCAGCTAACTGATCTTTTTTTTTTTTAAACACAAGGCTAGCGCTGAGCCTATGAATTAGCCACGAGCGAAAAATGCTAACGGCAGGGGCGTCGCCTGGACCTGAAAACATGCGGGGCTTAGCCCACAGTGGTGCTACAGTGGAATGTTCTACTGCAACACTTCCCACACAGTACACCCGCGACTGTTACAATGAAGGCTCGATAAACAGCTCACGGCATATAGGCAGGGGTAAAGTGGTTTTTGTACGAGTGGGGGGCGGACCTCACCTCCTCTAGGGGGGTCCGGGAAGATTTTTTTTTAAATATTGGAGTTAAAAGCATCAATCGGTGCACTTTGAGAGCAACATTAAGAGATCTATGGATACATCTCTCAACACATTACATTACATTTCATTTTAGCTGACGCTTTTATCCAAAGCGACTTACAATTACCAATTACAGGGACATTCTCCCTGGAGTAACTAAGGGCTAAGTGCCTTAATCAAGGGCACACTAGGCGGGAACACCTATATGAAACAGAACTGTAAACAGATTTTCTTTTTCTTTATGGATATTTTACTAATCACTCCCCTTTTAAACTCTATTCTTGTTTTACTGCCATATAGTAGATTTCATAAGTGTTTTTCCTTTATTCTCTTATTTTTTTTATAACTATAATGATCATATTAAGGTGTGCCGCGGAGATAATCTTTTTAATAATTTGTGACCAAACCGTTTGAGACCCACTGAGATAACTTAGACTAAAGTTAACTATCTAAACACTTCCTTTAGCTCACCTGAATCTCTCAGTCTGAGAGGAGAGGACTCTCCTCCAGCTTGTTGTGGAAACAGCTCCTTATGTCCGTTAGTGCAGCTAGCTAACCAGATGCTAACAACACGGTCCCTGCTGGCACCGGTCTCCCTCTCTCCCTCTCTCCCTCTATCACACTAAATGCGCTATTGCCACACACACACAGAGCCGAGCTTGAATGACACTAGCACACGTTTATTTCCATGCAACTCTCTGATTGGTCTGGTGTCTTGCCTCTCTTGCATTCACTGAACACGGGAAATTACAGTTCTGCCGTACTCTCTTGTGTCATGATGAGGTTCACGTAAAGCACGGTTAATGTATTATATTATTGAGGGAAAATAGTCCGGGGCTACAGAAAAAACATTCGGGGCTAAAGCCCCGAATGCCCAGGCCAGGCGACGCCACTGGCTAACGGGGTGTTGCACAGAAACTCACTCATAACCAGTGGCGAGCCGTCAGGGCCCTCTGTGAAGGCCTAAGATTTTCCAAAAAATAATATTTGAAAACATTACAAAAAATGTTTCATTAGTTTTACCAAAATAACTTGATTTAATTGTATTTAAAATAACATTTCCAAAGAAATAAATCCTTCGAATCTGCCTGTTCAGTTTCTGTTGGAATGTGAAGGGTTAAATGCCGTCTCTGTGAGTTACGGCCCCTACACACGGCGGAGTGCGTTGCCGCTTCAACGCTTCTGCCCATTCACTTTGAATGGGGTGACGTCACGATTCGCCGAACTGCATTGCGGGAGCAAAAGCGTAGCTTCTCTCGCGTTGCTCGCTTCAAAAGTAGAGCAATGTTCTACTTTTGACGCCTCGACGGAGGCGTCAGCCAATCGAATCATATGCCAGTACAAGCTCTAGCCAATCAAACCGCTGCTTGTGTGTCAGGGGCGGGAGATTCATGTGATTGGTTGTTGGTCGAGCTTCAGACACGCCCGCCGGCAAGCGTCAACGCACGCCGCCGTGTGTAGGGGCCGTTACTGTGAAGATGGGAGAGCTTGTTGGTCCCTCTGTAGATTCACAGAGGGCCAGCTATAGTAACTCAATGAGAGAGTAATGTCAACTGACAGTACAATTGACCAATCATATCTTCCCTCTAGTGGGCTTTATTTTCGCGGACTTTATGACAAGTTCCGCCCGCTGTGAGGTTTATACATGTACAGTGACGCGTCCTAAAACCCGGAAGTAAGCTGCGCTCGGGTTCCCTCGACAAAAAAGCAATGGGATTTCTCCATAGGATTTTGGAAAATAGCTCGAAATAAGGTCTGTGGAACGAACCTGTTAGATAAATGCACGTTTTGTTCAGCCGGATAATATCCACATGTCTACCCTACTTTTATTATTTTCGAATCGATAGGTTTATGCTGCAGCTACTCTACATCGCTGCTGCTTGCCTGCCCCACCACCACCCCAGTTTCCACCCCAGCTTCCACCTGTAGGCTCGGGGGGTTAGTTATTTAACCATCACTCATCGTGCTATGTATATCTGTGGAGTGATGAGACCCGAGCCTAGACGCCAAACTCGACTATATGCTGCTTCTAATAAACATGTTAGAGAAACACGTGAGTTGTCTGACTGAAATGTATGTTCTGTTTCGCCATTAGGTCTGTGTTTTTTTATACAATATGTCATGTTCTTACTCTGTTATGCGTACTATGATGGGTTTTACATTTTTAATGACATAATTAACTTAGATTTGTTTTGCAATTTGAATGATTACTGTACCTTAAATATTTCATACATTTTTCATGAAATATTATACTATGACATTTGTATACATTTATTTTTGACATTCTGTACTCTGAAGTTCTTTACATTTGTAATGGTATAAGATACTATGTCTTAAGAAACATGACCTATTATACTGTCATTTTGTATGACATACTACTAAGATTTTGTGAAAATAAACATGCTGTATTGTAAAATGTTCTTATGATTCATTTAATTTTACTATTTAATTTTGATATTTTCAGAATTTTTTTACCTGGGTGACCATAGCTCCAATTATCGGCCTCCTCCCTAACCTAGCCAGGGCCGAAGGCTATTCTTGTAACCAGGCTAATTGTGGCTGATGTATAAATTATGGATGAAAAAAGACTTCAGGCAAGGCCACCTCTTAACAGAAAGCAGACTCCATCATGGCATCACCGATCAAGGTATTGCACTGGCCAGGGGGACTGCAGGACAGAGTGAAGGACTTGAATATAATGTCAAAATTGTAGCCCGTGTTGTAGAAAGAGAATGATTAATGCTGAATCCTAGAAAATGTAGATTTTTTTGGAACCTTTTCTATGTTTTGTTTTTTACATTTTCCATGACGTTCTGAAATCTGACATTTCATCCTATTAATATTTGTATATTTTCCATCCAGCGTATGTATTGTTTCGATATACTCTACTATGACTTTTTATTTATGATATAACACAGAGGGCAGAGAGTCTTCAGTCTAATTGAACAATAGCTTTATTACTCATCTCTGATACAAAGCAGTTATTCAGTGAATTCCCTTGTTGCAGTCCACATGCATGATAGTAACTATGTAGATGCCATAACGCTACTTAGCTCAAGTTCATTATTTGTGTTATTATTCGTTTACGTCACCTTTATTTGTTTGTTGAGCACTTCCGGTAATTGTCACATGGGTGTGGTTTGGTTATATAAGTCACCTGTTTGATGTCGAGTGCAGATGACAGAGGGTGAGCTTGTGCTGTAATTTTTTCTGTTGACCGTTTTGTCCATAGTTACTATGTTTTGATTTTGTTTATTAAATATCCTGAAAACTATATTGCTTCAATATGGACTTTCTCTTCGAAAACGCGTCACAGTTTATAGCCAAGTTTAGCCTCTCGGCGACTCAACCGTAACTGGGGATTGAGCCACCACAAACTATAAAGCCCAACACACACGCACATGTTCATGCATGTACAAGTGCATGTGTATGCTCAGAAGCTCTCAGAGTGCCAATGCCAGATATTAATTCAACACCTGTGTAAACCAGGATGTTAATTAAATTCGCTAATTTATTCAATCCATATTTCATTTGTTATTTGACAGGGGACCTGTCTGGATTCATTAACTCTGTGCTTCCTAAGCTACCATCTAAGATCTAAAAGAATATTGTAAATTTCGAAACAAGAAATTATACATTGAGTTATGATGCATCCTTATTTAAAAGATTGGGCTCCGGTGAAGAATAGTGGATAGATCATGGAACCAGATTTTAGGCCGGGAGTTCCCATAGACATTATAGGTGCGTTTGAACCAAGTACTTTTCACACAATAGTTCATGAGAACTCTTTTAGTTCTGATGAACTAAAGCAGATCGCGTTCACACCGCAATGTTCCTGGGGGTGGATTAGGCAAATGAAGCCGCTGACGTCACTTCTTCTTCTTCTGCTTAAGGGTTTACTGGCAGGCTGCAAACCAATTCACGGCGTATACTGCCACCCGGAGTCCCCGGCCGGAAGTCCCCAACACAGTATGCCATGCAAAAGTTTCCAGAAAGATGATAAACAATTGATTGTTTAAGTATTAGTTTCCAATTCATTAGTATTACTAGCTGTCAAGTCTTGTTAGAAACTCCAGAGAGGGAAACTGGACTTTAGGAAACCCAAATGGTATAAATGTAACGAGAATAGAGTGGCTTTGCTTACAGCTAAGAGTGAATAGAGGCTGTATCATTTCATTAGGTTGGGCCCTTTTATTATTTAGTATACTCTTGTATATGCATTTAAACCAGTGGGATCATATATAATACACAGTCGAGTAGGTATTAGGTATAACGGAGTATAAAAAAGGAGATACTTAAGAACCGCCATCACCTACTGTGTTGTATTATTCATCTTTCATGGAACAATGCTTTGGATTTAGACCCCCTCTGCTGGCTGCACATACTTATTACAAACACACTATTTACCAGACAAATTCATATAAGTTAAGAGAATGACATCAATTTACAGTATAATATATAATATATACATAAGTACTGCCTTTTTTGTCAGCTGTAGCCTACTTTCGTTTTGGTAGGTGTCTACTCAGTTTAGGCTGGACAGTGTTAGCAATATGACACCTTCTCTTATTATCTCTTGATAACAACGTTTTTGAAATAGCAAACCCACTAATTGAATGATGCTAGTTATCTGATCAAATCAATGTTAGCAAAGTATTGCATTGCAGTCCCACCTTGCAGAGTTACCCTGAGTTTCCTTTATAAATTCATCACTGTCACCTCCTTATCAATATGCACACTGAGATCCCAAGGGTATGTCAACCTTTGTTCCTTAGGGTTGGACAAGTGAGCTTTACAGGGTATTGTCTGCAGCATGACCACACATTAACCTTCTGAATTTAATTACTCTATGGAATAGTCTGTCTTAGTCATTATAATCTTCCAATTTACAATGGTTTGAACTATTAACACATGGGGCTTATGAGTTAGAACCCCAGTGACACGCACATTGAAATATGGATTTTTTTCCCTACAATTATCTGCTAGAGTCATGAGAATTAAACCTACATGAGCTGTTAGGTTCACATTAACACAGTATTGAGCTTTATTTGGGAAACTGTGGCTGCAAGGGAGTGCGGTCGTTTTCAAACAGAAGGTTGTGGGTTCAATCCCCGGCAGTGCAGTCAACATGTCGATGTATCCTTGGGCAAGATACTTAACCCTGAGTTGCTCCCGAATGAGGTGTGAATGGGTGAATTACTCGTAGTGTTTAAAGCGCTTTAAGGGGTTGAAAACACCTGATAAAGCACTATAAGAACACTCCATTTATTTATTTACTATCTGATTATGAGGTAATTTACCATTTTCCATTTAATCTTTTAACAACATCCAATTTTTGTTTAGCAGACTTTGGCAATTTGCAGTTCCCCTTTCTTATTCAGTATACTCTTCAAAATTAGCTAAGGTTTATAAATCAAATGTATAATAATATAGCCTCTATTGGTTTAAAGCAGGGGTTCTCAACGTGCGGCCCTCGGAAATGTTTCTGGCGGCCCGCGATAGTTAATGTGACAAAAAAAAAAGTAAGTTGTTCGAAAGTTGTTTTGGATGAGTCACTAGTTGACTGGTAAGAAATTATATGAGAAGCCGCTGTGGTGCATCTGATTAAAATGCCAGAGAAGATGTATACTCCAAATGATGTTTATTGTAAATAGGAGGTGAATGCCAAGATATGTACACAAAATGTATGTGTGTTTGTTTGTATATATAGGTGTGTGTGTGTGTGTGCGCAAGGCACTTTTGAGACAAATTAATGTTTGATTAATCTTAATGTATACTGTATGTATAATTGGTTAGTACAATAAAGAAAGGATTTGTTTTGGAATTATTTTGTGTTCCGTTTTTTCTTGGGCGGCCCTCAATCCAATATTGGGTACCTAAATTGGCCCTCACACATCAAAACTTTGAGAACCCCTGATCTAAAGTCATCTTTAAAAAAAAGTGAATTCAAAAGACTTGTATCACAGAAGGATGGAACTGGTAAAAAAGACAATTGATACAACATTTAGGATGTCAATATTGTTTTATTTAATATTTGTTCCTATTTTTCTGCAGTGCTCATAGAGCTAGTAAAAAAGCTTTTGTCCCACAAACAACACATACATATTTGATAAATAAATAGATTCACAAGTTATTGATCCCAGTTACCCACACATTCATTGCTTCCTATGTTCATTAGGAATACATAGTGAACAATCACAAAAGCAACATTTCCTTACATACACATTTTGTGGAAAGAGCCTCGCCAGAGACTGAAAAAGAAACAGAAAACTTGATCTGGTGAAGGCAAACCGTATCCATGATTGCAAATGAAAGCAATATCCTTGAGCATAATTATTATCCTGTAAGCGAGATGTTTAATGTTTGGAAAATGATTATTTTCATTTGCTGTGTTACTGGAGACTGTAGTGGACGCTCAGCTTCACTGCTGGTATATATTTGTTTTATCTTCATTATATATGTACAGTATGGGTTCGGTCAGATTCATTAATGCATACAGTACACATGTAGAAACCTGGAGATAATTAAATGTAGTTCAACAGGAAGCCACTTAAAGCTGCAACCTGTGGCCTATTTCAAATCATACTTTTAAAATAACGCCTGTAGCAACAGTATGATGCATCCTTCCCCTGACACAGACTTAAATTAAAATTAAGCTTATGTTACAAAGATCAGAGACAATACAAAAGTGAAGAACCAACCAAAGCAAAAAGGTGCTCGTGTATTGCTTAACATACCCATATGACCTTCAGACCTTCGTGTTGTAAAGAAGCATCAGGGAAAGAGATCAACCAAACTTCCTGTGTTTCTTTAGCAAGTAACAATATGGCATTTATAGGAGAAATATAATTTCAAAGGTAAGTCTTTTTTTGGTTCCAGTGTTACAATTTAGGATTCCAGTTTTACAGGAACCCCACTGGAATTTGACACATTTCAGAACCACTGTGCACTAAAGATGCACATTCACGCGGAAAACGTTTGTTACGTTCACAGAAGTTCAGCTTCATCATCATCATTCTCAGAGCCTGAGGGTCCCTGGCGAACTTCTTCGTACCACTTGTTGGTCAGCGTCTTCATCTGGATCCGGCCATGTAACAGGTCCTGTGAGACACACATTACACATACTGTAGAGCCCTTCAGCACAAGACAACTTGGTGAAGCTCTAAAATGTCTGTTTTTCTTCATATTTTGACAGGTATGATTCAACATTAAATATGTTTGAGGTATTAAGGAAAATTCAAAATATCTCTTCTTGCAAAATGGCATAATTTTGCACTTTTGAAAAATGTAAAACTGTGGATCTAAAATTACAATTTCTGTAACACAAGGTAACAATATTAAACTAATTACCAATGGTATCCAGTATACCCTTCAGCAGAGGTTTGATAATCACCATTTTACAAGTGACTTTTAGACTATAGAAAATGAACTAAGGTGAAGTATATAACTTGGCCTACAGAAAATTACACAAAACCTTTTGTCACCACAATGATTCACAATGCTTTTATAGTGAAAGAGGTATAGTAAATGAAATGTGTTTGACCCCACGTTTCAGGAGGGAACCGCTGTAGTTTGTGCGATATGGTCAGAAAATCAGTTTTTTTACATTACAGGAAGGCCTCATCAACAGAAATCGTCACTCAGGATTTTACACCTGCTTTTCCCAGACATTATATTTCAGATGGAGACAGTGACCAGTCAGAAGGTATACATAAGTGCAGGGTGCAAAACATATACTTGCAGTTATGTAACTAACCCTGTATGGCTTAAAACATTTGAAGTGACCTGAATCACCACCTGTCATAGTCTAAAAAGCCCAAAGACAACAATGAGCTTAATCAAATTGGCAGTTATGTGATTGATATATTGTGAAGCTTTTCTGTTTATGGGATGTCAAACTAAAGGACTGAAAGAAAACTAGTATGGGAAAAACTAATGTATGTTTGGGAAAGGGACTTAGAGGATGTCTGTCTCTCTCTCACTTACCTCTTGAGTGAGCCTGCGAGTGAAGAAGGGGTTAAGGTATTTAGCATCTAGCCACATAAAGCCCTTCAGATCTTGCCTCTGGTAGATATGCGCCTCGTACTCTTCCTCTGTCAGTTCAGAAAGGTGCTCGGATTCAATGGTATTACCCTGGAGAGAAATAAGGGAGAGAGGGAAAGTCAGATGGAGGGAAGTGAGAGGAGAGGCCAACGAATGAGGTAGGGTTAAAAGAGATGGAGGAGAGGAAGTCCACTGCAGGGGAAAGTCAAAAGGACAGAGAAGTGGTGAAGGTGATGGAGTTGAGATCACACACTGAAGGACCAGAGATGAGGGGGGAAGAGCCGAGGGGGCAAAGAGAGCGAATTACATCAAAGAGGGATTGAGAGCCGAAAGGAAAATCAGAGGGCTGATAGATGTAGTTCCTGGTAGCCCGGGAATAACACTTAGCTTTGGAGGACATCAAATACTGTACATTTTGTAGACACAGGTCACGCAAACACACCACCAATTACCTCCAATACAAGATGTACTTTAGAAGAGACCTTATGTCAAGAGTTGGAGCCTATAGAGCCAAATATAATGCACCCAATTGTACGGTTCTTCTGGGAAATTGTAATAATGAGAGCTGTTAGAGCTTAATGATACTTGTCTGAGTTTTGCTGCGACTAAGTGTAAAACTGTGAGATAAGAGTGGTTTGCTGAATCAGTGTCCTTCTTACAAACCACAATCAACCCTCTGATGTTTTCCCCTTTGAAGAGAACATAAGGGACTGGTTGTGGAAGAGGGAATGGCCGAACTGGTATCAAAGCCGGCAACAAACAGACTGTTATAGTGAAACATATGTCTTTCAGCTTTTACCATTTTCTTCGTCTTGCTGAGATTGATGTCTTTCTTGTTCTTACGCCGCGACTTGCTTTCCTCGATGTCCATGATGCGAATGAGTGGCATGGTCCCGCCCCCCATGAGGAGGATGGTGAAGAGAACAATGATGATGGTGGTGGTGCCAATAAGCTGCCTTTTCTCAATTGGCTCCAGGCCCAAATGGAGGCTCAAGGCGTAAGGGATGGCACCTCGCAAACCTGCCAGACCAGGAAAGAGACAAAAGAACGGGACTATGAGAAGACATACTTGACTGTAAATCATTTTGTAAATATATCTGGACAATAGTATGATGGACATGTTTTAATCATCTATTTATTTTATAGAAAATGTTAAAAGCTTTGTTGATTGACTGATTCTTACCTCTAATGATTGATTGATTCACGTGTCCATATAATGTCAAAAATAGTGACAAATGCTAATTTGACCATGTCTCATAATAAGAGAGTCTGTGTGTCTGCTAAATGACAATAAAACAATTAACCCACTATCAAAAATAGCTGCAGATTTAGTTTTTATGACAGTAGTTTTATTAAATGATAGACGAGTTGTTTCATCCCTAGACTACTTAGCTCTGGAGCAGGTGTATCCAAACATTTTTCACTGAAGGCCACATACAGAAAAACATTAGAAGGGCTGGGAGAGAGGATGTATTTCAATCTTGTTAAGCAAATACGTTATTGGGCTTTTTTTTCCAACTAAGATTAGTTGAAAAATGCTTTCAACTTTAATTGACTGAATCTATTAGAAAATCTGGCATATTAACACTTGAATACTGTGCAATATATATGTAAGAATATAAAGCAAGTACAAGTTTCATGTTTGAGTAAAAAACTTTGTGGGCCAATTAAAAATGGACCACAGGCTGCAGTTGGCCCCCGGCCGTAGTTTGGACACCCCTGCTCTAGAGACATGCACAATATATTAGGGCAGAGCTGAATGTTGGTTGTTTTTGTGACATGTTAGACAAAAGGCTCATCTCACCACTAAACCACATGATGAACATCATTTTGGGAGTGATCTTGTGATCTCTGAAGAAGTTGAGCAGGAATGACAGGGGGAAGATGTTTATTGCTCGGCCTAGAAGAACCAGGACCTAGAGAGAGAACAAGAGCCGTCACTGACATTCATGGGGATTATCACCAGGAACAAAACAACATCAACGTTCAAATAATGTTCCAAAACCAAAGGGCACTTACTATGCACCAGACGACGAAGGATATTTCAAAGTTATGAGGGAAGCTGAAGATGGAGAGACCGAGGAAGGCAAACACACACGTTTCTGGAAAGAGAAAAACATGTAACATAGTGGTGAGTTTTTATTAAGTAAAATGAAAACAAAGGGTTTATTCCCATTTCGCCCCCTGTCCCATGCAGCCCCAACAACAGCCTCTGATTCGTCAACAGACTTCAAAGGATGCATCATTAGATCTATAAACTCTAACCCTAAGACCCACGACCAAGCAAAACAAGTATAATTTCTTATGTGGCCTAATGTAAAAAAGGGCCGAAGTGGGAAAATACTAAGTTCACTGACCACACATGAAGGCCATTGTGCGCAGTGTCTGCTGCATGAGGATCTGGGTGACCGGAGACAAGTTGTGATGGGTGTAGTGAGACATCACGATTCCCGCAAACAGGATGGACATTATTCCTGGAGGTGGAGAGAAAGAAAGACATTTAAAATAGTTGTATAAAGTCAAATATAATAATCTCCAGCATGCATGAAGGAGTATGATACACCCACCAGACAGTTTGATGCCTTCTGCCAGTCCATAGGGAAGGTACGCAAAGATTATCATCATACCAAACTCCAGTGAAGGAGTCTTCCTCAGATCGAAGTGTTTTAGAAACTAATCAGTAAGTTAAGGAATTTAAACAACATGAAAACAGACAGAGTTGAACACATAACATAAATACACTAACGGAGTCAGGATACAATAGCCGAGATGAGTCCAGTGAGGGTTCCCAGAGCAGCAGAACCAAAAAACATTTTGAGGAAATAACCCAACGCTTGTAAGAAAGTCTCCCAGCCTGTTACGGTGGAGTTGTCTGAGCCGGAAAAAAATCCCTCCGCCGTGCTGAAAGACAAAAGAGAGGGAAACAAATCAAGCCACAATATCAGTTACAAATCCTGAGCTGTGATACCTCTATCCGACCCTAGAGGGCGGAACAACTCCACAATTGAATACTACAGACTCACAACTCAGAGAGATTGTGTGTGAGATCAGAGTTTCTGCAGAATGTGTAATCCTTTATCAAAATCCTGTTTGGTAAACAGGGGTCAGCTGTATTGTATCAGCTCAGTAAATCAAGAGTGACAGGAAGGAACTTATTGTGACATTTGGCGATATAAAATGCCATCTGAGCCACAGTCATTTGTTTTTAGAACGTTAAACATACATTTTCAAGGGTAAGGTGACTTTAAGCAACATGTAGACACATTAATGCCCAACAATAACTTAACATCTTTAATATGTTTCTTAGCCGTTAAAGCTGTCTATCAAGTTTATTCTTTGTACTCTAACGTAATTGGGTGGAAATGATTTATCAGCATGTTTTCATCCTAAAAGAAAAACATAATGGATGTGTTGAAGTTATTCTGCAGTAGGAATGCAGACAATCAATTTAATTATACAGTACAATCATTTTCTAATATAATTTATACAGACAAACAAACAGGCAACACGATAATCTGATTTTAATGCTTATTAACAAGCTCCCAAACAAAGGCATTAGCTGCGTGGCTCCTATAAACGACTAGGGCAAACTGTTAGTAGCTTTGAATAAAACCAGCCTGTGAGGTGCTAACAACAAGCAAACTGCCAGGGCTGTGCGGCCTTTCCATTATTCATGTAGTCATTTACTCCATGCGCGAATACAGACACTTGAGATCACTTTGCACATTTAGCCGACTGTGTAGGGTAGATAAGGCAACTGTATAGTGAGTACAGAGTGAGCAGATATGATCGCAGTGATGTAGACAAACAAGAGAGTCCTGCCAACTGTCTGTTCCTGTCAAACTTGTCTGGATTTAGAGGGTTGTCGATTGCGACCCCTATTTTGTTGACACGAACAATCTTTATAAACAATTCTGAGAGAGTAGGTCACTAAATTGCCTCCTATGATGACCGAAAGTTTCCTCACACTAAACATACGGGCAGCAAAGGGACATTTGCTTTTCATTCCTGCAGGCTTCCTCACTGATAGCACCCAGGTGTGTGTTCTGGGTGGATTGCAAACCACGCCCCGTAAAACTCCCAAAAAGTTTTCTGAAGCCGCTATTTTATTATCCTCGCATTAGTATTATTAGCATTAGCATTAGCCCAGCGCACAAACGCAGAGAGACTAACTTATGGCAACACAAAATAAAACATTGGAGCGGTGGAGATGAGGAGGTGTCGGCGTTCTGGCCGTTTACTCTGAAGGCTTCAGTAGAAGCTGCTGGGAGTCCCAGCAGCTTCTACTGAAGCCAGTCCCCAACTCCGGGGACTTCCGGACGGGGACTTCGGGTGGCAGTATACGCCGTGAAGTTGTTTGCGGCCTGCCAGTAAACCGAAAGTGTCACGAAAAACGAGGGTCCTAGGAGTGCGGTCCCAGGAGTGCGGTCCCAGGAGTGCGGTCCCAGGAGTGCGGTCCCATGAGTGCGGACACAGGAGTGCAGTCTCCGACGCTGCAGCTTCATGCTACTCAGAAAACCTGCTGGTTCACACTTCATGTCCCTTTAACTAGGCTTTAAAATAGAACATTATTTTTGTTCGTCTTAAACCCACAGTTAGGGGAAATGTAACTTTGTTTTGCTACCACCCCTTCTATTTGTGCTCCTTTAGTTCTGAAAGCAATATTTCACTGCCTTTTTAACCCATACCGAGACCACGTTTGACCAGGTCTGTCAAAAAACATACCAAACCAAAAGTACATGTAGTATGTGTAATACTTTTGTGTACTTTTCATGGTTTCTGTTTGACCCATTTATAATATAATATAATTTGTTTATGTAGGTTCAAATGTATCATACATTTGAACAGCACCTACATGCTGGGAGTTTTTGCCTAGCATTAATTTTGTGGATGTTTAAGAGAAAATCCTTCCCTCCATTTATCAAACCTTCAAAAAAAAGAGTGGAGGTTGTTACACAATCTAACAAACTGATTACTTCATGCACAGTTTCAACAAGGATATCATAGGCACTAATTATTTATGATGATCTTTTTATTAGAAAGTTAGAATGTAAACAAATTGTTTCACATTATATCTTGCCCAAATTAATATCACAGGTTAATTTAAGTGCCAACATTTTAAAACAGCTTCACAGAAAATAACTAAAGATCACATTGTTTTTAGTGCCTTTAATACGGTTAGAAGCTATCATAAGCTAACAGATGTTTGTTTGTATTGCCTTAAGACTATCATAGTTAACGTTAGCTAATCACACTTCATTTTCAAGACACCGGAATTGTTATTAATGTTAAACAAATAAAACTTTAAAAGCAGTTCACATTACTCACACTCTGTGCTTTGTCGTTCATATTCAGGTCTCCTGCTCGCTAGGTGGCAGTGTCACGAAAAACTAGGGTCCCAGAAGTGCGGTCCCAGGAGTGCGGTCCCAGGAGTGCAGTCTCCGACGCTGCAGCTTCATACTATTGCTTCGTTTTCCGAATGCCAGGAAGTATTCTTGCCTCGCTTCTGAAGCAAGTGACTCGGAAGATATGTGCTACCAAGCAAGCGTACTCGACATTGAGAAACACCCTCTGTCTCTGTTAGTGTTTGTCTCATTCTCTGGGTTTTTGGCATTGACCCTCTTGTGCATACTGACATTTTAGCTTTTTCGACCCGTTTTTAAATTAGTCTGCTGCGCTTTTAAAACGTTTTAAAAGTTTTTGGGCTGTTTTGCGTCGTTTTGTGCCGGTGCCTCGCTGTGACTGGATTGTTTGCTCTCTGCCTGAGCTGTCGCTCTTTCGGACTCTGGATTGCTGTCAGATGCAATGTTCTACCTATCATATGTATGCTGATGACACTATTGTATATTCATGTGCTCCTTCTCTGGATATGGCCATTTCCAATTTAAAGTCTGATTGTATCACGCTGCAGCATGCACTTCTTGATTCCAGACTGCTTTTGAACTGTAAGAAAACCAAAGCAATGCTTTTTGCTCCCAAGTCAGCGTCCTCTTGCCTCTCCATTGACACCCTTGATGGTGTCTCTGTTGAGTTCGTCGATACCTACAAATATATGGGCTTTTGGTTGGACAGTAATCTGAACTTCAAACACCATATTGAAGTTCTAACAAAGAAATTGAAATTCACTCTTGGCTTCCTTTTCAGACTTAAATGTTGTTTTTCAACTTCATCCCGTAAAAGGTTGGTCTCTGGCTTATTCCTGTCCCAGCTGGACTACGGTGATACCATTTATAGATTTGCCTGTCCCACTGTTTTGGCCAAACTTGACCCACTCTACCATGCTGCACTGCGTTATATATCAAATGCACCCTATAGGACTCATCATTGCACACTGTATAGCCTAACTGGATGGTCCTCACTCACTATGCGTAGGATGCAGCATTGTTTTTTATTAATGTATAAAGCCATTTTAGGTAAGCTTCCACTGTACATATGTGCCAGATTTGCTCCAGTTTGTGACTCTTACAACCTCAGATCCAGTGCCTGGATACGGTTCCAGGTTCCCGCTGTGCGGACTGAGGCTGGGAAAAGGAGTCTTTTTTATTATGGTCCTTGGTCTTGGAATGACCTTCAATCACGCCTCAAACTGACGGCACTTGTCTCAATAGCATGTTTTAAATTGAAGTTGTCAGAAGTCCTTACCACCAGCTGCTCTTGCAGTAATAAGTAGTGTACCTTTCTTACTGTCCTAAAGTGCACAATGTAGTGACTGCTTTTTCATCTTTTGTTTTCTTAGTTATGTTCTCTGTATTTTACATGTTTGTGTTATGTGTAACGTTGCTGCCTTCTTGGCCAGGTCAGCATTGTAAATGAGATTTTATCTCAATGCTTTTTTATCTGGTTGAATAAAGGTTAAATAAAACATTTCTTTCCCTCATTACTGGAGGTTTCAGGTATTACACCGATACGATACTGTGAAAGCATTCCAACAACAATCCTCATCTGTGAAGATTAGTCGGATAACTGTGTGAGTCCCAGCTTTTGGACTTCACATTCAGCACATTTTGACACACTGCTACCCACATTCTCTGCATTTGTAAACTACAGGGATAAAATAGGTCACTGGTTCTTTTCTCATCTCAAGTCCTGTCAGGGCCAATCAGCATTAAGCAGGTGGGGTTAAAAGGTTGGATTATGCCTCACTGCACCTCAGTTGACAGAAGAACAGGTGTGTCAATGTTTGCGGGGGTGGTTCCTGCATCAAAGCAGATAATCGCACCTTGAGGTTAATATACAGTCTTAATAGTAGTGGGTGATGAAATAAAGATTACAAATATTAAAAAATCTTGAAGACCATCGCCATATTTCCTCATGCTGCTTTTTAGGGATTTCTTTCTACTTTGAAAGGGACTGCATAGGGAACTTTAGGTACAATTTAGTTTTTTTTAAATAGTATATTTGTCTTGTTGGAGTTGCTGATAGTGAAAAGCCGTGTAAATATCATGCATGGGCAAATTTTCAGAGGTTTTACCCCGTAGAATAAACAAACACTGAGGAAGGAGAAAGAGACTCTTACTTCGTGAGGACAATGGAGACGGCGTCATTGAGGATGCTCTCTCCAAACACCAGCATTTGGAGGACCGGGTCAACATCCAGGGCGTTAAAGATGGCGATGGTCGCCACGGGGTCCACAGCTGAGATCAGTGAGCCGAAGGCAAAGCTAGAGCAAGAGAGTGGAAGTGTGTTATACAGGAGCAATAAGACATGAACATAAGAATTAAAAAACAAACACACATGGGCAACAAAGGGACAAAATCTGTAAGTGCACGAGGTCAGAAGGATGCAGACAGGATATGCATTACAAACAAGGAAGCACATGTTTTTACTCAGGCAGCTCAGACCTACAATTTGTTATTTTTACAATTGCAATAATGTTGGAGAATACTTAAATCCTGTCTCAGAAAATTAGGTCTTTGTACAAGGGTGGAAGTCTCATGTAATTTTTTACACTGTCATTTATAGCGGTCTTTGTAAAATGGCAACAACAAAATGTTATTATAAATACTCCTTTCTTTTACTTTATTGTTTATTCATTTATGTGCAAAAAATAAACAAACTAAACTAGACTTTATGTCAAGCACACAATTTGGGTTAAATGCCAGAAAATGCGTGGAGTGGGCAAAAATAAGTGTAGATGCAGTGGTGAAACAAAAAAGAACGGAAATAATTTACATTTTGGGACTTCCCCTTTCCAAAATCCAATCAGTTATTTTTTGGCTCATGTTCTGGGTCCCCTACAAATGTCATTAAAATGGGTTAAGCAGTTGTCATGCTTACAAACACAAACAGAGAGACAAATGGGACTGGAAACCTCCTAGAGGAAATTAAAAGGGAAAAGCCCTGCTTGAACCCAAGACACACAAGCCTCATCCCAATACCCCTCCTCGACTCCTCTCTTCCCCTCCTCCGGGACGTGACCCGGAAATCGATCAAGACACTCCATGTTGAAGGACGTCCCAATAGCTGAAATGCACACGGAGGAGTCGAGGAGGGGTGAGGGAGGAGACGAAAGGGAGGATACACGCGAGCAGACTACGCGGAAGTGTTTTCACTACTCGCGTATAAAAGCCCCGCCCCCACCTTCACAGCTGGTCCATTTCAACAGAGGAAAACCGACAACTGGAAGATGAGTGGAAAAGCATCACATAAATGTATAAGTGCTCACAGCTCCGTGGGAATTATTATGTGCAATTCATTTCTAAAAGGCTTTCACATTACTATAATTATATTTGTATTTAAATGTAGGCTACATTTTACACCAAAACGGAACACAAAAGCAGGACCAACCATCATACATTGAATTCCTTGACTAACAAGAGAAAGATTCATTCATTTAAATAAATATTTAACAACAAATGGGCCGGTTCTAAGGGGTTCTTCAGTTAAGCCCAATGAGAGGGGTTACAGCTGTTCACATGTCATCATTAACAGACGTCGTTTAAAAGTGACGTTTGAGTGAACGAGGACATCCCAATTAATACCTGAGGACTCCTCTGTCCTCGCGTCACCTCCTCGTGTCTCTCGCTCGCATCTTACGGAGGTGGAGCTAAGACGCAAGGAAGGGAAGCGAGTGAGGGAAAGGAGGAGTCGAGGAGGGGTATTGGGATGAGGCTACAGTAACACACTGACTGTGTATTGATGAAGATACACACATGTTATCATTAAACAAACCCAACATAAACACATGGGAGGGGCGTGGCACACTGCTTGTGTTACAGTCATCTCAGGCAGCTGGATTATCCAGCTGCCTGGAACTGAACAAGTCTGTGGGCGTTGCTGTTGTGAAATACTTATATCCAATTTCCCTTGAAGTCATTTGGACAAAAAGATGTTCTAATGTAAAAAGCCTGGCAGTACAAAAGTTGAATCCATAGAGACTTTATAATTATTGTTATGAAGGAATGCTAGTTGAAAGGGAACACTAACACTCACCTATCAGTCATTGACATCTTATAGATCACACCAGCCTGAGAAAAACACAGACACACATTTCAGAGTGGCAACAAAGAGCGCTGGTATGTTAACACATAGAGCAAGAAACATTCTGAACAATGTAAAGATACTAGGTGCCATTTGCACCTTCACACTGTATTAACAACACACATTTTATTTAGCGTCAACAGGTTCAAACTCTTTCTCTGAACAGGCCCCGAGTTGTTGACTGATACAAACACAATCCTCACCTGCCCAAGGAAATAGATCCCTCCTCCGACGATGAAGGCAGAGATGGCTGTGCCGAGCACAGCAAAGAGAGTGATGGAGCCAATGTTCTGGAAGAAGTTACCCTGAACATACATGGACACAAAGCTCAAGTATTCATAGGCTTCAGTAGCATGACATTTACATAACATGGTGTATAACATGTGGCAAGCAGTCAAATGAAAAGTAGGGCAGAGTACATGTAAAGAGAAAATAAACACAATTTCATTTTTGAATAATGTAACAGAATGTATCTATAAATAATCTAATAAATAATCAAATGGTATGAGCCACCTTTTTGCATTTGCCAATGAGTTTCAAACCTCAGATATGATCATATATGACAATTGTGACAGAGCATATCTGAAAGAGAGCTGAGTTTCATAGCATAGCCATTGCTGCAACAATCAAAAGCACTTTAAATGTTTGAGTGTGTTATTATTTCTTAAGTGACTTATTGGTGCTATGATTCTTTCTCTACATATTTGTATATCATTCACTTTTGTAATTGTTAGCCAATTGATCTTGCATAGGAAATAAATACCAACGTTATGTTACATGCATACACTGGTTTGCACTGTTAAGTACATCACATGCATAACGTGTCATTCCTTCTTTTATATCTTGACAGTATAAATAATACCTTATGTAAAGAGTATCCCGATTCAAAGATGATGGGCGGAAGGAGCAGAAGGAAGAACATGTTTGGTCGGAACATTTCCTCTTCCTTAAAAAATAAAATAGAGACAAAGTTACATACAATAGCAGTCAAGGTCAGGTGACAGACCAGTGATTCTAACCTTGGCTTGTCAAATAGTAACAAGGGAAATTGCCAAGTACAGCTAGCTGAGAGCTACATGTAGCAAAAACATTCAATAATCATTTCAGATGAAATACATTGCAAAGTGCTGTGTACAGTGAACATTTAAATTAAACAATTTACTTATTTATAAAAGGATTTGTTAGCATTTGTTATTCATCTTTAAATGAGCCTACAATTCTAAAGCAAATAGGTACTGTTTTATACTAAGAAATTGTGAGTGAGTG